>MU225610.1:1568767-1592085 GCA_018584345.1 Thuja plicata | reverse complement strand
TTAAAGAGGAATGGGTGCCCATTTTGGAGAGAAATTCCCCATGTGGGTGAGCATTCCATTAGCCTTAAAAAGGTTAGGAATCACCCATTAAACATGGTTAGAAGGATAGTTAGGTGTGGAAGCATACTTAGGAAATGAGGTGATGGGAGTAGGGTAGGAATAGGGTAGACTTTAGGGTAGGATTAATAGGTTCCTAGCTAGGGTTTAGATTATAATCCAAATTGAATTTGAATAAATCATGCTTTAGAACAATTTAGGAATATGGAGGATTTTAATAAATATAAATTTATTAAAAGGAGAATTTGTGGAGGCAAATGTATTTAAACAAAATACATTTAGAATAGTATTTAAACTATTAACAAATGATACTATTTAATTGATTGAATTAAATAGTTAGAGGAATAAGAGGGAAAATAATAATAATATTAATATTAATATTTTTGGATGTCTACACCAGGATTGGACATTAATCTTATTATGCATCACTTATCTATAGCTCCAAATGTCAAACCAATTAAGCAAAAATTGAGGAAAATACATCCTCATATAGCTCTTTTAGTCAAAGCCAAATTAGAGAAATTCCTTGGAGCAAAATTCATAAGAGCTATTACTTATGCTAAATGGATATCAAACATTGTACCAGTTTCCAAACATGACAAATCCATTCACGTTTGCACGAATTTTAGAGATCTCAATAGAGCATGCCCAAAGGATGACTTTCCACTTCCCAATATAGACATAATAGTGGCTATGACTGTGGGTTATGAGATTTATTCTTTGATGGATGGTTTTTCTGGATACAATCAAATTAAGATAGCTCCTGAAGATCAAAAAAAGATTGCATTCACTTGTGCATGGGGTACCTATTGTTGGAATGTTATGCCTTTTGGATTAAAAAATGCAGGAGCTACCTATCAAAGAGCTATGACAACTATTTTCATGATATGATGCATAAGAATATGGAAGATTATGTGGATAACACCTTGGCCAAATCTAAACAAAAGGATACACACTTAGATGATTTGGAAGTAATTCTAGATCTATTGGAACAATTTCAACTAAGACTAAATCCTAAAAAGTGTGCATTTGGAGTCACCTCTGGAAACTTACTTGGATTCATCATTTCAGCAAAAGGAATAGAGGTTGACCCTGAAAAAGTTCAAGCAATCATTGACATTTCACCTCCTAAAAACATTAGTCAAATGAGGAGTCTTCAGGGACGTCTTCAATCTATAAGGAGATTTATTTCACAACTGGAAAATAGAGCTCAACCTTTCAATAAAAACTTGCATAAAGGAGTCAAATGTGTTTGGAATGAGGATTGTCAAAAGAGCTGTTAGCTCTTTTTCTTGTGGAATCAATTACAATAGAAATAAATGCCAGACTCTCTTATACCCAAGTTGGATTCTCATAGGGAAAAGGCTAATTAACAAGGCTAGAAAATCCTTCTACACTTTGGGCTCCACATACCCAGGTGGGTGCACCTTTGACAAAATATTATTTTAGCAGTTCTTAATAGTGGATTACGGATTGGAAATCCTTCTTCTTTTTATGTCATTTAGGCCTAGGAAGGCTAACCCATTGATTCACTCTTCAAGGAATCACTAAGATGAATTGTAACAAATACAATTAACTAGACATGTACTTGAAATAACAAAAATATAAAGATTGATTGAATTTGAATTGATGATAACAACCACTTATCAGCATTTTGACCAGTGCCTAATCATGGGTGATAGAGTCAAAATAGAGCATACACATATTATAGATAATCAATTAAAATACAAATGAACCCTAGATAGAATGCCTTACAATATATCCTCTCATCCTCACACCCCTATATCAAATCCTTGCATAAACCCTAATCCTCTGCAATTGTCTACAAGATTTAAAACTCTCCTTGAAAGAAACTCACAAACAAGAACATGACTATATAAAACCAGTATATTCAAAAATGCCTTACAAATTGAACACACAAGAATTAATAGAAAATGAAAGAAGACATCATTGACATAAAAATGGAGATTCCATTGTATTTTATTAATGTAAATTTGAATATCAGTACATTCAAAAAGACTCAAAACCAACAATCAGACACAATTCAGTAATCTTCCTTGTAGTCTTATTTTTACCACCATATTACAATACTAGACTTTGATACTTATAGACAGCCACAGTAATCTTGGAATACTTTTAGAAAATAAGGATGCAACAAGCTATGGATGACTTGACTAACTGACAAAATACAGTTTCAAGAAAAGACAAAACTTCAGGCGGATGGGAAAAACAAATTCTGCTATGAGCCAAGTAATCTTTTGTCCTGTGACCGCTTGGATGCTTGAGGTTGCTTTGAGATAGCTAGATCTTTGTCATATGGATCTTGTTGTCTTTTTTTTGCATAGGCCCCAACATTTTATTTTTTCAAATTGCTTAACCTCTTTGGTGTTAGTTGTCCCCTTTATGTTTATTGTGTCATGTTACCGGGGTGACTATTCCATACTTGCTAACCCATGTAGTGAACACCTCATCACTCGGCCAACTAAAATTGAGAACTTCATCCTTTTGGCTATTGAAATCCTCCCAATCATCATTAGCTTTCTCAAATTCTGCCTCCCAAGATTCAAAAAATACCTTGGCTTTGTTCAAAATATCAATAGTCAGCACAAACCAGCTAGTATTTGCCAATGTAACAATACTTTTTGTCCTACTGGTTAGTGCTTCATTCAACTGCCTCAGCCATAAGGCTTCACTCTTAATGTTTTCATCTTCTTTGAACATATTGGGATACATATAATAACTATCCCTGGAAAATTCTCCTCTCAGAGTTGTGACCCTCTTCATGACCATGTTCTTCTTGATGTCCAAATTGACAATCAACTTGAGGCATTTATGAGTGCTTGTTAGGATAATATCAATGTTATTTTGTTCTTTTGAGAGGGAGTAGAAGGATTTTACATGGACTACCTTCCCTTTCCACTTATTCACTATCAGATCCCACTTCTTCTTTTCATCCTCATGTTTGTTAGCGATGCTTGCAATCTTCTTTCCCAATGAGTAGAGGTTAGAAAGGTTAACCTCACTGGCACATCTTTTGAGGTTTGAAAATATCTGATCTAAATGTGTTTTCTTCACTAATTCCTCAACCTCTTTGTATTCCTAGGAATCTTCAAGGTCTCTTTTACCCTCCTCTTCTAGCCTTGTTCTTTCACTGATTAACCTGTTCTTCTCAGCCTCTAATTCTGCTCTTTTAGCATCAATAACTTCTTAGGTAGTAGGACTTAGAGGTGCAGGGGATGGGGGATATGTTACAAAAGGACTAGAGGAGGAGGGCTGATGAGGTTCCTGGGAAATTACCCCTTGGGGCACAAATTGGACTTTTTTTTACCCTCCAGCTCTGCTATCTTGTTATCTTTCATTAAGGATTTGACCTTTTCCTCATTGTAAGCTTTGATTACAAACTCATATCTCTCATTTAAACTGACATAGGCCTCATTTTCTCTCTCATCTACCTTCATGCTTAAGTTAACTATTTAAACCACAAGATTTGTAGCTTCAGTTCCTGAGGTATCAACAACCCTTTTTACAATTAGACTGTCTGTGTCTTCCACCTCATCATCTTCCTTCATTCTCCTCTTGTCCTTTTTCTTTAATGACCAGATGGCCAGAGCTGCATGATATTCACTAAACTGGGCACCAATTGATGTCCCAACAGTGGTCATAGGTTTGGCTTGTTTTCTCACAGCATCAAAGACCACTGCATCTGCCAGATCCCATTGTGGTAATATGAGGACTCCCTGCCTCATGACCATTTGTCTGCCCTCTTCAGGGGTAATCTTATCAAACTTTGATATCATTTCTTTCTTAACTTCCCTTTCTACATCCTCCTTGGTAGAATTGGGTTGAGCTTCTAGCAGCTTTTGGCACTTATGATGGTATTCATCAATATGGCACCGCCATAGAAACTGAATGAAAGCCCTGGTTTTGATGAAATTGTCATCAGACAAGAATTCATCACTGGCCTATTTGGTTACAGGATCTAACTCCTTACCAGAAAATTTTGCCACTATGAGGTCAGTTGTTGTATGTCTAGGTGCCTCTAGCATCCCTTCTTGCAGCTCTTGAGTAGTAACAACTACTTCACCAGCATTCCTTAATTTGACCAATTGTTCAGCAATGGCCTTATCATCATACTGCATAGGGGATTGGGAAGGAGAGTATAATTCACTCTCTTGTTCTTTGGTTTTCACCCTTTGCCTTTTGGGAGAGGGCACCTCTTGACCACTGATATCTGCTGGTCTCTTTCCCTTATGCTGGATAGGTTGGTCAGCTTTGGGAGGAATAGTAGTGTATCCTCTTCTCTTATATACTACATAATTCCCTGGCGGAACTACTCTACTCTGTGGAAATTTATTCCAAACAACAAGAGCCCTTTCTGGATCATTTTCAACTGCTCTTTGCCTCTTCTCATTTAGGGTTTTCATAATTCCCTCAAAAAGATTCATTAGGGAATCAATTTTATAAGACCATGGGAAAAATCCTTTAAAGGATCATAAGTCTTATCAAAATTTTGAACAAAGTCCAAAGACTCCTTGTATGCCATCCATTTCTCTTTCCTGATTTCCTGAACATAAAGGTCAAAAATATTTTTGATGATATCTTCTGGATAATTGAATTGATGTTTTAACATCACACAATTAGTCCTCTTCCTGAACATACCCATAATAAAATCCTCATTATCTGCACATCTGGACACAGAAGTGGCTAAATGATAGGGCTCAAAATATTTATCAAATTGTGTCCACCCACCTTTTGTTATGATAAAGTGATGGGCTCTGGTGATGGTAGGAAAGATATTTCGCTTCATCTTTCTAGTCAGGGCTTCTTCTTGTAGCCCACCTAATTGCCTTATAATTTCTGCTATTCCAATCTTGAGCGGGACTCTGTAGGGTATCACATAAGGAGTACATCTAAAACCATAAACCCTAATTACTATGGAAAAAGGGTACAAAATTAAATCTCCCCAATTGTGAGCAATTTTTAACTCTGGGGAATACTCCATAGGCCTTAAAAGCCTCATCATCTCATTGTGAACCCTAGCATTCTGGTTACTTAGCAATGACTTGAGTCTAGTTGCAAAAACCTTATCAAAGTACACATAGCTAGCATTCTTCCTATCCCAAGATAAATCTGCACTCCACATCTAAACCGACAATTCTTTACCATCTTGGAATTTTTCTAGTTCCATTTCTTCCTCAAATAAATCTGCACTGTCGAATAAGAACATATGCATCATGAGGGAATACCAACCCATTGGTTTCTGCATGTTTCCATCTTGAATTCCTGATAAACCCTCATGCATTTCCTGAGCAATATAAGATGCATAATCAAATACTACTGACAAATGGGGATGCAAAATTTGAACAACCATCAACATTACATGGACAGGCATTGCCAGCTCTTCATCTATCCCCAAAACATTTCACAGAGCACTGTACATCTTTCTGGCCTTGCCATTGAAAAGAACCAACTTGAAGGGTTCCGGGGTTCTAGGCCCTACCACAACCAAGTTTCCTATTTTGTTGACATACCCCTTCACTACTTCACCCCTATAATAATCTCTTTGGTTATGGTATACTTATTTAAAGTACTCAAGATTAATATCATCCATATGTTGAGAGGTGTCAGTCAACTTGAAAATCCTTCTGATTTCATCAGCTGATACAGTCAATAGTATATTTCCCCGGGTGTCCCTAACAACCCTAGCCACCTTATCATAAGTGTTTGCAATCAAGGTGAACAAATCAGTGTCCATGAACACACTAGGTGCTATCAGTTTTCCCACGTCTAATTCCTAAATATTACAGTCTGAGGTAGGGGAATTCCTCTGGCTATAGGCCATTCTGAACAAAGTGAGGCCATCAAAACTGGTATAGGCATCTTTCACTCATCTACCGAAATCGTATAACCCTTCTCCAATTTTGAAGCAAGGATGTGGTGGGACTACCTTTTGATTTGTGTGGCATCCCCTGAGAACAGTGGTAATTATTGCAAAAAATCTTCCCTAACATTTCTCTTTTGGTAATCAATCTCTCCAGAAACTGCAACCCTAGGGGCCATTCTAAGGTTTTTTCTCTTTATACTAGACTCAAATTCTAAAAAAAAGCTCTAAAACCTTTCTGAGATGCAAATTCCACCTCAATTTGAAAGCTAGTGAATCAGTAAGCTTACCCGTTCTGCATAGAATTCACGTGAAGCCAGTTTTCTTTGCAATTCCATCTTTGCTCAAATGGTTTTGGTGAATCATTGAGACTGTAGTCGACTTAATAAATTTTATGGCCTCAATCAAATCAATATTTCAAATTGAATTCAATTAGAGTTGCCACATGTTCTATAATTAATTCATAGGTCTCAATTTCATGGCTTAACGACTCTCTACAACTTATTTTATCAATTTTGAATTTGAGCCATTGATTCTGGACATCATTCTCTACATCTGATGGCTATCTTATTTTCCTGAAAACAACTATTGTCTGAGGACACATGTCACCACCACTTAATTGCTTACTCAATAGATGTCGAGCACTTTCTCTTTAAGTAATTAAGTGAGCCATGAGATATGAGACAACTTAACTAAAGTTTAAACTTTCACCAGCTTTGAATGCCTGGGCCCACCAATTGCCATATGTCATCATCGCTTAATGGCTTGCTCAATAGATGTCATGCATCTTGGGTATAAGCCATTAAGCTGATCGTCAGATCTTTCTGGGCTTTGACACTTTTTATATTTGTCTGCGACTGGACCCACACTCCTTTTTGGACACATGTTGCCACCGCTTAATCACTTACTCACTAGATGTCAAGCACTTTCTCTTTAAGAGATTAAGTGAGCCATTTGATCCTTCCAAACTTGCCCACTATTTAACAGAGTGCCTTTACAACTGTTTGGCCCCACCAAAGACACATGTCACCACCGCTTATTCGCTTGCCCGTTAGATGTCGTGCATCTTTCCTTTAAGCAATTAAGCAGTTCGTCTAATCTTTTCACATTCACCAACTATTTAACTGAAGACTTTCATGACTTATTCGGCGCCACCAAGAACACGTGTTGCCACCACTTAATCAATTGCTTGATAGATGTTGAGCACTTTTTGATTAAGTGATTAAGCCGACCATTCGATCAAAGCTAACTTGCTCGACACATAAGGTGATGACGTAAAAAGGGACTTATCATGGCGTGACTTAGGAATTATTAAAGCGGTTAGGAATCACAGTCTTTTTGCAAAAGTAACCCATTTAAAATGGACACATGACTTGAGGAGACTTAAGTGACTGAAAAAGTAACATGAAAATAGAATTGGCCAAGGCACTTAGGGATTTTTAGTCATTTTCCACCATTTTTCAACTAGGTTAAGGGTTTAAGCTAATTTTGCGGTGGTATAAGAATAATTTGAATCTCAATTTCAAAGCCCTTGACACTATCAATGACAGGAGACCCTAGGAAAATTCTAAGGCACAAATTAAATAGGAAATAGCACCAACAAGAGCATAGATCAAATCAAAAAGTAATTGGCCAATCCTCCTATTTTAATGCCTCCTATCCCAGGGAAACCTCTTATTTTATACATTTCAGTAACATAATCTTCCTTGGGGGAATTACTAGCTCAACTCGATGAAAATGGGAAAGAAAGAGCAATATACTACATTAGTTGTACTCTTGTTTCATATGAGGTTAATTACACTAGCATTGAGAAAGCCCGCCTTGCTATTGTGTTTGCTTCCCAAAAATTGTGACATTACATGCTTGTGCATACTATACACCTCATAGAAAAAATAGATCCACTTAAATACTTGCTAAGTAAGGCTGCTCTCACAGGTAGACTTGCTAAATGGATGATGATAATTTCAAAATTTGACATAGAGTACATTGAGAGAAAAGCAATCAAAGGACAAGCTATAGCAGATCAATTGGCTGATTTCCCATTAAAAGATAATGCACCTATTCAAGTTGACTTCCCATATGAGCATCTTATGTATATGACTGAAATAACATGGAAGATTTTCTTTGATGGATCTTTTATGCAAAATGGTTCAGGAGCTAGTGTTTTTTTTGTTTCTCCTCATGGGTACATGATTTCTAAGTCTTACAAATTATTTTTCCCATGTACGAACAATATTGCTGAGTATGAAGCTTTAACAAATGAACTTAAGATAGCCATAGAATGGATAATCACAGAATTACACATATATGGGGATTCACAGTTGATAATCAACCAAGTTAATGATGAATACCAAATAAAACATGAGAAAATGGTACCTTACAAGAAAATGGTTGATTCCTTAAAGAGATACTTCACATTTGTCACATTTCAACAAATCCCTAGAGTAGAAAACAAAGTAGCTAATGCTATGGCTACACTTGCTTCACTTCTCCAGTTAGAGCAACATGAATCAAGATTTGAATTCCTGGTGGAAGAGCTACATCACCCTATCTTTGACTCCCAAGAAAGCCATATCATTTGTACCCTTGTTGGTCATGAATCATCCTGTTATGGTGCCATTTACTCATATCTTCATGATGACATTGTACCTAAAACCTTTAACCAATCCAAACACTAAAATCTTACCCAAAATGCCTCTCATCACTCCCTTATCACTGGTGATTTGTCTAGGAGGGGTCTAGATGGAACACTTCTTAGATGCTTAGAAAAGGAAGAATCTGATCAAGTGTTAGTTGACATTCATGAGGGCATCTGTGGGGGACACTCCAATGGTCTTGCCATGGCCTGAAGGTTTCTTAGGGTGGGGTACTATTGGCCCACAATGCAGATTGATGCAGTAGCTTTTTCAAAGTCATGTGAAAAGTGTCAAAAACATGGTAACCTGATACATGCTCTAGGTAGGGATCTTATTCCTTCTATATCTCATTGGCCATTTCAGCGTTGAGCCTTTGACCTTGTTGGGAAAATTCATCCCAACGCATTAGGTGGACATAAGTTTATCATCACTGCTACTGATTACTTTACTAAATGGGTAGAAGTTGTCCCACTTTCTGTTGCTTTGGACAAGATAGTTTCTCTATTCATTTTGAACCATATCATCTATCGATATGGAGTGCCTTCCGAGATTATTATTGATAACAGAGGCTAGTTTAAAAATAAGGACCTTAAACAAGTCTACAAGAAATTCAAGATTAAACAACATTGGTCCTCCATTTACTTGCCGCAAGGAAATGGTCAAGCAAAGGCATCAAACAAGACCATTCTTAAAAAATTTCATAGAACAGTGTGTAAGAATGGTAGAGATTGGCATTTACATATAAATATGGCTTTGTGGGCCTATAGAATGAGTATTCGTACTCCTACTAGGGCTACTCCTTTTTCTCTTTCATATGGTGTTGAAGTAGTGTTACCATTGGAGGTTGAGATTCCTTCACTTCGAGTTTCTCTCCATGGTGTAGTTACAGATGAAGACTACCGCGCCATGAGACTTCAAGAGTTAGAACTTCTAGATGAAAAATGTCAAGCATCATTTGACCATATGAGGGTCTATTAAAAGCGTATGTCCAAAGCCTTCAAAAAAAAGGTTCGCCCTAGAGAGTTCCAAGTAGGAGATCTTGTCCTATGTGAAAATCCTAGGAATCAACAACATAGAGATCAAAAGGGTAAATTTGAGCCTAATTGGCTTGGACCTTACATTATCATAGTATTTTTTGGGATAGGTGCTTATTTACTATCTACAGAGGAGGGAGAATAGCTCCTTGATCCTATCAATGTTTTGCACCTGAAGAAGTTCTATCCATGATGCCCATTCTGTCTGGGGGCATCCTTTGTACATATTTATTGATCCTAAAAAAATCTAAAAAATGATATATTGTCAAAAATTCTAAAAATCAGAAAATGTCCTGAAAAAATGATCATCTTAGTGAAAACCTAGCAATAGGCGCTTTGATGTATCTCCAAAAAATTATATATTCCAAAAATACAAAAAAATAAAAAAAATTCAAAAATTCAAAAATTCAAAAAACAAAAAAATAGAAAAACTGCCTTGGTGAAAACTTGGAAACAGGCACCTTGGTAGCAAAAATTCAAAAATTTATAAAAAGTCATGAAATTTTTTTAAAAAAAAAGTGAAAAAGAGAAAAAATTGTAATAAAATCCAAGTGGTGAAAACCTGGAAAGAGGCACTACTTGAGGCCTTTGCACCCCTATTTCTTAGCACGTGTCCTCGACACTTAGCCTTTCTCCATCATGCCTTGTCCTTGTTGCCTTGGTCTAGAATTGGTCTTTGTCTTTGTCTAGGGGTCATAACTGTGTTAGCTTTGGTCTCTTGGATGCATTAGTCTTTGGGACATCTCATGAATGGTGTTTTTCAATACCACCCCAACCATATTTTTCAATACAACCCTTGACATCGAGTGTTTTTTAACACTTATTGGTTTGGTCTTACCCTATTTTTTCATGTGGTCTTACCTTCTTGCAAGCATGCAATCCTTATCCTCAGAACTCAGTATCAGTTAACACACTTAAATTTTTAAACACAACACTTAATGCTTGAGCTATGTCATGATATTTTCTTTGTGTGCTGACTGTTATTGATTTTCGTTGAGTGTCCTTTTCTAACAAGTCTCTCCGTGATGCATAGCTAGAGGACTTGGGGCATGGGGCATGTTTTTTATTTTCTTCCTACTTTATATTTAACTATTTTTACACAACCGTTCTGCTGGTCATCTTGGCCTCTATGCCCTGATGCGAGCATGATTTTGCTATATTAAATTGGGTAAGCTAACATCACAGCCATCTTGACCTTTATGTCTTTGATGCTTATGTTAGAATCTTTCCACATTCCAATCTGATATAAATCACATTCATATCTTCATATTAGTGCTTGTGACTAGTGATGATTGTGTAATTTTTTGATGTCCATTAATAATGGCCCAATGATGAAAATGAGTTCCTTAACATTCTCTAATGAATGATGAACACAAATACCTATGTTATAGTTGCTCTATTGCAAGTACACCTTTGCATTTTCATGTAGCTTTCATTGTTAGACTTCATGTTAATTTGCATTTTTATGCTACATTATGAGTTTGTGAGGGTTTCCTTCATCTTTTCTGTGGACTTTTAATCAACTGTGATCACATTTTGATCTTCATTTCCTTATCTTCTTTCGTGATCTCAATAAAAATTTTCTATCTTAAATAGTTGATTGATTTTGGGGCATTCTTTTTCTTAAGGCAAATTCTTTTTCTTCTCTCCATTTATTTCCACCTCTTCCAAACTTCTATCTTTCATTCGCTTTCACCCCACTTCTTCTTCTTCTTCTTCTTCTAATTCAACCATGCAGCATAATATTTCATGCTTGATGATCTACCTTGGTTATGTGATCCTTATATCTTTCATCTTACATCAAGAACCTTATCTTTAGTTCGATTTGATCAAATTTATGAATTTTTTATTTCTCCTCTATCTCATTTCAATTTCGATCACGAGGGGGCAGTACCTATCAAACTTCAATATTTGATTCAGCTTTATCAATTATATCAGTCTTGCTTGAGATTTTTATCTTTGACATGTCAATTACTTATGTCGGTGTTGACTTTGTCTTTTTCAATTGTGCTTATTTTTGTCCTGATGTGTTCTTGAATCAACCACATGTCTGGGTTGTTTTGTGATCCCAAGTCGACCTCACACTTGAACTGCATTCTTTGACTACATGTGTTCCCGAGTCGACCACACATTAGTAAAAGAGGGGCAAATTTATGCACCCTAAAATAGTCACTTAGACTTTGGGCCCCATTTATCATTTTATCAATTTATCAAATTTCCTGAATCAATGCTTTGGAACATTTTCAATTCAAATCAATTTCCTTGATCAAATTGTAATTATTTCAATTATTTCAATGTTTCCTAAGGTTTGATCATTTTTATTTAATTAAAAGATTTAATCTCCCTTTTAATTAAATAAAATTCATCTCATTTAATTAAAAGATTTAATCTCCCTTTTAATTAAATTCATCTTATTTAATTAAATTAAATTTCTCCTTTTTAATTAAATAAAATTTCTCTTATTTAATTAAATTCAATTTCTCTCATTTAATTAAATAAAGTTCTTCCAATTTATTTAATTATAAAGAAAACCCCTCTTTTAATTAAATAAATAAAAATCCCCACTTAAAGCACTTTATTTGATGAAAAAGGAAATAAATTAAATAAAAATCCCTTTTTCTTAACATCTTCCTAAGTGGTGGGATTTTTGCCTCTTAATCTCAACCATTGATTATTTCTTTTTGCCTCTTAATCTCAATCGTTCACTTTCCTTTAAAAGGAGACCTCTCCTCATTTTCATATTAGGTTTTCATAGTATTGTTATGCTACAGGTTTGGAGAGCAATTTTGGAGGAGGATTTGAGCACTCAAGCTTGGATATTGCAACTTCTCTCTTCTTGTCTTCTTCTTTCATTCATGGCTACTCATGTAGATTAGATTCATGTTTATTTTTCATAGATTAAACTTGCATTTGCATTTCCTTTCATAGATTAATCATGCATTGTTATCATTTAGATTAATTTATTTTCATGCATTGTTATCATATAGAGTAGATCTCATTTTCATGCATTTGAATCTCTCATTTCATGGTGTACTTACATAGGCACTAACTAGGTCAATCTAAGGGCCTCCATTTCAAACATTTGCACTCCATGACTAGAGAGTTATGGATTGATATTTGAGGCCTCATTCTTGAGCAACCTTAGATGGAATGATTTATAGAAGTGTGTCAACATTTTAGCACATAGGTACAACCTTATTCTTGAATTCATTCATAAATGCATAAACACTAAGTTTTTCAGTAATTAGATCACACTATTTTCCAACCTTTTTGTCCTTTAATGGATACTCAATAGTTTTAAATATTTTTTACATCAACTAATTGATGACCAAAATCAATTGAAATATTTTCATGCAAACATTCATTAAAAATGCAAGATTGCCACATACATCACATACACCAGAAATACATGAACTCAAAATTAAAAATTGCTCATTAGGTGGGTTAAAAACAAACATGATATAAACTCTTTTACAGTTTGAGGTGGTATATTTATACCACATTCCTACAACATTTCATTACTATGCATGGTAGAATGTATAGATCGAATATAATGATAACGAAATTGAATATGAGTTTTGCAACAACATGTTACTCTTTCCTTGTTAATACTTACATACCATGGTTTACATTTTTATAAGATCTTTGACTAATACTAATAAATAACACCTTAACATCCAAATTTTTTTTACACAATTCAGTTTGAGTCATATCCAAAAGATGTTTTGGATGTGGATCATGAATTTTTGAGCCGACTCTTAATTTAAGAACATCTCTCGCATTAGGTGATACTCTTGTATTATCGTGCCACAAATTTTCAATCTAAGTTTTGACTTCACCAGTAAGTTTCATGTTAGACCTCGGGAGTCTGCAACTAAAGCTCCACAAATACTTTGTCAGATCACTTTCAAAGTTAACTCTTCTCTTTGCATCTCTTTCTAAAGTTTTACGATGAATATTAAGATATCCACTTATGTTTGTCATCATTCTTTTATCATAAGTAGTTTTATTTACTAAAGCTGTTGTTATTGCTCGTCGTTCCGCATTCCTATCTTTAGAATGACTTTTCTTTCTGATTGTGTCAAAAGGAACTAGCAATAGTTGATACAACTTATTTTAGAGACTCATCCTTCTTCTTGGATTTCATATAAATGCCTAACCTCTTCATCACTTTTCGCATTTTAATCATTTTAATTAGTTGTAACATTAGTTGACATTGAAACCCAAATTTCTTATTATAAAAAAATTATCTAAACAATTTAGTCGCGTGTGTCCTAATATGTCTCCATGAAACCAAACCATGAAAATTGTCTAGCACATCACTTTAAATTTGAAATTTCTTATTCATTTCATTATCATTCAAAGGGGTTTCTTTCTCAATTGGCGTTTCTATGTCTACATCCACATTGTTGATCTCAATTATCATTTGATTGTAAATTTAAATTGGGGTTTGAATTTAACTTTCAATTGGGGTTTGACGTCCAGTTCCTTCATCATTAGGATTAACATTACTAATTTGTGGTGTTTGATCTGCAATATAATCTATTACTCTATTTTTAGGAAGAAAATCTAAATGATTAAAAGAGTAACCCGCTAATACAAAAAGATCAAGTTATTTATCAAAATAAGTTTCATTTGGCTATGAAGACATACCTATATCCAATAGTTGATTAGAAAATACACATAAATTTTCTCCTATTGTATTTTATTCTTCAAAATTTGCATGCATCATGGTGTCCACATTCAACTCCTCTTCTGAAATGATTATTGAACTCGATGCTCCAGAATGATTCAGTTTTTGAATTCTTGCTCTTCTTTCTCATTATTGTTTTGTCTCATTCACTCTATTTTTTGCAACTTCGTTAGCTGTCGTAACCTTTCTTTTTCCTCTTTCTGTGTTTCTTTGATCCCATGTTTGCACCAAAATTTGAATACAAATTAATCCCTTGTCAGATCTAAAATAAGACAAGAAAAAAGAATGTTCATTCAAAATATTCTTTCTACTACATGGAAATGTTATAAAAATCGTTGAATAATCATGAAACATTGAGATCAGGCTCATAATACTGTTTTATGTCTCCAATGAATCTTTCAGAAATGGGCACCCATTATTTAAATGAAATGGGCACCTATTTATGAAACGAGTACTCGTTTATATTTCAACGGTCCAAACAGAAACGGGCACCCATTTTTGGAAAAATGGGTGCTTGTTTATTAAAACCAGGAGTGGGAACCATACCTCTAACCTAGTTTTTGGTTCAGGATAGACTTGGTCCCATCAAGCTTGTGCTTGGCTTTACAAAAATATGGCTAAGACATTGATACATAAAATTTGTGCTTTGTTGTAATTTTTTGGAGGTCTTCCTGAATGATTTTTTCAACGAAATGAAAACCCATTTCAGTTCATATTGTATAAATTATAAAAATATAAATTTCATAGTGATATGACTAATTTTAGTATTTTTACAATATTTATTATGCCAACATGGTACCTAAAGTTGAAATATTAAGGTTATCTAAAGTTTTAATAACTTTTTCAATTTTACTTTTTTGGAAAAATGAATTATATGACATCAGTCTACGTAGAATTTCCTTCAAATATATATTTTTTTAAAGTGAAATTTTCATCAAATTATGGTCATACCAGAGGTTTTGAAAATGTATTTTACAGTCAATTAAAAAAAGAAAAAATATTTTCATCAATCTTTGATGTTTTAGGTACCTTTCCCCAGAAGGATTTACAAAAAATCATTTATTTACTTCAAAATAGGCTGGTCGTACACATGTGCGGTATGGTCTTGAAACATGTATTTTGAAAAAAAGGGTTTTTAAACATGCCTACAAAAATTTATTTTCTACCATGTGGGTATTCAAATAAATTACATATTTTAAAACTAGACTCCAAGAAATACATTTTCTATTAGTGGATATTTTTGAGATTCAATCTGTAAGTGCCTCAAATTATGACATCAATTGACAGTAAATTTGAAAAAAGGGAAAACGCTTCCACTTTTTGCCCAAAAGTGGGACTCAACTTCTTGCAGCCACCCGCTAATACTTTTCATGTCATCAACATTTCTATTCCAATCTGAATTAGTGTTGACTTGTAGATCAAAAGAACCTCCTCTCTTGTACAATAAACCAAATTCCTCTATGCCTTTCAGATATCTCAAAATTCTTTTTACTTTAGACATATGTATTTCCTTCGGATTAGAAGAAAATATTGAAATAATCCCAACATCATGTGCTATATCTGGTCTGATGTGAACAACATACTGCAATTTACCAATCATGGATCGGTAAAGAGTATTATCCACCTCTTGTGTCTCATCTTCTTTTGATAATTTACATACAGTAACCATAGGTGTTCCAACAGGCTTGGAATCTTCCATACCAAAGGTATTGAGGATCTCTTCAATATACATAGCTTGTGTAATATAGATCCTTCCAGTAACCTGTTGTATCTGTAGAACTAGAAAGAAATTAATCTCTCCAATCATAGATATTTATTTTTCTTTTCTAATTTTATCAGCAAATCCTTTACATAAGGTGTCATTACCTCCAAAAATAATATCATTAAAAAAATTTTCAGCAATCAAAACTTTGTTTTCACTGTCACACTTCAAGTAAACATTATTGTTATCACATATTCTTTGAAATCTTATTTTGATTAGATAAGAGTGCAACCTCTCATACTATTCTCAAGGTACTTGTTTTAAACCATATAAATCTTTATGTAACTTAGATACCTTGTTATTGTTAGTGCTCTCGATGAATCCTTCAGGTTGCTCAATGTATAATTCTTCTTAAAGTATCTCATTAAGAAATGCAAACTTAACATCCATTTGATATACCTTGAATCCTTTGTAAGAAGCATAAGTTAGAAGTATTCTAACTCCTTCCAATATAGCAACATGTACAAAAGTCTCTCCATAGTCAATGCCTTCTTATTGTGCACAGCCTTTGCAAACTAATCTAGCTTTGTTTATGATCACTTCTCCATGCTCATTCAATTTGTTTTAGAAAATCCATTTAGTAACAATAACATTTTTTGTCTTGAGGCCTGGGTACTAATGTCTATGTCTTGTTCTTCTATATTTGATCATACTCTTCTTTCATTGCTTTCATCCTATCTTCATTATCTAGTGCTTCTTTAACTTTATTTGGCTCAAATGTAGATATCAAACATGTATTATCTCTTACCTTGCTTCTATTCATCACTCAAGCATCCTTATTTCCAATAATATTTCTCGGGGAATGGTGCCTCCTCACATACTTTTCCAAAATAGGCTCGGTAGGTCTCCGTCCTTCAACATCAACATTCAGTTGTAGAACTCCTTGTTCATATTCCTCCTCGGTAGGTGCTCTTGGTAAGGTATAAAGAACATTAGTTTTTACATATACAAACATCTCATAATCCTCTGGTTCCTTCTTTCTATCTTCATCATTCTTTTCTGCAAATTCATCAATTCTTACATTTTCACTTTCCACCATCTTGTTAGTAAATTTGTTCAAACATTTGTAAGCTTTACTCCTCATAGAATATCCTAATAATATTCCCTCTTCTCCTTTTGAACCAAACTTTCCTTCTCTAGAATCTTTCAGAATATAAAATTTTCTTCCACAATATTTAAAGTAACTGACATTAGGTTTGTGTTCATACTAGATTTCATAAGGTGTCTTGTTGGTACGTTTCTTCATTTGTACTTGTTTCAATGTGTAAACAATAATAATCACAACTTCTCTCCAAAAGTTATGTGAAATTCTTTTTTCAATCATCAATGTTCTAGAACAATCAACAATAGATCTATTTCTTCTCTCAGCAATTCCATTTTGTTGTGGTGTCCTCAGTGCTAACAACTATCTCTTAATTCCATTCTCATTACAAACCAATGTAAACTCATCAGAAGTAAACTCACCTCCTCTATCAAATCTCAGACATTTCAATTGTTTTCCAATTTATTTTTCAACTCTAGCCTTGTACCCTTTGAACATTTGAAATGCATCATATTTTTCTTTTGAAAACATTACAGATATCATTCTAGAATAATTATCCAAAAATAAAATAAAATATCTGTCTCCATAATAACTTTGAGTCCTCATGGGTCCACATAAATCAGTATGCACTAAATCCAAAATTCCTTGTGTAACATAAGTCTTTCTTAAAAGACTATATTTAATCATCTTACCCATCTGACATTATCTGCACATAGAATTCTCAGGTTTCTCCAATCTCGCTAGTCCTCTCACTCTATTATTCTTATTCACTTTGATTAAGTTGTCAAAATTAACATGACAAAGTCTTTTGTGCCATAACCAAACATCTTCAACTTTAGCAAACATGCAACTCTTCATAGAAGTATCAAGATAAAATAAATTACATTTAGATTGCTCTCTAGTAGTAATCAGACTATCATTCATATCAAATACTTTCACCTTTCTATAATTAAATTCTAGTTGGTGACCTGTATTATTTAACTGTGCAACACTCAACAGATTATACTTTAATCCTTCAAGCCTATAAACATCATCACATCTTGTGTTATTCAGTAGAATTAATGAACCTTTTCCTTTCATGGGATATGGAGCATCATTACATAATATAACATATCATCCATCATGTTTTTCCAAGGAAATAAACTTAAGTGTGTCACCAGTCATGTGATGTGAACAACCACTATCGATAATCCATGTTTCATTCTTACTTACTTGTGATATTAGGGCTCTTGGTTCTTATTCATTAGAATAATCTTTAATAGAAACATAAAAAACTTATTTTCTATCATCACTATCATCTAAATCATCATCACTTAGTCCTTCATTATAAATATGATAAGATTTATTACCTTTGTTTTTGTAGTCTCTGAATCTGTTTTCTCTTTTTTCCTTATCTCTATTACCTTTCTTTTCTTCCTTATCTTTCTCTGAGAAGTTAGATGCAAAATGACCAATTTTATCACATATAAAAAATTTCAAGGGTAAATTACCTCGGTATTTTCCTTTGCCTCTTTGTAGCCTTCTAGCCAACAAAGCTTCAAATTGTCTCACATTCTCATCACATTTAGTAAATAACTCTTCAAGACCTATAGTACAACTATAAAATTTCTCACTAGCACTGCTCAAATATCCATCCCTCGTTGTAGACTCCCTAGCTTTTCCAATATTTATGGTATACTTAAATGTAGATTCAATTTTAGATGTAGCTGACAAACTATTTTCAAAATAATTTAACTCAAATGTAGTTAACTTACCAATAGTAGCATCTAGTGAAACATTCATCTGGGGAATAGATCTTAGCTCTTGTATAGCAGATACACAAATAGCATAACTCGGTAGTAGGGCTCTCAACATATTGATTGTAACATCATCCTCTGTTATGATTTCACCAGCTCCTATGATAGAATTAACAATCTCCTCAAGTCTTGTACTATACTGAATTATGTTCTCTCCTTTCATCCTTATAGAGTCAAATTTACCTCTCAAAATATCTTCTTTAGCCTTCTAAACATGTCGATCTCAACCGTAGGTCAAATTAAGCTTATCCCACATTTTTTTTGAAGTAGTACATCCATCAATTTTATCATATTCTTGTGCAGTAAGTGTAGAAGCAATCTCAATCATAACTTGTGTGTGTTTTTGTTTCTGTCTTTGCTCACTGATATTCAAAGGTGCAGTAGTTGGTGCAACATACTCATTATCAAGATAGTGAAGTCCATATTCTCCTACTCCAAACACATTCAACCTCATTCTACTTTTCCATGCAGAGAAATGATCCCTATTCAGTTTCAGTGCTCCCCTCTTATACATCTTTAAATCTTAACTCAAGTCCTTTTAAACTTATCACTTTAGAGTAACTAGCCCTGATACCAATTATTGGTCCACTGAGAGGGGGAGGGGGGTGAATCAGAAAAAATCAAATCTAAACATTTAAAACTCAACTCACTAATTCACTTGGTATAATTGAATACAATATAATTGATTCACCAAATAACTTAATAACTTAAACAACCATACATCTCAAATATGCAAATAAATCATTCAAACTCATTAACATCAGATTAACATAGTTAACTCTAGATTTAACTCGTTTGACACCAAATTTAACAAGGAAACCCAATTTGGAAAAAGCCTCAATGAGAATTGTGACCCACAATGACATGGTACTCTTCTAAAGTATGCTCGGTTAAAAAATTATCATGTTAAAGATTACAATTTTTTTTTCTAAATGTGGCCCTGTTAGGGGATTTACCTCAGATGTGTTAAGATCTTCACCCTATTAGGAGTGGCCTTGTTAGAGGTATTTAAACACTCTTTTGGAATGTCACCTACTTCTAGGATTTACAAATAGGATGGTTAAATCCACTTGGTTAAGAGATCTCTCTGTTACAAATACTAATAAGCAACAACAAACTTTGATCTGTAAATATTGAAACTACACTTTCTTGTGTCACATCATTTATTCTCAATTGAATACTCGCATCAAATACTCCATTTATCTCTTTCTCACACTATAGATTCTTCAATATTTTTTTCTTTGTTCTTCTCAGTAAATGTTATTCTTCAGCTTCTTCTTCTTCTCTCTTCAACTTGCCAGCGACCTAATCTTTGTTTATTTCTCATCATTTATATAGACATACTTTTTCCTCTTAATCTCCTTAATTAGATTTTCCACCATTTCCACTCTTTCATTCGATCGTCTTCTTCATAAATCTCAACTTAGTAAACCACTTCACTTTTGCCTTAGAAATTGAACTTTTCTTGGAAATCACATAATCAGGTTTAACTAGTTGATCTTCGCCTTAGATCTTCTCATTGAATTTTCACATTCTTAGATCTTATAAAAAAATTCATTTAATTCTTATCCTCATCCATATCATCATCACTTTGCATTAAATTTTATCTTATCATCATTTTTAATCAATATCATGTACTCGACAAACTTTGCTTTGCAACTCAATAATTGTCTCCATTCATTGCTCAGTGTCTAACTCATCTTTGGTGCTCGATGCTTGAATTTCACTTGTGTTTGGTAACTATGACTGAATAACATAACTCTATATACCGACTGACTCTGTCTAGCTAGGAAAATTAACTCTTTTAGTCATAACTTTAACTCTATATAATTTTTGACTTAATCAATCAATTGTACCGATTTGATAACATCAAATATATGGTAGAAAATAACTATATCATCATTACCTCATCATTTTATGATCATTATTTTTCACTCATTTAGCTTATCCTCTAAAGATATGGTAGCATAATAAAAATCAATAACCAATTGCTTGACATCAATGACAAAACAACAACCGATCTAACCATTTCTACAATCATGATACTTGGTATCACTCGGTCTTCATCATCTCCATCAGATCTTCATCAGTTAATCAAAAACCACTAGGTAGTTGTCAAAAGAAAAAAATGCCCACCACTATGCTTAGTGGACTTTTAATTTTATATTATCTCAGGTTGTTTGTAGACACATCTATAGACAATTGGGAGATTTGTTAGCAAAATGGTGTCTCAAATTTTTAATGGTAAAGATATATTATTGATAAAACGATTACTCTTGATACGTGAGCATGGGGAAATGCAAGGAATAACCCCACGTAGGCTCTAGTCTAAAAACATATTGAGGTTTGGGAGTAGCATTCCCATGTGGATATTTTTTTAGATAATTCCCACAACACAAAATTTAATTTATAATTTGTCATTGTGAATTCTGACCATTTATCATTAGGTCATAGATCCAATTGTGAATATTTTGCGCACTTTTTTTGATGAAGGAGCACCTTGGGTGTAAGGGCAATCTTGCATCACCCAAAACTATGTGTTTTTCTATTCAATAAGGGTTATCTTGTACAAAGATGCTATTTTTTGAAACTTACTATTTTTAGTAAGTTGGTTGTTTGAACTCAGAATGTTCTAATTTTCCAGGTGAAGGTTCATCTTAGTCATATAAGAGTGCCAGTTGAATTTCATTGATAGATCATCTGTATTGGCAAAGTTATTAAGGATTTACTGTTGAGATTTTAGGGTGCAAAATATTTGAGCTCAATTTTTAGGACCTTAGAGGCTCTGGATCGAGGTCAAACCCCCGGTTGATTAGCACTTTGCTAGTCAAACACTGTAGATCGCGATCTTCCCTTTCTAAAAAGTGGTTATAATAGCCAATTGGAGCTACGATTCAAAAGTTATGGCTTCCGAAAGTTGGGCTACCTAATCTCATGTTTTCTAAATATTTAAAGCCGACCCTTTTGTAATAAAAGTGAAAAATAATTAAATGCTAAGGGTAGTCGACCTTAATGGCTGGATTTATTGAACCTTCTCGGGCAGTGGAAATTGCCTATATAAAGAATGCCCGTAGTGTTTTCTAGAGAAGTTCGGGTAGATCTGGGTAATAATTTGAGGCTGTGTCTTACAGAATATTGTAAGGGGAATTCCCATGTGGCTTTGCATATTGTAATTCTAAAAGTTTGTAATTCCACATTTGTGGAGATAATAAGAAGCTCATATTCTATTCTTGCAAATTGTTGTTGCTTCTCTATTTCTATTATGTGTTTGTGGCATTAAGGGGAGCACCCTTCATCAAGTGGTATCAGAGCAGGAGTTCCTGAGTGTGTAAATAGATCATCGACTGTGAGGTAGTTTGCACTAGGACCGTTGTTAGGGTTTCAGCGAGCATCGCGAAAATGCCTCCACGAAGGGAATGTGGTGGAAGAGATGGTGTTGTGACACCTGAGGTTAGAGAGCTCCAGAGACAAGTGCGAGCATTGCAAGAAGAGATTCACAGAGGAATGAATCTTAATGTTAGAAATGAAAGTGAGGATGAAGCCAAAGAAGGAAATGATGATCAAGAAGAAGTTGAAGTTTTGAATCCAAAAGAAGAAAGGATTTTCTGAGCCATTTCCAAGATTGGGAAAAGACCTAAGATTGAGGTTCCTAAATTTTTAGGGAATCTTAACCTAGAGGAGTTGATTGACTGGATCAATGAATGTGAAGAATATTTTTAGTATGAAGATATTGAGGATCCTGATCGGGTCAAGTTTGCAAAGGCCAGACTGAAGGGTCATGCGAAGATTTGGTGGCAGGAGATCCAATTGGAGCAAAATCAAAGAGGAAAGGTTAAAATCACAAGATGGGATTGAATGGTGGATAATTTGAAGTGACAGTTCATTCCTGTTGATTATGAGCTTGACCTACTGAAGAAAATGCAACGTTTGAAGCAAGCAGGAAAATCTGTCTAAGAATATACGGAGGAGTTCTATCGAATCCTCATCCGAACAGGCCATGCAGAAGATGATAAGGAGAAATTTGCCCGTTACCTTAATGGGTTGAGGCCAAGCATTCAGGAGGAGTTGAATCTGGTTTGAATGAATAGTATTTAGGAGGCATACCAGTTTGCCCTGAAAGTAGAGGAAAAGCTGAACAAGAAGTTTGAGAGTAGGAAAAATGGAAGAGGTCGTGGTGGAAGATCTGGTGGATGGTCATATGGTGGCCGAAATGAAGATTCAAAAAAGAAGGATGAGGCTAGTAGCAGTCAGAATCAGTGAGGAATAAATTCTAATCATTTCTAAGACCAAAATAATAGAGATCAGAGAGGAAGAGGAAGAGGACAAGGATCTGGAAGAGGAGGCTTCCGTGGAACATGTTTTCACTGTGGAGAAGAAGGTCATAGGGAATTTGAATGTCCTTAGTGCCAAGGAAGAA
>MU225610.1:1520240-1541125 GCA_018584345.1 Thuja plicata | reverse complement strand
CACTTCATCATCTGGTAGCTACCTGAAGTCTTGAATACTCAGTACCTGCACCCTTGTGCCTGTCCCATCTAGCATCGGCGATGTACATCAAGTGGGAACCTGTTGATGTTAGTCTCTACTGCAAAGAATTCAAACAATATTTTATTGAATCCGTGCACATCAAAATCTGCTCGCTGCACTTGTGAAATCTCAGCCATAACTCTGCTCATTTATAGCACCTTGAACCTCTTTTTCATTACCGATATTGAAACAAATCTATCTCAGATATCAGCTGACTGTTCTGTGCACAATTTCCTTCAATTTAGAACTCTCTGATCAACTCGAAAAACACTGCAAGATAAGAAAAACATCTCTCTTCTGCAAACTGAACAACCTAGGCTCTGAACATATGATGAATGCAAATGAATGCACCATCAAATCCTTTAATAAAATCTTCTCAAATAGTTCAATAGCCCTGTCTGCACTACTGCTACATTTTTCACCTCTGGGAAGATCCTTGCGAGTGAGTGACACATCCTTTTTATTTCTCATCGCACACTCGCCATCCATTGTTACTGCACTTTTTATCTTCTGCGAGTGAGTGACATTCACTTTTTCATTCCATACTCTGTCTGGTCGCACACTCGCACTGCTTTTGTTTCAGCTTTCATCTAATGCGCGAGTGGGCGATGGCATTTTTTTCTGTTTAGTCTCCAACTCGTGAGCCATTTTATTTCACTTCATACCTGACCGTGAGTGCGTGATGTCTATCTTCTTTTGGCTCATCACATACTCGCGAGCACTTTTCCCTTTATCCTTTTTTGATCTGCGAGTGCACGACGGCTTCCCTTTTTCCTTGTCACATAGTCGCGAGCAGACAGTCTTTCAGCTTTATGGAATGGCGAATGAGCGATGAACTCCTTTTTATTTCTCATCGCAGAGTCGCAAGCTAACAATTAACCACCTCAAAACATCGGTGAGTGCACCATGAGTTAAACAATCACCTTGGTCGCTCAGTCGCGGACCCTTAAGAATTGTGAAAACCATATGTGCGACTGAGTGATGCATTTTCACATCAGCATTTTATGTCTTTGTCGCACACTCGCACTGCACCATACAATAAGAGTTATTACCTACGTGAGTGGGTGACCGCTAAAATATGACCTCGTCTTGCAATCGCGAACCCAAAGCACTGGCATAAAAACCTGACGCGGGTGCACAACAAACAAACCTCTACCCTGTCGCGCACTCGCAAACCCAAAGCACGACCTCCCAAAGACATCACGACTGTACGATAAAAATTAAATCATCTCATTGCGCACTCACGCACAGATCATAACAAGAAATAAGCACATCGCGACTGCGCGATGACCTCTCAAAACAACTCATCGCCAACTCGCGCAACCTAAAGACACTGACTTAAATAGATCGTGATTGTGCGATTCAAATATAAAGAACATTCCTTAAGCGGATTTAAAAAGTAATTTTGAAAAAGAACGCACCAAGACATAGGGTTCAAAATATAACGTTTATCATTTGGATTTGCCTAGGGTTTTCAGGGTTTTATCAATTTGGTTAAGTGTAGACTTGAAAACCTGAAAACATGACATAGGTAAGGCAGGACTGAACAAGAGATAACTGAAATGGATACACCATAGCACAAAGAACAGGACAAAGAACCAGGGAAACTTCAAAAATAGGAAATACAACCAACAGAAACCATATTAGATACTTCGGTACCAGGTTGGGGAAAACCAATGAATATATTTGAAAACAAAATTGGGAGGGAAAACAAAAAATTTAAGTATCAAGAAAACAAACCACCCCCTTTAGGAAAGAAAGGATATCAACATAAGCCTTGATCGCTTCTCAGGGAGAAAAAACCAAGTTTTGATATTTGTGAAGGCACTCAACTAGGAACCCCATCTCATGTATCTGTAGATACTTGATTTCCTAAAAAGGGCTTTCTCAACGAATCTAATTCCACGCCCTCAGAGGTAGATTTCCCTGATCAAGCCCCCTTCATTCCAAAAAAGACTAAGCTAGTCTGGCAAAGGAAGAGCCCCCAAGGTATGGCACCCTTGGATCCCAATATGGCGTCGATTACCTTACCAGAGAAGATATTTCAATCACATATTGGCACACTCTGGCATTTGGTTCTTATCGGTAAGTTTTCCTCCAACAATCTGCCATTTTTTAGACATTAAAGATTGGGCAATGCGTTCATTTGAGGGTTTAAAACATATATTTTATATAGATCCAGTTTTGAAATTTTTTGTGGCCATCTTTCATACTAAAGATGCTAGAGATTTGGTTCATAAGCATAAAGGTTGGTTTTGTAAGGGTTTGGGATTATTTACCATGATTTGGGTTCCCAACTTCAAGCCAAATCCAACTCTTGCCCAATTCTATCCACACTAGATTTCCTTCCCTCTGCTACCACTAGAATACAGAGACCCCAAGATTATTGAATACATAGAAAAAAATATGAGGATTTTCTTATGACACAATCTCATTCCATTTGAGTTTCTTCACCAAACATTCTAAGTATGTATCCTAATTGATAGCCATAAAAGCTTCAAACATCAGGTGGCTATAAAATCTAAATGGGGTGATTGTGTTCAAAGTATTGTTATTGAAGAGCCAGCTACAATTCATAAAATTAGCATAAACTTGGACACTTTAGTATAGAGAACCATAATGGGAAATTAAGAGAAATGAATGTATGCCTGGATCATTACTTAGACCTTATGGCATGTGCCCAATCTGCTCTGATTAGTTGTTATATGCTATAAGTTAAAGAGAGGAATACATCAAAGGATTAGAATCACATTGGTAGAGATTCAAAGTTTCATGGACAAAATCTACAAGGGAATCTCTATGTCGAAATACACTATAGTTTCTCTTTTTTAACCTTCAGCTATCAATGGTGGGACTTACATTTTAATGATTGCACTCAAGGTTTATTGGAATATGAATATATGGTACCTCATACATCTTTTGTTGATGAAATTGTGCATCAATTAATATTCCTTGACTCTCCCATTATCCTCCCTATCCAAATAGAAAATAACAATGAGACAAAAATGCAAGGAATAAGTAAAGATTTTGCAGGCTGCATGACATCAAATAATGACTATGAGCTGTTAGAGGAAATTGCAGAGGCTGAAGGAGTACAAAGGATAGAGAAAGCAATAGTGGAATCTTTTGAGTATGCAGGTTTAGAGGATTTGTCTCATTATTATGGCCATGATGATCTAACTGAGGGTCATGACTATCTCCTTGAGAATTTAGAAAGGGTTGAGCTATGTGATAATCCCCAGTGGGTTGAGAATTTTCCATACCATGATTCTCAAGTGTGGCCTAAATTTTCTCATATGCATAAGGGATAGGAGAATACTTTGGATTCATCCATATTCCCAATCAAAACAAATATAGTAAATACGCTACCTAACATACAATGTTCAATGAATTGCCAAATCTTAGATGACACCTGTTTATACCCAGAGGCAAGTAATTACACTCATATGATGGTTCAAGAAAAGGATGTTGATGAGCATTATCAGGAAGTAGACATGAAACAGGATTTTCCCCAGGGAAGTGATACAACTGATAACTATCAATGGTCTTTACAACACCAAATACTCTCAATAAAACAAACACCAACACAATGCGTTCAGAATATAAAGACCCCAAAATCAAGAGGTTGTAAGCCAAAAGTATAAAAAAAATGGAAGAGATAGTAGAAGGAATTCAATCCACTTTGGATGAGAAATTTGTGTCCATTAAGAGAATGACAAGCAGGATGAGAGGTTCTCCTTGTCAACAATGAAAATCACTTCATGGAATGTCAAAGGCTTAAATGTCCCTGACAAGAGAAATAGAATCAAACAGATGATTGATCATATTCATGCTGATATTGTACTTTTGCAAGAAACAAAAATGTCCCAAGAAAACTTTGACAAATCAATTGGCAAGTGATCCTCTTGGTCCTCTATTCATCAGCAAGGGACTGGGGCTTCTATTGGTCTGGCTATTTTATGGAATCCAAAGACCATCCAAGGGAAAAAGATTGGGCAGGATAATAATTGGCAACTGCTAGAGGTAACTAATTATGATCTCTAATTAATAATGATTAATATCTATGGGCATATCTCTACACAATATAAGCATAAGCTATGGAATCACTTAACGCATCTAATTTGAAATCACAGTGATCAGAATGTAGTTTTAGGGGGAGACTTCAATGCTATCCTTAACATGGCAGAGAAAGTTGGGGGAATATGCCCTCCACTAAGAACCATACAAGAATTTTCTTCACTATTTATAGACAATAATTTGATGGATGTGGTCCCAGCAAGTGGTTCTTTCACTTGGACAAATAAGAGAGTTAACTTTACACAAATTGCAGTTCTCTTGGATAGGCTCCTAGTTTCACAAGAATGGAAACTTAAAAATGTTCACTTTCAATCAGAAATTTTAGCATTGCCAGATTAAGATCATTTCCTAATAGTGCTCTCCATAGGTAATGTAGCAACACCAAACTACCACAAACCATCATTCAAGTTTGAAAGGATGTGGCTCCATCACCCACATTTCCTCCCTTTGATTAAGAAATTGTGGGTGAGTTCCCCATATGTGGATGGATCCAAAATGCATCAATTGGCTATGAAGCTTAAAGATATTAAAGGCCATATAAAAAAATGGAATGAAAAGGTATTTAAAAATATCTTTCAGCAAAAGGACATGGTCAAGCAACAGCTAGTAGACATATATGAACATACTACTCATCAAGGTATGGAAAATGACACTTACTATAAACAGAAAGAACTTCAGCATGAATGGGAAGAAATTTTCTTTAGGGAGGAAGAATATTGGAGGCAGAAGTCACGAGAGTTATGGCTCCATGAAGGTGAAAAGAACACCATATTTTTCCATGCTTCGGCCAAGCAGAAACAAGAAGCTAGCACAATCTTCTCTATTTTAGAAATTACAATAGGTAGGGTGTTAAAAAATGCTCATGAAATTCAACAAGAGGGGGTTTGTTTTTATAAGAACCTTCTTGCCCCTGTCTAAGGCCCCTCACCAGCACAAGAATAGTTGGATGAAATCCTAGAAGCAATCCTGGTCTTAATAACACAACAAGATAATGATATCTTAATGGCCCCTTTTACCATTCAAGAGCTTTGACATGTGGTTTTTCATTACCCTCAACAAAGCCCTGGGGCCCGATGGATTCAAAACATTGTTCTTTCAGGAATGTTGGGATTTTATTGGATGGGAGTTTTTGGCAGCTATGGAAGAATCTATAAAAATAAAGACAATGTTGAAATATTTTAATACCACCAACATAGCCATCATCCCAAAGGTTTTAAGACCAAAAACTTTTGCATATTTTCAACCCATATTTCTATGCAATACAATCTACAAGGTCATAACCAAAGCCATATATTTGAGACTTCAAAATCTCATCCCATCAATAATATCTCAAGAACAGGGAGGCTTTGTTCTAGGATGAGAAACTATGGAAGGAGCTTTAGTTACCCATGAAGTCCTCCACTCTATTCAAGAAGATCAATCCTCTAATTTTGTCATCAAATTAGACATGATGAAGGCATATGACAGAGTGTATTGGAATTTTCTTTTCCAAGTTATACACAATTTGGATTCTTGAAGGAGTGGTGTAAATGGATTAGGGAATGTATCTCAGGGGCATGGTTTTTAGTTATTATAAATAGAACACCAGCATATTTTTTCTTTTCTACTCAGGGAATCAGACAAGGGGACCCATTGTCCCCCATTTTGTTCATCATAATGGCGGAAGCACTTAGCAGAACAATAAAGAGGTAGCACACATTGGGAATTTGGAGTGGCACACAGGTTGGAGGCACAAACATATCAGTCACTCACTCCCTATTTGCAGATGATACTATTATGTGGTAAATCCCAAGTGAAAGAAGCTAGAAGAATAAAATATATCTTAGAATTATATGCTATAGTTTTCGGACAGAAAATCAACGCACAAAAATCACAAATATACTTGTTCAACACAAATCAAATCATTTCAAATAGAAATTCTCAACTCCTAGAGTTTTTGGTTGACATCCTGCCCTCAATTTATCTTGGTATCCCAATTTTTTGTGGGACCAAATAAACCAAGCTATTGGTCCTTGGTCATTGAAAGAATTAAGAATAGAGTGGTGTCCTGGAAAGCTAGGTGGCTATCGTTATCGGGAAGAATTTCACTCATCAAATCAGTCCTATCAACAATCCCTAATTATTACCTAGCTATTCTCAAAGCACCATCCTTAGTTATACAACAAATTCAGAAATTAATTAGAGGCTTTTTATGGATAGGTATTATGAACAATGAGAAGAAGATCCCTCTCATTTCATCAAAGGACATGGCCCAAGTTTCTACACTAGGAGGGGCAGGAGTTCATGATTTGACTAACCAAAATAGAGCATTTGGGGGAAATCTAGTGTGGAAAATGTATACTAAACCTCACAATAAATGGTGCCAAATTATGCAACAAAAGTACCTTGATAATCATAATCCTACACGAATTCTCTCTATTGTTGAACCACCCAAGGGCTCAACAATTTGGAACTTCATGATGTCAAAGAGAGAAGTAGTGTATAATTATGTGACATGGGAGGTAAACAATGGATCTAATGTTAAATTCTGGATAGATTCTTGGAATGGACTGCCCATCTTGGTATCACCAATGATCCCTCAAGAAATCATAACTTTGGCAGAAAATGAATGGGGGGTTTCTCTCATAAAATATGTCTCGGTTGTTAACATATTTTTAGGGAAATTTTTATGGAAGGATCCGGAAGAGCTGAACCTTTCAAGTAAAAATATAGACCTATTTCAAAATATACTTAAGTTAGACAAGTTTAATTTTTAGACAAAGAAGACAAATTGGTCTGGGCCCCTGCAAAGAATGGAAAGTACTCCATTAAAGAGGGTTATAATAGGATTCTTACAAGTGATCAATTGGAAAAAATTTGCATCACACAAGCCTTTCAATGTACATTATGTGAGAAAAATATTGAGACTGTAGATCATTTTCTACTTCAATGTCCCTTTGCACAACAATGTTGGTCCTTTTTCTTTTCCACTCCAATGCCCAACAAGATATGGATTTATTCCAATCTTGGCCAGACCTTCATCATGGTTCACTTTTTGTAAATATTTGGAAGTGCACCCCAAATTTAGTAGTGTGGTTGGTATGGTGGGAACAAAACAAAAGGATCTTTAGAAATGAGTCATCTAGTTTGGCAACAGTATTGGAGGGTATTGAGAAGTCAATATCTAAACTAGTGAATGCTAGTATATACCGTTGTGGTAACAATCCAGTTTTGACAGCATGGGACAACAAAATCCTTAGAAATTTGGGAAAGCTCAGCATACCAATGGACTGGGGTAATTCAAAAAATATAGCAGGGCATGTAGATCGGTCAACTGTCAGATGGATTCCTCCACAATAGTAGGTAATGAAAATGAATTTTGATGGAGCCTCGCATGGAAATCCTGGAATATCAGACCTGGGTGCATGTATTAGGGACTCAAGGGGAAGTTTATTGGCATGCATTTCTTCCCCATTGCCCTTAGGGACAAATAATATAACAAAAGTCCATGTAATGCTTGCGGGACTTATTTCGGAAAAGCAATGTGGGATCACAGATATTCATGTAGAAGGTGATTCAATGGTAATTATAAATTCTTGTGTGAAAACGGAATCTCAAAATTGGAAAATAAATTATATACTTAAGCAAATTTGGTGCATATTAGAAATATTTCCTTACATATCCCTTTCTTATACACTTTGGGAAGGTAATCGGGTAGCTGATCACCTATCCAATATGGGTTGCGATGGTACTGATATAATAGCTAAAAGGCCAAATGAGATCCAAAAAGAATGGTATGAATTGCATAGGTTGATGGGTTTAGAAAAACCAAATTAATAAAATAAAATGATAATCAACAGACATGAAAAATTCATTGCCTCATCATTATTGATGAATAAAAATTGAGAACTCGCCTCAAAACATAATGACATCATGTGCCTTATGATACTACTCCTCCCTCAGATTGAAAGTACATTGTATAAATTTACTTTGCAATGATATTGATGCAGGCAACCGTGGAGAAATGATTTCAAGATAAGATACATTAATAAATCAAATAACTCCATGTGGGAAAGGGAATCCAACAACAGATCACATGAAGGGGAGAAATTTTGTCATAAATCTCTGGACATTAAGTGACAATGAAGAGCATATAAATGAACATGCAAAGTACAAGTAATAAATGACATAACAACATGGAGGCCGCCACATTCAAATACTCATACGAAAGAGGGACGCGTGAAAAACCAAAATCCACTTAAGGCATTGGTAAAAAATATAAAATCTTACGCATGAGTATAACCAGGCTTGCATAATAAATCCCTATAAGCTCTTATAAATACAAGCACAAACAACTAAAATAAAAATAGGCTAGATGGGATTGGAATGTATGCAAAAGAAGAAATAATTGAATTCTTTTATTTGCACATGTCAACGATATGTAATGGATTCTTAGGATATAGTATGTGCACAATGTGGATAGTGTGCAAGTTATCATGTGAAAATTCTTCCCACAAATTATAGAGTCTGCATCACACTAGCAGAAGATGAAGAGGTCCTCCCCTGCAACATTGATGAATCTGAGCTAGAAGTTATATTTGTAATACACTCTATCATTATTTGGGCAGCTATTAAAAGGTAATAGGCTATGAAAATCTTGAGCCAAGAACAAAATAGTTCCTTTATCCATCTCAGCTTGTCTCGATTTTCCTTTCCAATTATATGGATTTTCTTCAGTTGGTTCAATTATTGGAAACTTTGGCTTTCAAAGTTGTTAAGTGTCATTTTTGGGAAGAAAAGAAACTTAAAAAAGCAATGCAGACATACTTTTTATGGGTTGGGAATGCAATGGTGGATGGTTTGTTCCCACGATAGCTCTTTCTCTCGAATCATGCTTGCATGATCATCTACGACAGTATTAAAATAACACTGGTAGAACAAACCCCTCGACACCTCAAAGGAGCGCTGCAAACAACAGGGTCTGTTCTGGGCTTTGAGATGGAGAAAAAAGTGCATATGGTTGTGGATGCACCGCTCAAATTATTGGAGAAGCCAAATAACCCACCACATTTGGCACCCACTATCTAAATATCAGGTCCCCAAATACAAATGGCCCCCGCAACGGCTACAATGATGGACCCTTTTTCCCTTGCAAAGTGACAAAGTGTGCTTTTCCCAGGTTGGCCCTTTGCTAAATTACACACGCAAGACCACAATGGAATGGATTGGGGTCATTCTGAGGGAGAGATGACATAATAAATTAGACAAGATGATAAATAGGGGTCAGGATGGGAGAACAACATATAGATTGAAGTAGACTAGAGTCGTTATAAGGGTGAGCTAGCACATGGTACTTGGAATGAAGCCATTTAGGGGTCAGGATGGGATAACAACACACAGTCCCCAAATGTTCATGGCTGGATCGCTGAGACTTTAGGATGGTCCCCAATTTCACAACCAGATTTAGAGCTCTATGAATCGAAACCTGAAGCTATGGAGGAGTAAGGTGAATTCGCAGTACATCTCTGCAAGTTTTGTTTAGGATGTGGTACGGTACATATGTGTTGACATATATGATGCATTGCATCCATCGTGAATACAATGGGAAATTGGGAATTATTGTATGATGATATACCTTTTGGTTCTCATATGTTTTGAGCAATGGGTGAGTTGATATTCTAATATTTTGTAATGAGAAATGATGACGGGTTTTCTTACTGGTTCTTTCCCGTCTGAGCTCTTGAACCAATCCTTATTATATTAATATATATAGTGGTATATCCACTTTTTCTTATATATATATATATATATAATATCATAATGTCAATCTACAACACTCCACAATGTTAGGGTTTGAAATCGATGACAACACCACAACCTTCAACAATCTCTAAAATATGTAGGAAATCACTTTGATTGTTGCAATGTGTAAAAAAAAATCATATGAAACTAGAAATGGAGCATACTTTAGAAATTATTTATCATATCCCTAATTTGCATCATCATATCTATCAATCTGAAGGAATGCATAACATTATGGTGAGATTCTATGAACCTTTACTCTATCCTAGTGCAATCCGAGAAACAATCAATCATATTTTTTTTTGTAGAAGATATCAATTTATGAATATTTGGATAGAACTTCCTTAAAGATTGACGAAATTAATTTGAAAACTACAAGATATGATCTTGCAATGTAGAGGAATGTGCACACAAAAAGTGTGGCCCGATCTTAAGCAAATACATTATTTATGCCTTAGTTAGTGGTGAAAGAGAACCTAGGAGACTTGACCCCAATTTTCATTGTGAAAGGCCTTCAAATGGTATTGGTATTAATAAGGTGGTTTAAGATGGTTTAGGATGGGTTTGGTGTGTTTTAATTTAATTTTGTTTTGTGTTAAGTGAATTTTGGACCAAGTGACCCTTGTAATGTCCTGATGGTCGGAATGGGATAATTAATGTAAATGAAACCTAGAATGAATAGGGGGTCATGTTTAGGGTGTTTTAAGTCTTAGGACTTGGTTTTTGAATTTTCAGAACCCACTCATGGGGTTAAATCATTTAATGTGCAAAAGTGTCAAAGTTACTAAATGTTGCTTGAGCAACATTCACAACTTTTAAATGTTGCTCGACAACTTTGTCCAAAAGTTTCTTTTTGCCCAAATGCAGTTATGGGTCAGTTTGAATGGTTGTCATAGGTCAATGAAGAATATTTAAGGACTTCTATGGCCTTTTACAAAGTTTGGACCTTTTCTGGTTACATTTTTAACAAGTAGAATAGTAGCAATTGTCTGCACTGTCACAATTTTTATAATTTCAATTCAAAAGCATTATAGATAAATTGAAATCTCTAGTTTTGTGTATTGAAAAAATTCATGTAGTTGTTTCCTTTCTTTGAAATTACTTAGAATAGGAGTTGATTCATTTTTGAGTATTCATTTTGAATTGGATCCTTACTGGTTTGTTCTCTGCCAAGGAAGGAGTTTGTCTTGTAAATATGGCTCCACCATGAGTGTCCTCCATTGTATATTTATGGCCCATGGGAGATGGAAAGTGGAGTATTTGTAAATTATTTTCCATTTTGTACATGTTCTTCAAGTGAGGTTAGCTATTTTTAATTCCTTGCCCTAGGCAAGACTGCCAGTGCCTGGCTAGGAGCAAGAAGATAACATACTTTGTTTAGATGCAGGGTTGGATTGGATAATGTGATCCAATACATAGAGAATGGTCTTTAGGAGTTGGGAAGACCCTAAAACAATGGTGGAGATCGATGAATCAATTTTATCAAGTTTTTGTTGAATTTTCACCAACTAGCCCTATTAGCCCTATTTTTAAGGACTCCATCCTAAAGAGTTTTGAAGTATTGTATAGACAGGTTGGAATCCTATAAATCTAGGATTATTTTAAGTTTTTGAAAAGGGTATTTAGATCCATGATTAGTTTGGGGGCTTGTTTATGGAGTGTCAAATTTATTGGGATTTAGGAGCCTGATTAGGGCTACAAGGATACACTATCCCTATCCCTTAAAATGTGGAACTCGATGGATGAATTAGTGAATTATGGCTCTAAAAATTCAAGAATGGAGTCAAGAGGATGGACTTAGTGTATGTCCTACCCTGAAAAGTGTTTGTGAAGAGCTTTTGTAGGTTTGGTGAAATCTACCCTTGTAGGTTTAGTGAAGTGTGAAACACTTTGTTGGTAGTGAGGCCCTTGGAGTTAGGAGAAAGAGAACCGAGTGTTCTACCCTTAGGTCAAGGTTGGAGAAGAAGCCCTATTAGGTCTATAGGAGAGACCTAGGAGTAAGTCAAGTTGACTTAGTGGAGGATCCTCCCTATCAGATTGGTATCAAAACCTTGAAAGATGTGGGCTATGAAGGTATATGAGTGACCTTGAATTAGTGGGTGAATCAACAATGGTGACCAATGTAGAGTTGGAAAAGAAAGTTCATGATCAAGAGGAGGAGAATAGAATCCTAAGGAATCCTAAGAGAAAAACTAGAAGAAATGGAAACTAAATTTGATGAAGTGCAAGCTAAGAAAGAAGCAGTGAGTGAAAAGGTGAAAGAGACAAAAGGAAAAGGAAAGTCGGTGGTAGTAGAGGATGAAGTGCCAGAGCCTGATCCTATTTTGCAAGAAGCACTATTCCTCAAAGATTTGAAAGTTATGGGAGGAAAATACCTAGAAGGTGTACCCTTTTTGAGTGACAAAAAATGGAGCTAGAGGTGGTGATGGAGTGGATAGAAGGGTTGTAAAGTTACTTTGAGTGTAAGAATGTGACATAAGCTCAAAAGGTGAAAGTGGCCAAAACTAGATGGAGAGGGACTGCGCTCACATGGTGAAAGTTTATGTAGGATGAAAGACTATAAGAAGGAAAGAATAAAATATACACTTGGAAAGGTATGGTTGTAAAGATTAGGGACACCTATATCCCTGAGGATTATGAGATACAATTCCATAAGAAAAGGAAGAATCTAAGAGAAAGAGATTCACATCTGAGTGCCTATACAAAGGAGTTTTATAAGTTTTGCTTGAGATCCAAGGTGACAGAATATGAGAGAATAAAAGTGGCACATTAATTAAATGGGTTAAAATGGAGCATACAAGAGGAAATAAGTTTCTTGACACCTGACATAGTGCATAAGTGTTACCAATTGGCTCTTAAAGTTGAAGAGATGAGAAATAAAAAGTATGAAGCCACTAGTAGAGGAAGAGGAAGAGGTAGAGACTCAAGAGGTCAAAGAGGTAACTATGGTGGTAGGGGGTAATGAATCAAGACCCCAAGGGGAGGAAAAATTATATAGAGAAGAGTAGTAAAACCAATAGCAGAGGTATTTATGGAAGATGAAGAGCTCCTAACAGTGGTGGTAGAGGAAGATTTGGTGGAGGTTTTCACAGAGGAGGTTCCTCTTTTGCAAATATGAAATGTTACAAATGCCACCAATTTGGGCACCCTGCATATAGCTGTCCCGACAAAGCAACATCTTCACAATCAGAGAAGAGTTAACTTTGTGCAAGAAGATGTCAGTAGTGTTAAGTCTCTTGAGATCAATCTTGATTCGGAGAGTGGGGAGAATCTAATGATAAGGAGAGTTCTAATTATGAAACCAGTTAGAGAAGAACCTAAGTAGAGGAGATCACTTTTTAAGGTGAAGTGCAAGATTCTTGGTAAGGTGTGAAAGGTGATCATTGACTCAAGGTCAACTGAAAAAATAATCTTTGAGGAAGCATTGAATAAACTTGGGATGACTAAGATATCTCATGACCATCCTTATAGGGTGATATGGTTGAACAAAGGAAAACATGTCCTAGTAAATGAAAAGGCTTGGATTTAATTTGTAATCAGGAGATACAATGATAATATTCTTTGTGATGTACTTCCTATGGATGCTTGCCATCTTATATTGGGAAGACCATGGGATTTTGATAGGAAAGCCATGCATAATGGAGAGAATAATTCCTATTCTTTTCAAAAAGATGGAGTGACATACAAAATCTATTCTTGCTTGGAGGAAGAAGGAGTGAAGGCTAGTCCTAATACGTTGGTAGTTGGGGGAAAAAGAATTCCTACAAGATCTCAAGAGAGAAGATGAAGAGTATTATGTTGTCATGATTAAGCCCAAAGAAGAAAAGATAGAAGAACCAACACCTTTACCCAAGGAGATACAAAAACTTATGGAGCAGTTTAAGGACATTGTTAGTGATGGATCACCAACATTCTTACCACCACAAAGATCAATAAGTCACCAAATTGACTTCATTCAAGGTGAATAATTGCCCAATAAGGAAGCCTACAAAATGAACCTTGAGAAGAATAAGGAGATAGCTAGACAAGTGCAAGAGTTACTTGATCAATGGATTATAAAGAAGAACATAAGTCCCTGTGCAGTGTGAGTGGTATTGGCATAAATAAAACAAGGTAAGTGTAGGTTATGTATAGATTCTAAGGAAATAAATAGGATTACCATAAGATATAGATTTTCAATACCTAGGATTAAGGACCTAATGGACTGTCTTGGTGGGGCTAAATACTTCACAAATTTGGATTTAAAAAGTGGATAACATCGAATCTAGATTAAAGAAGGGTTGAGTGGAAAATAGCCTTCAAGACTATAGAAGGACTATATGAGTGGCTTGTCATGTCATTTAGGCTTAGCAATGCCCCTAGCACATTCATGAGGTTGATAAATGAAGTGCTAAAGGACTACATAGGGGTGTTTGTAGTGGTTTACCTTGATGACATCTTCATCTTCAACAAGAATAAGAAAGAGCACCTTGAGTATGTGAAGATTGTATTGAAGAGATTTCAAGAGAAGCACTTAGATTTTAATTTGGAGAAGTGTGAGGTTTTGAAACAAGAATTGGTATATCTTGGATTTGTGGCCTCACAAAGAAAATTAAAGATGGATTCTAACAAGGCAAAGGCTATACTCAATTGGCCTAGTCCTACATTTGGTATTGAGGTAAGGAGTTTTCATGGGCTTTCTCAATTTTATAGGAGTTTCATGAGGGGTTTTAGTACCATTTGTGCTCTATTTTTAGATACTATAAAGGGTGGGTTGAAGACTAAGTGTAGGTGGAATTAAGAAGCCAATAACAGGTTTGAGATTTAAAAAAAAAAAAGTAGCCACCCAACCCATTCTTGTTTTACCAATTTTTGATAAATTTTTTACCCTTGAGTGTGATGCTAGTAACATAGAAGTGGGAGTCGTTTTGACCCAAGAGGGTAGACCAGTAGATTTTTATAGTGAAAATGTAAATGAGGCTAAGAAGAGGTATTCCTCCTATGACCTATAAATCTATGAAATAATTCAAGCCCTTAGGAAATGGAGTCATTATCTCCTACCCAAAGAGTTTGTAGTATTCACTGATAACCAAGCTTTGAGTTACCTCAAAAACCAAGAGAAGTTAAGAAATAGGCATCTTAAGTGGATGTAATTCTTGCAAGATTATACCTTTACCATAAATCATAAAAGGGGGTAGATGAAAAACATTGCTGATGCATTGAGCTGAAGGCTACTCACTATTCAAGAAGTGCAGTTGCAAAGTATTGGAGTGGAAAGCTTTAAGGATCTTAAAAATAAGATGAAGACCTCTTAAAAACCTATAAGGTATGTATGGAGTTCAAAAATCACTTTTATGGTTAGTTTGTAGATTGTACATTGAAAAATGGGTTGTTGTTTAGGGGAGGACAGTTGATTTTTCCCAAGGGATCTATGAGAGAGAATCTTATACAAGAAAATAAAAATGGTAGTCTTAGTGTCCATTTTCGTCTCAATAAGACCCTTGAATTTGTTCAGAGGTTCTACTTCTGGACTAAGATGCAAAGATATGTGAGGAAGTATGTAGAATAATGTATGGTGTGTCAGAGAGCTAAATTTATGAATTTCAATGTTGTCCTATACCAACCACTACAAATTCCCAATAGGCCATGGGAATGTATCAGTATGGACTTCATTGTTGGGATACCAAGGACAAGAACTAGAATGGATAGTATATTTGTAGTTGTTTATAGGTTTAGTAAGATGAGCCATTTCATTCCATGCAAAAATACACATGATGCAAGCTACATAGCCCAATTTTTTTTATAGATAAGTTGTAAGAATCCATGGGTTACCCCTTATTATAGTCTCGAACAGAGATGTTAAATTCATGGAACATTTCTAAAAGATATTGTGGAAGAGGCTAGGAACTATTCTGTCATTTGGGTCAGCTTATCACCCTAGATAGATGGCCAAATAGAGGTCATAAAAAGGGTCCTAGGGAATCTCTTGAGGTGATTAAAAAGGAATATTGAAAAGTGTGGGATCGATTCCTACCACAGGTAGAGTTTTCCTATAATGACAGTGTAAACATGACAACTTGTAAGATTCCTTTTGCAGTGGTTTATGGTGTTCACCCTAGAGGATTTTGTGAACTTAGAGACTTGGGAAATATGGAGGGGAAGAATGGACATGCTGAGGAATTTTCCCAATTCATGAAATAAGTGCATGACCAAGTCAAACAGATGCTCACTAATGCAACATAGAGATTAAAATCCAAAGTGGATGCAAATAAAAAGGAGTTGCACTTTGAAGTGGGGTATTTAGTAATGGTACATTTGAATAAAGATAGATTGAAGAAATCCCTACCTACCAAGTTGCAGATGAAAAGGATAGGTCCATGCAAAATCTTAGCAAAGTATGGAGCAAATGCTTACAAAATTGATCTACCTCCAAAATTATCAATCTCACCAGTGTTCAATGTTTAAGACTTAGTTGAATACAAAGGTCCACTACCAGAGGAGACATAGACTACTTGTAATTTGGAAAGGATTACAATTGATGTGCCCTTACAAACTATGAACAAGCCACAAGTACAAAGGGTACTAGACTCCATAATTAAAAAGAAGACCAGAAATGGTTAGTGCATGGAACATCTAATCAAATGGAAACATCTTGCTGAGGAAGAGGCTACATGGGTTTCTAAATCAAAGTTCAAGAAGTTGGGAATAGATCTTTCATTATTGACTCTAGGTGTAACACTTGATTTATTTGTCTAGGGGGAGCATGGTGTAGGAGAACCTAGGGGATTTGACCCTTATTTTTTGTTGTGAAAGGCCTTCAAATAGTCTTGGGATTAATAAGGTGGTTTAGGATGGTTTAGGATGGGTTTGGTGTGTTTTGATTTAGTTTTGTTTTGTGTTAAGTGAATTTTTATCCACATAACCCTTGTAATGTCTTGATGATCAAAATGGGACAATTGATGTAAATGGAACCTAGAATGCATAGGGGGTCATATTTAGGGTTTTTTATTTCTTAGGAATTTTTTTTTGAATTTTTAGAACCCACTCATGGGGTTATAGCATTGTATGTGCAAAAATGTCAAAATTGCAAAATGTTGCTTGAGCAACATTTGCAACTTTTAAAATGTTGCTCGACAACTTTGTCCAAAAGTTGTTTTTGCCCAATTGCAGTTATGGGTCAGTTTGAATTGTTTTCATAGGTCAATGGAACCTATTTAAGGACTTTTATGGCCTTATACAGAGCTTGGACCTTTCTGGTTACATTTTTAAGAAGTAGAAGAGTGATAATTCTCTATATTGTCATAGTATTTATAATTTCAGTTCAAAAGCATTGTAGATGGATTGAAATCTCTATTTTTGTGTATTGTAAAACTTAATGTAGTTGTTTCATTTCTTTGCAAGTACTTATCATAGGAGTTGATTCAATTTTGAGTGTTCATTTTGAATTGGATCCTTACTGGTCTGTTCTCTTCCAGTGAAGGAGTTTGTCTTATAAATATGGCTCCATCGTGAGTGTCCTCCATTGGATATTTATGGCCCCTGGGGGATGGAAAGTGGAGTCTTTTTACATTCTTTTCCCTTTTGTACAGGTTTTGCAAGTGGGGTTGGCTATTTTTAATGCCTTGCTCTAGGTGAGACTACCAGTGCCCGACAAGGAGCAAGAAGATAACATAATTTGTTTGGATCCAGGGTTGGATTGGATAGTGTGATCTAATGGATGGAGAATGGTCTTTAGGAGTTGGGAAGATCTTGTTGGAGATTTTTCTTGAAATCTCCTTTCCCAGATGAGATTGTGAGACTAGGTTGTGGGATTAAAACTAGGGAGACAAACTCAACAACCTCAGTAGAAAGGAGACAAGAAACAATTATAATTGACAAGGTTCAAAGACCTTCTACACTTTGAGCTCCAGATCACTCAGGTGGGGATACCTTATCTGTAGACACATAACCCCTTGTGAAAAAACATAGCTTGTAGGTATATAACTGTGGAATAGCTTTCAAACCTATAGGTAACATATACCTCAATTTTTTTACCAAGTCTTACGCAGTATCCCAGTTGCATAAAGTATGTTTGAAAAATAGACCTAGTCTAACTTCTTCCTACCAACATGAAGGGAAAATATTTTATTTGATGTGTTTGAATTAATGGATCTCTGAAATAGCCCAGATCCCTCATAGACCAGTGCCTTATCTAATGGGATGTAGAGTCAAACATAACAGTACAAAAGTAAGATTATGAACAAAGAAGATAGAATGGTCTAATATATATGATGCCTTACATCAAACATACCTCATCAATAAATTTCTAATTATGAATCCACCTGTGTGTTTAGATATGCAACTATCCATTCAAAGTATTTAACCCTCTGGAAGAGACCCTAGAATAGATAATACATTAATCAGCATCCACTGAAAGACAAGTTTGACATGTCCTTGATACCCCAACTCATACACATCTAAATACAAGTCCCAAATCATAGTTTTCCTTTAAACAAGATAAAAATATCTATTGCAGTTATCATAGTTATCCTCTATTGCAGAGCTACAATAAACAAGATTAAAACATCATGGATGCCTTAACCTATATGATTTGAAAAAAAAATGGAGACAACTTGATAAAAAAACAATAACATTAAAATTTTTGGATCTTGTTGGAATTGGGTACTACTAATGTTGTTGGCATTCATGTTTTTTCACTTATGTCAACATATGTTTTCTTTTAAGGTTGAATAGACTGGTTGTTACTATTGTATGATGACTGATAGAATTGTACAAATACTATATGAATGAATCAGATCGAGTGAAGATGGGGATATGTAGAAGGATATATGATGATCTTATTTCTAAGGTCGCTTGGCTTAATATTTCATATTGGATGAGTTACAAATGTTTTGGTAAAGGCTAGTTTCTGGACTATGACAGTGATGATTGACAGAGCGAGTCTCTATGTTTTGAGTATATATTACAGGCAATGATGATTCAAGTTATGTGAGCTTAAGGGATGACAGAAGACATGTTCAAGAATATTTTTGTTGGGTTGCAAGTCATATTATTATTGATGATGTCAGCTATGGCGTATACTCTAGAGGAGACCTATTTGGAGTCGACTTCAGAGATGTAGCATGTATTGCAGATTGCGAGTGTGGGTTATGGATATTGGATTATATCTGATGTATTGTAATTGATGTATACTTGTTATAGGTACCATGTGTATCTTAGAAAGGGGTTAAATATTTGTTTCTATATTAGGAAAGCTTAATTGACTGACCTAATCAATTATTGTAATAGGGTATATATGAGAGATATTTTCGTTTGAAAAGATGTATGCATGTGTATGAAGAGAAGGTGATTGATAGAAAAGTGAGGAAGCTATGAAGCTTGATTGACAACTGGATGTAGAGTAGAGGATATGTTCATTGTACTTCATTGGAACTGACCAAGCAAAGAGTTACTATCAGACAGTTCACTAGATTGTATATTTTCTATATACACTTGTTCAGATTGTAAATCCTTGAGGGTGGCTTTAACCTTCTTTAGGAAGTGTGCCTAGGCAATGAGCCCACTATTACTCTTGAATCCTAACATGGTCTCTCCTTTAATAGGGACTATGTACTATGATGATGTAATAAGCTCCTAACAGGGCTAAATATTTTAACAGGGATACTATCCTCTTAGTACATCATTTTTGGGTGCTAATTCCCACTAGGATTTTACCTTTAACATGGTTTCCTTGATAAAAAATTATTGTGTTATTGTGTTGGCATTTACTGTGTTATCATTTGATGTCAAGTTTTTGTTTATAAAGTTTAATGTTTAATAATCTATCTCACAACTGATTCATCCCCCCCTCTCATTTGTGATGGTGGACTATTATTCCTAAGAGAAGTTTCATTCATAAAGCTTACTATTACAATGATGTTCCTCTCTGAAACCAAAAAGAGATCAAGAACACCCTATATGTAGAGAAAAGGAAAAACATTTACACAAGAACCACACTTGGAACCTGCCCTACTTTGCAAAGGATTTGGAACCCATACAACAAAGAAAAGAAAGCCACTTATAGCAAAAGGAAACCCCAAAATTGAATCCAATTGACATTTGTCCTTCCATATCTAATTTGAACTTATCTTCTTTCCTCTAATTGCTTGATCTTTCTTCAAAAGATCCAAACAAGAATTTGTTCTGAACAACCACTTGGCTGAAAACATTAACTTGGCCAATAAATGCATATTCATCAACAATCTGATATGAACCCTAAAATAGCACCATTTGATAAAAATGAAACCACATTCATCAATTTTTTGTCCTCTCAGTGCCCTATGGCCTCATAAATACAATGCATAAGATCAGATTGATCTACCTACCATCTTTGCAACCTAGAAAGAAACACCACCGCTTGAAAACCCTCAGGAAACCATTTGAATATTCAAATATATGATACAATGGCTACAACTGGCGTGGAAAATACCATCAAAGGTTGAGATCAAACTTTAACTTCACTTTAAAATGTGGTCATCAATCCAATTTTAAAGCACTTGTGAGCCAAGATCAGATCTAGACACGTGTCAATAAGTCGTGATTCTTCTATGTATATCCATTGTGAAAGTTTTGTTTGAGGGAAAGCATCGACCATTCGATGAAATCTAACCTGCCTTAACTTTAGGTATTTGGAAACCCAGACCCACGATGACAGGATGCCACGTGTCAATCAAGTGTGAGCCCTCAAAGAATAAACAATTTGCATCTATTGATTGAGGAGATGTGCCAGCCGTCCGATTAAATATAACCTGACAAATCTTACTTCCTTTTAGCGCTAAGGGTGGTCCCACAATAATGTGTCCCACTTTTTTGAACATCTTGGTTTTTGCTGAAATTGCACATTTTTAAGAAAATATGATGATTTAAGCCTTGAGAGGTCCCATTTGAAGGAGTAAATTCAAAATGGCTAGATAAAAGCCTCTTGGATCAAAATCCCTTTGGTATAATCC
>MU225610.1:1506039-1519766 GCA_018584345.1 Thuja plicata | reverse complement strand
TATAAAAAAAGTTATGTTGATCAAAGTGAGTGTCACTCCTGAAAAATCCTGATTTTTCACAAAAATAATTTTTGAAGGAGAAGGAAAAATGGATACAAATAAATTCCATTTTTAAAAAAATATATATTTATAAACTAGAAAAAAAATGCTAAAATTGACTAGTTTACATCATCTTCAAATTCTTAATGGTTTAATGATAATAGATGTTCGAAAGCAAAGTTTTTTTTTAGAATGTTCATTTCAGTGTCAAAGTTGGCCAAAAAGTGAGACACAGCTTTGTGGGATCACCCCTAACCACTTTTCATGTGTCACATAGTCGTGAACCCGCAATGAATAACTCCCTTGCACCTTGACCTTTATGGGATCACACTCACTATCAGATTTAAAAGATCTTATTTGTGCTTTATGTTACATTTATCTCAGCTCAGGCTCTGCTAGGGAAGAAGTTGTAGGATTTGAGAGATACAAATCCACAGAACACCAAGAATACCTCCATGCAAATAACTTGTTACAGGAGAAAAGCATAAAGAAGAGAAAGCAAGACTCAGAAGTTACTCAAAATGTGAGAGCAAAATTATAGTCTGAGTTAATGAAAAAGAAATACAAAGTTCAACCTATAAAGGTGAACAAAACCCTAAAGTAAGGAAAAGCTAGGTTGCGCATTAATAATTAATATAAATATTAATTATAATACACCTAAGAGAAAGCTTAAGCACTAAAGAGTAATAAATTAACTAATTAAATTACTATGATTTAATTAATAAGCAAACTAGTGATTAGTCTAACACCCCCCCTTAAGCTAAGCGCAGGGGGTAAGCTAACCTAGCACAACTATGAAAGCAGGAAAAAAGGGTCCCGACAATAAGGCCTGGTCAGGTACCCAACAAAAGGAAATATCTGTAAACCAGAGACAAAGAAGAAATCCCAGTGGGGAAAACCCCTCTCCAAAAAGAGATAGAAAAATTCAGAAAAGAAATGGCTAAAGAGACTCTGTCAAGACCATAAGTAAAACCAGCTCCCCCATGAGAGAGGGATGAGACACAAAAGTCCCCCTAGAATGAAGAAATTCCTGTCACAATGGTAGATTCCTGATGTAGAATCCAAAAGGAGATCTTAAAGCAACAAAAGATATTCCCCCTTGGGAAGAAATGGATCCAAAGGACGATGTTAAAGAAACCCTGTGAAGGGTGATGAACCAATTTGACTCAAGATGTGTGCCATGATTGGGTGCTAAATAATCTCTCTATCTAAACTGAAAAAAATGATGCCAAATCAAAACTGATGTGGAGAATCCTGAAATGCAATCGCTGAATGCACTGATAATGGTGGGCAAACAGTGATAACCTGACTGTCAAGGTAGAGGAGATGAATGTCCTCAAAATAATCCTCCAAATTTGTAATATAAGACTCAACAAACAAGAAAGAGATGTCTACAAGATAAGAGTCCAAAGTAGCTATGTTTGGAAGGTGAATGATGCCTTGTTGCATGTAATTAGGAACAACATGAGATGTTGGTGAAGTCTCAGTCTGAAGAGTAGGAATTGTAAGACAAGCCTCTGATCCATCGAAAGATGTAAGGGTGTCTAAATACTCAAGCCCCTCTAAAGTATCATGATCAAAGGGTGTATTCTCTCTCCAAGCAATGGGTATGAGACAATCTAAAGCAGGATTCTCTAGGAATGGAGAGAGATTAGGGTCTCCACAGATCTCCCAAAGACGTGTCCAAAGTGGGTGAGGACAATCAATGTTTGATATAGCCAACACAATTTCATGATCAACACTAGACAATATAAGTCCTACTATGTGATCTCTAATTAGATCCCATGCTAATTTTCCCTCTGAAGTGGTTGGTTTAGGTATGAGATCATACAAATAAGGCAAAAAATTAAGCCACCTACAATGTGTAAGTAAACCCTTTGCCCATGACTCATAATTACCCCATTCCAAAATAACAACTGAAGGGTGACTAGAAAAACCCATGATAGCTCTTTTAAATGAAAAAAACTGAGAAATTTGACCTTACTGCATTTAGATCAAAACCTGGTGTAGTGAGGAGGGAAACATAAGCCTCTACTTTGATGCTGATAACAAGAACTCAAATGACCAACTTTGAAGACAAAACCCACATGGTGGTCTCCGGCTCGTAAAGAGCTTTTCGGTAATATCTTGTTTTTCAAAAATGATACCGTATGCTCAAGTTATGGCCAAAAAATAACAACACCTCTGAAAAAAATCTCTCTAGAAAAAAACCAATCCTGGGAAAAAATGACTGTCAAATGACCGTCACACCTCCATGGGAAACAAATTGACGGCCGTATGCACATCACTAGGCTATCTGGTCAGAAAAAATTGTGGGTGGCCAACTTTTTTTTGAAGGTTGCCCAAAAAAAATGTACGCCAAAAAGTGATGTCACTTTTCGGCGAGTGATGTCAGTTGGGATGACGGTGGTTCCTTGGCAGCACTATGGTGGCAGTCGGGTGGAGGTGGTTCCTTGACAGCTCTGTGGCAACGGCCGGGCAGAGGAGGAGCCACAACGGCTACTAGGATACGTTGCGGTGGTGCACTGGTTGGGGCCAAATGTAGGCCGGGTTGGGGCTATGCATTGGCGGCGCGACCTCCTACGCTCAAAAAACACTTAAAAAGTGTTTTTTTCCTCAAAATGTGTGTCATGTGGCCTAGGAGGGAGAAATTTTTTCCCAGATGTCACTGTGGCCAAAATGGCAAACTTCATATGAAAACGTGATCTCCTAGGCCTTTTAAGCGTGATGGTGGCATCCATTTTTTCTCAAAGTGCTCCAGAAAAAAGAGCCTCTTCCAAATTAAAGAAGAAACCCTAGTGAAGCTATGGTTTTTTCCGTTGAATCACGGCTTCAAAAACACCAGACTAGGTACCAGGAGGGTGGCTCTGATACCATGTAGGATTTGAGAGATACAAATCCATAGAATGCCAAGAATACCTGCATGTAAATAACCTGTTATAGGAGAGAAGCAAAAAGAGGAAAAAGAAAGACTTAGATGTTACTCAAAATGTGAGAGGAAAATTATAATCCAAGTTAACGAAAAAGAAATACAAAGTTCAACCTATAAAGGTGAACCGAACCCTAAAGAAAGGAAAAGCTAGGTTGCGCATGAATAACTAATATAAATATTAATTATAATGCACCTAAGAGAAAGCTTAAGCACTAAAGAGTAATAACTTAACTAATTAAATCAATATGATTTAATTAATAAGAAAACTAATGATTACTCTAACAGAAGTGTGTCTCTGACTGAGGAAGGTCGAATGCAAGTTCAATGCTAGACTCCAGATCTCTAAGAAGAGTAGACCAAGACAAAAAAAACAAAAAACAAAAACCAAATGCAAAAAACCTAAAACAAAAAAACCTAGGAATATGTACAAATTTACATCATTGCTTAGTAGAGTCATATTATCTTTACCCCTTTATTTCCCTAATTTTAAGGAGTCAAACCAGGCTTGATGGCCTAGAGCCATCAACAAAATTCTGATTTAGCTTGTCTTTGTCAAACACAAAACTTTCTGCTCTCTGCACTGGAAACAAGCTAAAAATGTAGCTATCATCTACATGATTTTATATGCTAATATATTTCAATAACCTACATAAAATATTATCAATATCTTTGCCTTCATTCAACATTTGTAAATCAGGCCTTATTTGAAAATACTGATCATCATGTGACCAATGCAAATTATAGCCACTAAAAAATTTAGGACCCTTAGAGAATTTTTAACCTTTACTTGCATTGTCACATTTACAAAAAAAAACATCCTCCAGCTGATAAAAATTACAATCATTCTCTCTCCCATAGTTGGAGTCATCAAAACTTATTTTGTCACTAGTTTGCATGCCCATATAAGAGTTCCCTAAAGAACTTACTTGCAAATTATAGATCTGCAAACTATCATTTTTTCTATTGGCGGGAAATCACTTATCCACATACTCACCATGTGTCTACATACCTTGAGTAACTGAAATACCATCCTATAATGGTTCAATGACTTATTTAGAATCTAAAAAGATTCACAATCCACATAATTATCCCAATCAGTACTCAACATTATGCCAGGAACCTCTTCATCCTTTGAATCTAAAAATGCACTGATGCTTTCATCATCTGATATATCATATTCAATTTCATTGTGGCCTAGTGACACAAAAGCACAAGGGGAATTAGAAATACACATATCAAAATCCTGACCATTTGATACATAGTCTTTGTCAAACTCAATGTGTGTTGGGTGGAAGAACTCAGAGCTATCCCTCCCTGAATATGTTAGATATTCACAAGTTAGGAAGTCAAAAATTTGTTCACTATGAAGTGAACCATTGTCATCACTTTCACCCACTTCAGATATGCAGTCACAAGCATAATCTTCATTTATCCAATCACTATCTTATTTCTGAATACACATGTCATCTTCCTCATGTTGAGAAGGATCATCACTATCATTATTGCAGGAGACATCATCCCCACTGGACTCATCTCTGTCATTTTGGTTTCCATCATTCTCAGAATCAATATCACTAAGCACAACCTCATGTGTAATCTCAGATCCAGGATCTTCAACATTTTTATCCACTTCCTAGCATACTCAATATTTTATTCCCTCAAGGAGGTTGGCCAATGAATTGATTCAGGAAAACAAAGTTCCAAAAACACATTAACCCAAATTAAATCCAAGGACATAAAGGAATAGGAAAATCCCTTATTGTAGCAAAAAACCTCTTATAAAAAAGAAGTGCAGATTCTCCCACCATTCTTTTCATTCTCTTTTGTGACAAAATAGCATATTCTTTAAGCTCATGTTTTTGGAGCTTTTGTTTTAAAATTTTTATGTTTCCAAGAATCTCTTCAAGATTTGGAAAAGGTACTCTAGATCTTTTTGTATGAATTGGTCCCATTTGAAATGGATCATCATTCTAAAAGGTATTGGCATATGATATTGCATAAATCCCAGTATCAACATGACGAGGTCTAGAAGACTTCATGATAAAATCAATCCTTTTGTTTATCTCTAAAGTATCAGCCTCCAATCTTGCTATTTCAAGTTTTTTGTCCAAGATCTCTGTTTCCTCACTTTTAGACTTCTCAGGATCAGCATCCCATTTGGTCATTAAATCCACTGGAGGTTCAATACTTTGAGGCTCATTTATTTCAACCCCTATTATTATTTGTTTTCCCTTATACTCAGGGCTTTGAATATTAACAACTTGATGGATGACAAGTTCTTCTTCAACCTTCTTAGGTTCTTTAACATTATTTATTGCCAGTTGTTTCAGCAATTGCCTTCTTAATTGATCAACCTTGATCTTCTTTTGTCTTATCTCATCTTCCTTTTCTCTTCTAGGCCTCTCATGATCAGTTTCCAATTTAGACATTGGATCTACTTGGAACATTGTGAATCTTAGGTTCATTTATGTCAACTATTACATACTTCCTTTTGATTTTTCAAAATACAATTCTAATCTTGAAGCATGAAAACCTCTATCCACACCTTATTCCTTTTCTTAGTGCTAAAATCACTTAATAAGGAAACATTTTATAACCTTGAAACATAAAATACCTGAATGTATTGGAGTAGCTACAAAAAATATTCACTTGAAGTCATCTTCACATCACCTTTCAAAAACTTTGGTAGAGTTGCCACCTCTTTGTAGAGGAAAAATTTGAACAGTTGAGAAATTTTTCCTAACTCTAACCTTCTTCAAAACCAGAAAACTTACAACACACCCCCAATAGGGTCTCATATAAATTCCTCCTCTGAATATTTCTTAGTCATAAGAGCCCAAACCTCTGCTTCATCTCCACTACAAGTCGACCTTTTTTATTAGTCTTTCTCCAAACATGCACACAAGTATAATCAAAGAACTTAGAGTCGCCACACCACTTGTGAGATATTATGTGTATATCTTTTGGAACTTTGGACTTTCAGACACTATTGCAATGATAGACAAACAAAACCTTACTCACTCTATAAGTAAGAGGAATGCTTCTTTGTAGCACATGACTCTATAGCAACCATATGACTCTGAGATTGATTTTGACTAAAGAAAGAACAAAGATCTCTTATCCCCAGTTGATTATATATGTTGTTGTTGACTCTCTCTCACAACACCAGATATTCTAAGATAGTCTATTTTTATTTAACACTTCTTCCCCAACAGAGTCGCCAATTGGATCAAAGGGAATCTATCAAAACCTTAACCTGCTACTAGATTTGAACACGTCCTTCTACAATCTAAAGATAGATAGGTGTCGCATAGGTGCATTGCCTAGATGGATAAACTAGCTGCATCTTGTATTTGAGGATTTACGCCCATCGTTGGATTGATCTAGACCCGCTCGATAGCTAAAAAGTGAGAAACATTATGGGGATTTAAACTTAGGAAATAATTAACACATCCCACTAGGACTTAGGAGATATTAAATATGTGGCCAAGCTCGATGACAACATAAAGGCACATGGGTAAAAAATGACTTAAGTGACCTTGAAAAAGTAACTCAAAATTATAACAAGCACACAGAAGACCTAGGGTTTTAGACCAAAAGGGAACTAGGGCTAGAAATTTTTCAAATAGGGCTTAAGAACATAGCAGAAAAATGCAGGATTTATACCATTTAAACTAGAAAATTTATCTGTCCCAACTGATCCTACAAATAATGATAGAGATCAATGAATCAATTTCATCAAGTTTTTAGTGAATTTGCACCAACTAGCCCTATTAGCCCTGCTTTTAAGGACTTCATCCCAAAGAGTTTTGAGGTACTGTACAGATAGTTTGGAATCCACTAACCCTAGAAATATTTCAATTTTTCCAAAAGGGTATCTGGGTCCATGATTAGTTTGGGGGCTTGTTTGTGGAGTTTTGATGTTATTGGGATTTAGGAGCCTGATTAGGGATATAATGATACACTAGCCCTATTCCTTAAAATGTGGAACTTGATGGATGAATGAGTGAACTATGGATCTAAACATTAAAGAATGGAGTTAAGAGGAAGGAATTAATGTAAGTCCTACCCTGCAAAGTGTCTATGAAGATCTTGTGTAGGTTTGGTGGAATCTACCCTTGTAGGTTTAGTGAAGTGTGAAACCCTTTGTTGGTAGTGAGACCCACGGAGTTACGGGAAAGAGAATCAAGTGTTCTACCCTTAGGTTAGGGTTGGAGAAGAAGCCCTGGTAGGTCTAGAGGAGAGACCTAGGAGTGAGTCAAGCTGACTTAATGAAGGCGCCTGCCTATTAGTTAGTTTTCCTAACAACTTAAGGAAAGTATAAAACTGATATTATCTTGACACATTAAGGCATGCATGACCCATCCAAAAACTCACTCCTAAAGATATTAATTTTTTAAAAGAAATAAGATGCAACAAATACAAGTTATAATCCTTCTTGGCCCCAATATGTAATGGTGAAAACTGCTTAGGCTTCTAGATTGTCATACTATCATCAACCATGCTACTTTGGACATTGAACCACTTCTTAATCATGTTGACCCATCTAGATAATGTATCTATCGTCATCATACAATATATTCTTCTAGACTACATCATAAACATGCTAACTCATATGAACTACATTTTCTATCCTCAAACATGTTGAACCCAAGCCCTTACCTACATAAAACCATCTCTCTTAAAAATATTGATCCCAAATCATCTCTCTACCTTTGCAAATTTACAAGTCCACCTCTATAAATATTTGGTATGTTGACATAAATGATGGATTGACATCAACGAAAATATATTACACATATTGCAACATGTTTTATTATTGAACAATTGGTCTCCTCCTCTCTTACCTAGTGAGAAGACACTTAAAAATGTAATTTTATAGTCTTCCCTATAGAGTGGGACTCCATATTTGATTATTAGGTAGACTTTTTTCCCCCTTCCCCAACAATTGTTCCTTCTTTAGTGGTTCATGTTGGTGAGGCTTGTGTTGTTTCTTTAGTGACCCCTATTTTATAGACTGAAATCGTTCTTGCTATGGTGGCCCTATTTCTAATGTCCCCCCTACAATTTCTCATGTTGAATGTGATCCTCTAGCTCTATCCATTTCTCTTTCAAGCACATTCCTAATCATATCTATGGTTATAAACTCCCTCTTTCCAAAGTACATGTTTCCTCTTTTAGTGTCAATGGATCACTTGTTTGACTTGCCTACTACTTCTAATGGCTCCAGCAACATTGTGCCCCTTGCTTGGATAAAGTTGGATGTTGCTTCTTGAATTGTTGTTTGTACAAATAAAAAAAATCATTCCATTTCAACCCAAAATTTTCAAATTATTTATTGTGCCCACTCTTGAGCCCAACTCTTATCTTCATTAGGAATTTCTAAAATTTTGTTTTTGAAATAAACTCAATTACTTTCGGTTGGTTGTAAGTTCGCTCTAAATCTAGTGTTTCTAAGTCAGTAGCTTTGTTTTTCTATTTTTAGAACATGGTTTATTTTGATTTGAGTTTAGATGATTTGATTAGAATTGTAATGGTTGGGTCCCTTTCCCACTTAATTTAAACAAAAAGTTTGAACCTGTCATACATAGTTTCTACCTTGGTCAAATGTTTGTAGTGGTTAGAATCATTTCTGTATAGGAAACCCTTTGTAAGGTAACTAAAACATAACCCCTTTATTAGAAAGTGTCAGAAGACATACAAGAAAAACAATAACAATGATCAATGCAAATTATTCTATTGGGCCTATTCCTTGATCCCAACTCTTATCTTTATTTGGAATTTCTAGATTTTTTTATTATTTTTTTGAAATAAACTCAAATTATTTTGGTTGGTTGTAAGTTAGCTCCAACTTTGCTGTTTCCAGGTCAGTTTCTATTTTACTCTATTTTTAAGACTACTTCTATTCTTATTCGAGTTTAGATAATCTTTTTAGAATTATGATGGTTGGGGCCCTTCCCCACTTAATTTAATAAAAAAGTTTGAAATTGGCATAAACAATTTCTACCTTGGTAAAATGTTTGTAGTTCTTAGAATCATTTTTGTATCGGAAACCCTTTGTAAGGCATATAAAACATAACCCCTTTCTTGGAAAGTGTCAGAAGACATCCAAGAGCATCAAGAACAATGATCAATGCAAAAGAAAGAGGTAACCACAATAGTCATGGTGCTACAATCTCCTTTAGAGTACGATGATACTCAAGACTAGTAATAATCATAGGGGTATTAAAATAAACTATCATCAATGAAACTTGTAAACAAGTGCCAATCACATACAAAAATCCACATACTAGAAGCTATCCAAGTAAAAACCAGAACCACTTCACCAAGACTACTCAATAATGTATTTACTTTCAAAACTAATCAGACCATAACTTAACACATAGAATCAATCACATAACTAAAGAGTAAAAATTTATTAAGGCTAAAATATCCTAAAATATCTCATAGTAGAGAATAAAACAATTTACAGATAAAATATATTGACCATGGCCACAAGGCTTGATAATTCCCTTTGAAGTCATAGTAAAAGAAAATTAACATAATTAATAATTTAGTGATAGAAATACATTTATAGAAGCCCAACCCTTAAAAAAGTCACTATCATTGTGACCAAAAACTACACCAAGAAAATAAATTACTACATATACAATGAACATATCAGCTCAATAAAATATAGTGACAAAAAATCACATATTTCACTCTCAAAATCTACAAAACTAGCTTCTTCAAAGTTTCCCAACTTTTTAATATTTTTTTTCCTCTCATTTTCTTTATTCTTTACCTTTCTCTTAATAACATTCTCCATTTCCTACTCACAACAATAAGTTGCTAGACTCTAACTACATGATGCTATAGGACACAATCCAGTAGTTGAACACTCTAACTTGTTTTCCTTCTACCTTTGCTTCTTCAAAGTTTCCCTTTTTTATTTATTATTTTTCTTTCATTTTTTTATTCTTTATCTTTCTCCTAACAACATTCTCCATTTCTTATTCACAATAAGTTGCAAGATTATAACTACATTATGCTATATGATAGGATTGAATGGTTGAATACCCTAACTTCACCCCCCTCAAAATCCTACATGACAATTTCAAATCACTCTCAATTTTATAGCAACTTACTTGGCATGTCTCTTGTTTGATATACATCCAAATCATCAAATATAATGTCACATAAGCATAGTTTTTGTTGAGGTGTTGAAAAATATCCAAAAAACAAAAAACTTAGACCCATAATTGTGCACCAAAACATGTTTGACTTGTTATTTTTTAGATCTCAAGAATACATTTCATTTAATTATGAGTACTCATCATCAGCTAACAACTTTGAAATCACAACGTGAAGTACTATATTATTAAAAAAAAACAGACACTAAATCAACAAATGCTATAACTATTAACACATATTCAACTACTAATATCAAGCTTTACACAAACCCTCCCTAACCCAAAGCTAAAAACTATTTTCACAAAAGACAATAACTTAAACTTCAATAGACCTAAAACAATGACAAGATCCCAAAAACTCAACAAAACCAAATCCTAAAATCCAGACCCATGAAGAGTATAGGAAGAGATAAGAACATCTTGACTAGTGTGTCTCGTCGTTTTGTCCCCCGATGGAAGAAAGACTGTACCCTAACTGTGGGATATTTCCTACATCAATCATCACAGAAACAAAAAAATCTATGAAGATAGAATAGATATAATCCACCAGGTTCGACCAAATGTTGTATACAATTATCTGAGCTCGCCGTCTATACTGAATAATCTTTGTCTGGTAATCTTCTGCGAACACACATCCCTAGTGAAGAAGCGTTGATGAGTCTATCGAAGTTCCCTCATACCGTATTCTAAGTCCCCACTCCATAAAAGATTTTGCAGAGAAATTATACAAATGATTGGTCTGTGCGAACCTCAAAAATTGAACAGTGTATCTTTAATACTGCCAAAAATGAAATATCGGAGTCATCAAAACACTTAAACACAGACCGGACGATCAAAGTCACCACATTTTCCTTTCACATGCATTCAAAATTGCACTCAATGAGCAGTCACGTATCAATCCATTCAAAATTGCATTCAATGAACAGTGTATCTTTGCCACTGCAAAAAATCTAATGCATCAAAACAAAGTTATCACATTTTCCTTTAACGTCCATTCAAAATTGCACTCAATGAAGAGTCACATATGTGTAAGAAGGAACAATCGAGTCATCCTCTGAGGGATCTTGTATGATCTAAGTGCCCCATATGTACAATATGTCGGGATCTACGTCGTGATACCTATGTGAGTCGGTGCATCCCATGGACACCCTAGGTATGGACCAACAACAAAGATGAATCTCTCAATGCTTCTAGAACAATTTGAGAAATATCTCATGCCAAGGGAATCACAAAACCCTTCACATATATCCAACAATGTCAAAAAAGTAGAGTGAATTTGTTGAGCATTTAACAATGTCAAAAACTAGAGTGAATTTGTTGAGCATTTTGCAATAGTTGTGATAGTACTTTGTAAGAACCTTTATCAAAGGATCCGAACCATTTTCTTCACAACTTTTGCATACATGAAGTCAAACTTGTGCTTAGATCCAACAATCTAAAGAACTTAGATTGATTTCAATGGCATAGAAATAACTGAATTCTGGTAATAGAATTAAAAGTTTGCAAAGTTTGCTGAGTACACTAAATTTTATTAATTTACATTAGTTTCAACATATACAGTAATTTTATTTGAGAATCTAACATCTGATCTTCCATAGAAATAGAAACATATTATATATATAACACTTATATCATGGATAAAACAATGTTGCTACATAATGACCATGTCTATGCAAGCATCACAAACATATTGACTACATAGACATGATCACACTTATCTATGAGAAAGAGTAGATATTTAACTCTTCTTAATTTGCTACCAAAATATGATCAATTTTCTTATAGACATGTTCACACAGGAATATGAGGCTTACTTATTAAAATATGTTAGACCTTCTCTTACAACCACTATTAAATGCTCAAGCATTAGCATGTGCATCTACTAATTGTGCATGCAATTTTTACATAGTTGTGTTTAAAATATCATATGATTTTATAGTAGACTTATTAAGATATGTAGGACCTTCCCTTACAACTACTATTAAATGATCAAGCATTAGTATGTGCATCTAGTAATTATGTATGCAATTTTTACATAGTTGTGTTTAAAATATCATATGATTTTATAGTAGACAACATACAGTGCAAAAAGGCACGCGAACAATTTTTTTTTTTAGCAATTGATCTATAAAAATAGATAAATTATTGTTTCTATCACCAATAATAGATATTTGAGTGCTAAATCAATCAAATAACATCCAAAACAATGCTTAAACAAGTCAAGATGATGCTATCAATATATGTGTGTGTTCTCAATGCTAAAAAATCAAAGGAATTTGAAAATAAAGGAATAAAATGTAATAGACCACACATAATTACAATAAAAACAAGAGATTTAGTTGGAGAAAATCCTAAAAGAATGACAATTCTAACTAGAGTGAGCTTTGAAATTCTCATACTATAAGCTTAATCATAAAACTAATTGTTACATTGTCCTTATAATACTTTGAAACTTATTCTTATCTATGATAATTATAACTAGAGCAAGTTTTAAGCTTCTTATATTATTAGCTTAATCATAAAATAATTGTTGTATGGTCTTTATTGTACTTCAGATTTTCTTTATAACCTACTACTTAAAAACCTTGCCTAGTATGATTGGACTCCACAACACATATTAAATTGAAATTTCTAACACTAATCAACCCTTACAATATCATTTTGTATAAGCTATACTATTCTCTTAACCTTTCGTGGTCTGAAAATGGGATAATATGCAAGAAATGAACTAATACAAGAAAAAGTTCATCCTATACTCTTTGTCTAACATAGCATGAGATCATCACCTTTACTTGATTGGTAGACAAATATTTATTAGATGCAAATCAAATGAGCATAATGAACCTTAAATAATGACTAGTTCCACATTGCATACATTTTTGGATAAGGTTTTTTAATAGTTAGAAAACCAAAAAGACTATAAAATCTTCAAAAAGATATTTTGGAGCATCTTTATATATATATATATATATATATATATATATATATATATATATAGAGAGAGAGAGAGAGAGAGAGAGAGAGAGTATGTGTGTGTGTGATAGATATTATAACTAGTTGTGAATGAAGTTGTAGGTCCCAAATCCATAAATCTCGATCCTCTCCTAAGAACTATTGTACTTAAAATTTAAATGAAAACTAGAATCAGTGGTTAGGTTAGAAAATAATATACAATCATTGTAGGTGGGTAAAACCTCCTTCAGTTCTATCTTTTCTAATCCAAGTGGGTGTACCCTAGGGTATTATCATAGGTAATACCACACAAAGTAAAAAATTACCATAACATTGACCATACCTCTTGCATAATTTGCCCCTATTTTGGTTGTAACATGATGTCTTTATGGTATTATATAATATTTAGAATTAAGCACCTCATTTTAAAGTACATAGCCTACTATATGAATGTTTGTCCACATATTTTATTATAAAACCTTAATCTATTATATACATTTATCTTACACACACACACACACACACACACACACACACACACACACACAGAGAGAGAGAGAGAGAGAGAGAGAGAGAGAGAGAGAGAGAGAGAGAGAGAGAGAGAGAGAGAGAGAGAGAGAGAGAGAGAGAGA
>MU225610.1:1489538-1505989 GCA_018584345.1 Thuja plicata | reverse complement strand
AGAGAGAGAGAGAGAGAGAGAGAGAGAGAGAGAGAGAGAGAGAGAGAGAGAGAGAGATGTATATATGTATATGTGTAAGTATTTATGTGTGTGTGTTTGTACATATATACATAAATATATAAATATTTACATATACATAGGTCGAGGATTTTATCGTTGGATTGGTCAATTTTTCAGTTTTGAATCTTATATGACACTTCAATTTATTAATAAACCTGCAAAATTTTTTATAGACAATATTGATAATATAAATATATATTATTCTATAATATATGGATGATAAATGTATTATATTTTATAGTACATATGTTTCTATTTTGGTTATTATATATTCATATTAGTTTAGAATCTTTTTAAACTTACTTCGCTAATTTAAAATATTAGTATGCAATATACATTTTATTTGTTTATATTAATTTAGAATCCTTTTAAAATAAAGCATATAAACTTAGAATCTTTTCCAAATAAAACATATGAATTTAGAAACTTTTTTACTAATTTTTTATATTGTTTATTATATATTTATATTAATTTAGAATCTTTTTACAGTAAAGCATATGAACTTAGAAGCTTGCTTAGCTAATTTGGGATTTTCGCATGTATTACTAATTTATAACTATTTTCTAATTTTATATTCTTTTTATCACAAATGAAATTCTCTATCTAATTTATTCTATATTATTATTGATTTAAAATCTTTTCAAATAAAATGTATGAATTTAGAAACTTGCTTAGTAAATTGGATATTTTTGCATAAATTATTGATTTATATAAGAAATTTGTATCACCAAGGATTTTCATTTCTTATCAATAGGCAATTGCATCTACATTTTAGTGTAGCTTCATTTTTTCTTATTCATAGTGAAGTGCAAACTAAAGGTATTCACTTCATTATTTATATAATTACGTTCTAAATTATTTTATATTTTTTCAAAACATTGTCAAGTTTGTAATATAGTTATTTGTATAGAAAAATGTTTTACACATAGTTACTATTTTTTTTTTTTAATGTGCCTCAAAAATATGTCTTCAAAAGAGAAGCGAAATGAATAGATGGATTGCAGAAAAAGTTTCTAGAACTTCTGATAGTTCATTGTTAAATTTACAATCTCATAATAATATATGTTTTAAAATATTAATTATATTATTTGTGCTATTTTATTAAGAATAAACTATTTATCATATATAATATATGTATTACAAATTATATTGATAAATATTTAAATTTAAAAGAATTTATTAAATTATTCATAAATTTTAAAATTAATGATAATTAATCTTTTTTAAATGTAAAATGAAAGACATTAAAATTACCAAACCTTCATAAAAAAAAGCATATGATAGGTAAGGGTGACTGTCAAAATATAGGCTTGCATACACATACACATACACATACACATACACGTACACGTACACATATACGTACATGTGCACATACACATACACATACACATACACATACACATACACATACACATACACATACACATACACATACACATACACATACACATACACATACACATACACATACACATACACATACACATACACATACACATACACATACACATTCACATACACATACACATACACATACACATACACATACACATACACATACACATACACATACACATACACATACACATACACATACACATACACATACACATACACATACACATATGATATGTTTAAGGATTACTAGGTAGTCTTGCCTAATATTATTCATTTATCTATTATTTTTCTAAATGTAAGTGTGAGATATAGTTAGCAATTGTGTTTTAGAAATTATTATAGTCTCTCTGTTTCTCGGTATAACCACGTCTTGTTGTTATTACATATTTTATATGAACTCAAATAATTTATTCCCAATTGGATAAATGGTACATGTTTATTGCCTATTCCATCTTCCAATCATCCTAACACACTCAAAATTACTTAATATTAACATCTTTTTAGATTATCCTAAATTTTGGTGTGACAACTTTTGAAGCTAAATATATATAATATAATAAGGGTTTATAATAAAATATTTATGATCCTAAATGTATATAACATAATAAGGTTTTATAGTAGAATATGTGCACAGACATTCATATCTACTTTAAAGTGAGGTACTTAATTCTAAATATTATAAAATACCATAAAGGCATCATGCTACAACCAAAAGAGGGCCCAGGGGTGCATTACTCAAGAGGTTTGGTCTATGTTATAGTAATTTTTTTACTTATTGTGGTATTACCTGCTACAATACTTTACATAACACCCACTTGTAGCAAAGCTAGAATTGAAGGAGTTTTTACCTAGCTACAATGATTATGTATTATTTTCTATCTAACCATTGATTTTGGTTTTCATTTAAAGTTTAACAAATTTAGTTCTTAGAAGAGGATCAAGATCTATGGATTTGGGACCTACAAATTCATTCACAACTAGTTCTAATTTCTACTAATGAACATATTTCTAGATCACACTATACTATGCTTGACTATGTCTGAATCTTGAAGTGAAAAAAAATATCCTTTTCTTATGTGTAAACTTTTTTTGTCTTTCAAACAAATGAAGGAAAAAATGTGAATTTAAGATATATGTGAGTCAAAAACTATCTTTATTAACAAACTTTATTGAGTCACCATTACATTAACATAAATAGTTGTTTAAGTACTAATATAATTATAACAGAACTACAAATTAAAATCTCCGACTAATATATATTCTTAAGAATATATATTATAATTACTTTTTAAATTTGCATACAAATATATTTTATTTCTAGGATAATTAAATAGACTCTTGCATTTGTAAGAAAAGACTAATATTATTCTACATAAACGACATCAACTATATATAGAAAAGGCACAATGCTTATCTTGTGTATATAATTGACACATGTATGAATATTTTTTGCTTGTAAAATGGTTGTTAACATATATAAAAATGTTATAGTATTTATATAAAAATTGACTATGATTTGTTCCATTTTTAAATCTTAAATAGAAATCATACAAAAATCATGTTAAAAAAATTAATATCTCTATACAATTGCAACATAAAGTTGCTAAGGCAAGCATCACTATTTTGCTGGAAAGATAATTTTGTCCTCTTACTTATACTTATTTTTTATTGGGATGAGAATCCATGATAATCTCTTACCAAACTTCTTAGCTCACTTCTTTGAAAAGGAAAATATATTTTAAATTTGAAAGAGCACTTCCTAATTATTTAAATATTCACTTTGATCCTTGCAATGTCAGGCTCCTTGATAATATAAAAACTAAAAGAATCTAAGTTCAAACTCTTCTTCAATATCTCACAAAACTTTAAACGAGTAGAAACTAAATAAAATTCTAGCTTTTCTATTTTTCTCACTAAATTAGAAAATTTTAGATATTGGGGACATCTTAGAAAATTCCCTAGAATATAAATAGGAGCATTTAAAACCTAATTAATAATTAATACAAAATTACAATATAAATATTGCTACAAAATATTATTCCAATTCCAAAAATATAAAGGATATAACATAAATAAATAAATATAAGATCTATATTACATTGAAATAATAGAATCATATTAATGAATCACAAGGCTATTCATTAGGGAAACTTTCTTTAAGAAGTCATATTTTACAAAATAATTCATATATACTTTTATAGTAGTGATTCCCTCTTATTTATACTAATATTATTAAACCTAACAACTATTTGTTATAAATGTGGCATAAATGCTAATTAAATAATATCTTTGTTAATAACTACCATTTTATTGGGGCAATAGCCTACAACACAATGGTAAAGTTGTGAGCCTCTAATCTGGGAGGTCTTGGGTTCAAATTTACTTAATCTTAACAAAAAATAAGAAATAAATCTCAACTTCGGCCCATTACCCATAAAAAAAACTACCATATTATTGGATATCGCCACATTCTTTACTACTAACTAATAACCGACATACTATGTCATTTATTACATTATATTCTCACCCCCATAGATTGTCTCCTCCTTGAAACATGGGAAAAAATCATTATAGTTAACTTCATAACTTGTTAAAGAATTGGAGCTTTGTAAGAAAATAACTCATGTACATTAGATAATAAAATATATAATTCCTAAAATATGAGGACCAAATTGAATATTTTCCATATATCATCTTCCATCACTACCCTCATTTCTTGTAGATGGACCTATAAGATTAAGGTGATCAAAACCAGCTATTTCTTGTTGGTATTAAAGTTATAACATGTGTAGAAAAAATTGTATACCCAATATAATAACAAGGAAAATATTATTTGTTGAAAAAATCTTTTGTAACATTCATTAATGCATATAAAAAAAATCATCAAACTATAACAAAGAAGATTTTTCTTCAACATGTACATAAAATTCATGTAAGAGAAACCAATTAAATTAATTTCAATAGTTCAAAAACTTTGTTTATTGCTCTATCTAGATATCCTCCAAATCCAACAATACAATAGTTCCCTCTGATACCGAGGACAACCGAGATATGCACTCAGATACTGAGGAGGAAGAGTTTTAGCAAATGAAGAAGGGGAAGAAAAGAGTTAAAATGGAGAAAATTGATTCTCCTAAATTTTAAAACAAAATATTAAGATTTCCTCTGACATGGAGTACAATGAAAATGTTGATGGGATGGAAACAGAGAATGAGAGTTCTGGAGAGGAGGGAAATACAAAACAAGGTGGGAAGCTGGGGAAGATGGAAGGAAAGAGGAAGATAACGATCAAATTGCCGGTTCAAAAAGAGGAGGCTTTCTCAGGGAAGAGGGTTACGAGGTTTAAAAGAGGGAAATAGATTGAGGAGGAGACCCAGGAGGAGAGGCAGGACAGCAAGGATAATATGTAAGAGGAGAGAGACAAAAAAGAGGAGAATCAGGGGTTCGAGGAATATGGGGCAGATCATTACACTTGCAAAATCACTGGTAAAAACAAAAAATTTGTTTGGAGGAATTTTGACATGGTCTCTGCTAAAATGGGGATAAAGAGAGAAATGATTAAGACTTTGGTTAAGGAAAACAAGGAGGGCAGAATCCAGATGGAAGAGTTAATTGATCTAGCTTTAGTGATTTCTAACTACAATGCAAGGGAGGATCCTCAAATGGATGTGTTGAACAATGCTAAAAATAGTGTCATTGATAGCTACAGAACCACTAAATGGACCTTCTTTGAAATCTACGAGCTGAAAAAAATAATGGACAAGATGGAAAAAGAAAACATTAAAAACAATAACAAGAACATTAAGGAGGATAGGGAGCTGGATAGGAGAATGAACGAGTTGAAGAAAAGGGTCAGAAGTATTGAGGATTCTTTGGTTAAAATAGCTGAACAAAGCTACAATATCCTAAAAGCTTCAAATGATAACATTAAGGTGCTTATTGACAAGATTGAAGAGCAAAGGGGAAACAAGGAGGACCAGTCACTGAGTTGTGGTAGGGATAAGTCACCTGAAGAAGGAACTAAGAAGAGGACGAGAGCCACCACAAAGAAGATGGAGAACCAGGAAGCAGATAAAGATCTGTTCGACCTGAAAGAGGTTGCGGGTAGAATGACTGAGCTGGAGTTTCGTGCTGTTGAGATTCTCAGAGAAATTGCCTGATTTGCGTCCTTGGCTTTTTATCTTGGACTTTTTGGTTTCGTCCTTGGCTTTATGTATCCTCTGGGACTGTTTTGTTTGGATGTTGGCTTGCTTGTTCCTTTTAGGTTGAAACTTATAGTTTATATGCTCTCATTTATTTTATAGCTCTATAGGGTTTCAGGAACCCATCAAAACCTGTTTTCCTTAATAAAAAACAATACAATAGTTTGATATTCATATTTTTCTTGTACATAAGAATTGAAATAAAAACCCTTATGTTGATGACAATTATCGTAAAAGTAATTAACTTTTTTATTACTAACTTCATGAATTTTATAAATTTATCTAGATCGTCCTTACAAGTAATCATAAAAAAATAATGTACAATTATTTAACATTTTTTATAATATATAATATTTGTATGATTATATGTAATTACATGCGATTTTTATGAAATGCAATGAGGTAAAAATCTTCTACAAATGAAAATGATCATTTTGTTAAATTGTGATATCACAAATTATAGACCCTTAAATTTCACATTTTGTTTTATTTCCACTTTGTTGTCTATCTCCCCAAGATTTTCTTTTTGGTTCTATTTTGCCTTTTTCCATCTATGGTGGAAAGACCTTTCCTCACATGGTCCTTTCTATTAAAATTAATTTCATAGATGTCTTTACCTTGTTATTTTCTAGTGTTTTTCCTTTTCTACACTTGGGAACTATTGAGACACTAGAAAGATAGAATTCCACTTAACAAACTAACAACACATGATATTTCATCACTTAGTAATCATTTTGAAGTGTTTAATACCTACTACATACCTAAGTCAATAGTACATATTTCAGAGACAATCCAAAAAATCATGGAAAACACAAAACATTCATAATTATTCAAGCTTGCATGACTATCACCAAGATTGTAATTTGCAACTTTTTCACAACGGGTCCTATTACATGTTAGGAAAAACCCATTTCATCTATGGAAATTCAAACATAAAATATGATTGAGAAATAGGAGATAATTGATAAAGCACAACACTTGTTGAAGGTTTTGCAAATTGGGTTGCAAGCAAAGTGGGTTTAAAATCAGAAGAAGCTTTGTGGTTAAGCGTGCTTGAGTTGGAGTAGTATTGGGATGGGTGACCTCTTAGGAAGTCCTAGTGCTTCACCTCTGTGAGCATCACCTAGATGCAATGAGGACTAAGTGTTCCATTCATTATCATGAGAGATGGATTCTTTTGAACCAGTACCCATGAAACATGGGTCAATGAATTTGAATAAAAAACTACATAGTTGAATCTTGATAGCAATATCACAATAAATTATAATATTCAATAACCTTGAATTTTCATCCTATTCTAATGAACTCCTCTGCATGCCACAATATGATCTCCATGGAGATTTAACCCCACATTATACTCCTTGTTCTCAAATTATAATCTTCATCACTTTATAGTCTGACTATACACTCATTGTTCCTCTATGATGCATATCTTACCTTGTATTTATCTTTTTCACTTATCTTTTCTTGATCTATAAATTAGTATATATAACATCACAAGATTTTCTACTTATCTATATAGACTAAAAGAGGTACAATCACATGTAATATGTTTCCATCTAGAAATAAAAATATTAAAAATCGATATGGTAAAATCATAGATCCTTCACATCTTACACTACATTCATCACTTTCATCCTAGTTGATTCAATAAAATATTATAAATAAGGTTTTGTTGGGATGAACTCTAAATATGATGGCTACCTATTTCAAATAATAACAATATACAGACTAATTTACCCTCGAAGAGGACAGAAACTCACAATGCAAATAGTAACTCATTAAGGGCCCGTTTGGTTGCACCCCATAACCGGGTTATGCAGCCCATAACCCGGTTATGGGGTGCAATTCCTTGTTTGGTGACCTCTAAATTGAATGCGAATATGGATTTGCAAATCCCCATTTGTGCAAAAATGTGGATGTCCAAGTTCTTGCTAAAGAGGTGGAATGACTTTCATCTCCATGGTTTTCATAGAGATTAAAGCCATTTTAACTTTGCCGTCGGGTCCAATGCACTCCAAGGTTTGCATGATTAAATTTTTTTATATATCTTGTCGGGTCCGGAGCACTGCGTCGATTTAACTGTTGGAATGTGGATTTACAAATCCATCTTCCAGGTCAACCAAACAGTCCCAAAAAATGAAAACCAGGGTTTGCATAACCAGGCTATGGATAACCATGATTTGTTTCATTTTCCAATTCCCCAACCAAACGGGCCCTAAAATGACATGAATTTATTACTTTGATACCAAATGATGGTAACCTACTTCAAAACCAATGAGAAAATATCACTTTGTCTATTAATAGAGAGAATTTCTAATAAACTCCCGATATTTTCGTTAAATAGATTCACAATACATCAGCACTGAATATGATCCCATCCATGAGCCAACACAAACTTCTAGTCCTGATCCTCTCGTTCCCAACGTATGTTTACCAAACCCTAAAATCTAGACCCATCAAGAGTATACGAAGACACAAGAACATCTTGACTTGTGTGCCTCGTCGTTTTCTTCCCCGATGGAAGACTATGATTTTTGTTTCTTCAAGACTGTACCCGAATTGTAGGATGTTCCTTACATCAATCATCACAGAAACAAATAAAATCTATGAAGATGGAATAGATCTAATCCACCAAGATAGACAAAATGTTGTATGAAATGGCTAAACGTATTGGAGGCCATTGGAATCTACATACTGTACTATTATCTGCGCTCGCCGTTCACACAGAATATTCTTCACTTCGAAATCTTGAGCAACACACAACCCGTGCGCCTATATATAGTGCTATGGTCTTCATCAGTCTATCGAAGTTCCCTCATACCGTATTCTAAGTCCCCACTCCATAAAAGATGTTGCAGAGAAATATTACAAATGATTGGGCTGTGGTAACCTCAAAAATTGAGCAGTCTATCTTTAATACTGCCAAAAATGAAAGTTGTCAAAAGATTTTAACAAAAGACCCGACAATCAAAGTTGTCACCTTTTCCTTTCACATGCATTTAAAATTGCACTCCATGAGCAGTCACGTATATTGTAGATGGAACAATCCATTCAAAATCCTCTTCACAGGCAACCTACATAGGTAACATGTCTGAGGTATCCAATGATCAATTTCATACTTCCATGCATTTAGGGTAACAAAAGCAACGCCTTTCAATATTAGGAAAAAATGAGCACCGAGCATAGACACATCACTCCATAATTGAAAAACAACACAAGCTTCTCAATATTACTAGGGAACCTTTCATAGACACCCAATATGAATACTTTCTTGCATGCAACTATGAAACATGAAAAGCACACCCCACTCATTACGAATTATTCCACTGTCACATCAGAGCTTCATATCAACATCATTTCAATATGATCAACTATATTCTCTTCTTCACCATCCTTCAAACTATGTGTTGTTTTGAAACTTAAACAACTACAAGACTCCCACTCATCAAAGGATCAATCATCTTCACCCAATTCCTTGTCAAGCTTGCCACTAGGCTAAGAAATCTTCAAAGAAGGAATACCCAAAACCAAAAACACCAAAGATCTTCATATGCATTGACATGCAAACAACATGCGGGTCTATGCAACTCACAAAAAGCATATGTAAGCAACTTGCAAATCTTGGAACAAGGCTCTGATACCAAATGAAGTGAAATTGGGCATCCTAGAAAAAAAATCAAAGATCAGTAAGTGTGTCAAGTACCGATTGTTTTGTCACAAACTGATGACAATATGCTGATACAAACACATACTACTATACCATAAAGATTAATCAGACACTGCTAATTTCCCATGATTAAAACCTTGGAGGAAAGTGCTTGCAAAAGCAATTTCAGCAACATGCATTAAGATTCTACAATACATAATCATTAAATAGAAAGAACAAGATAGAAGATAGAACACAAAATATACATGGGAAAATATTTATAGGTAAAAAACCTAACACTCAAAAAATAGAGTTATTATAGTATTCAACAACAGAATATGTATAAAATACAATCTTCATGTTGTCACTTTTTCCTTTCACATGCATTCAAAATTGCACTCCATTAGCAGTCACATATATTGAGGATGGAACAATCCATTCAAAATCCTCTTCACAGACAACCTACATAGGTAACATGTCTGAGGTATCCAATGATCAATTTTATAGCTTCCATGCATTTAGGGTAACAAAAGCAGTGCCTTTCAATATTGGGAAAAGTGAGCACCGAGCATAGACACATCACTCCATAATTGAAAAACAACACAAGATCCTCAATATTACTAGGGAACCTTTCATAGACACTCAATATGAAAACTTTCTTCAATGCAACTACAAAACATGAAAAGCACACTCCACTCATTAATAATTGTTCCACTGTCAAATAAGAGCTTCAGATCAACATCATTTCAATATGATAAACTATATTTTCTTCTTCACCATCCTTCAAACTATGTGTTGTTTTGAAACTTAAATGGATACAAGACTCCCACTCATCAAAGGATCAATCCTCTTCACCATATTCCTTCTCAAGCTTGCCAGGCTAAGAAATCTTCAAAGAAGGAATACCCAAAACCTAAAAAACACCAAAGATCTTTACATGCATTGACATGCAAACAACACGTGAGTCCATGCAACTCACAAAAATCATATGTAAGCAGCTTCCAAATCTTGGAACAAGGCCCTAATACCAAATGAAGGGAAATTGGGCATCCCAAAAAAAATCAGAGATCAGTATGTGTGTCAAGTACCGATTGTTTTGTCACAAACTGATGACAATATGTTGATACACACACATACTACTATACCATAAAGAAGAATCAGACACTATTTATTTCCCATAATTAAAACCTTAGAGGAAAGTGCTTGCAAAATCAATTTCAACAACATGCATTAAGATTCAACAATACATAATCATTAAATAGAAAGAACAAGATAGAACATAAAACACAAAATCTACATGGGGAAAATATTTTTAGGTAAAAAACCCCACTCAAAAAATAGAGTCATTGTATTATTCAACAACATAACACATATAAAATACAATCTTTAGGTTGTAAGTGATATAGCCATGGTAGGATGATCCTCAATGAGCACAGTCAAAGCCGTGCAACAAGAGTCACACAACAAAAGCAACAACAAGGAGTAGAGAGATTGCAAGATTAGGTACTTAGCATTAACAAAAATTCAATTACAACTAGCTACCAACTTGCAGGCTTACAATATAGGCATACATACCTAATTACAGATAAAAATATAGATTTTATCCTTTATGTGGATCTATCTAATCATCAATACTAAGACCTACCTATTGGAAATACAATAATGGGAAAGTAAGATACTGAGAGGGGGGGGATGAATCAGATCTTCAAATTTAAACACTTAAAACAAACTGATCCACATTCATACATAAATGAATCTAATGTAATATCAAATAACATCCACACAATAAAATAAATAACTCATAACACGAGAACTTGGTAACCCAGAAACCCAAATAGGTAAAACTGGGGTGGGGATGACACCCACAAAATTCTTCACTACTACAGCAATAAAGTGTGCCTGTTAGGGCTACAAAAGTTGATTACAAAATGCAATCTACCTGGTTAAAGGTCTGCCCAGTTAAGAGCTAAAGATGATTACAATCTACCTTGTGAAAGGATTTCAACTTACAATAAAGTAAGCACTCTGTTAGGAGATTTAGCAAGGTCTGCTAGAACCACTCTGTTAAGAGATTTTCACCTGATACAATGATTAGAATGTTTCAAGTAATGATCCTTCGTTATGCACTCAGATGTTGATGATAGATCTCCTCTTTCTAGTACCTTCTATGATCTCACAATCTGATATGTCTTTACTTTGTTGTTCATTGTTCTGTCATTCTGCTTGATCTCTGCTTCTTAACAAGATAACCCTCTGTGCATTTCACTTTAAAATGCAGTCATCACTTCTCTCCACACTCTTACAAAATAGGGTTTTGAAGCAATCTTATATATCTATTCGAGTCTGATAGCGAGATCTAGATCAACGATCAAGATCTAATACCCATACCTCCAAGGTATTACAATTAATGATTACAATAGATCATGTATATGATAAAACAATTAAATGCATAACTAACTCCATAGGAAAATATTAAATGCGTACATAAGTTGGCCCAAAAAGATTATACAAGTCGGCCTGAACACTTATCCTCGAAGTTGGAATCATTCCAGACATGTATACAAAAATTGTTCTACTCGGCACTTAACATCCTACTCGGCTCGGCATGAGACAACTCGGCAACCTGAATACTGCTCGGCAATGTTGCTCGGCCTTGCATAGTTTTAGCTCGGCCATAGTGATAGCCAACTAAAACTTCCTAAGTGAATGACTAAGTGTTGGTCACTAATCATCAACAGAACTTAGAGATTAACAATCTCCCCCTTTGATATTAGTGGCAAAAACACACTTATCATTTCTTCATTTCTTTCCATCAAAATGTTTCCTAAGTATACTAAGTACTCCCCCCTAGGAATATACTCAGAATTATACATACAAAAAAAGTTACATAGAATACATGCCTTCAAAATATATACAAATGTACATGTTCTGTACTGATTTATCATACTGTATCCTTACCAACTTCCCCCTTGTTTTTGTCACTGATTTCAGGTGGGGTTAAGTTGTACTTATCCAAAAATTGTTTATGAAGCTGTAGGGTGGATGCAAATGTAGCATCCCAACTTTCCTTGGCAATCTTCATAACTTCCAATTTAAATATCAATTTACCTTTTCCTGTGACAATATCAATATCCATTGCCTCTTTTAATTCTGTCAAGATTGTCTGTGGATCAGGCATACTTCCAGTTTTAGGACCTGTGGGAGTGGATGATGCAGAGTGTGGTAGATCAACCAACACTTGAAGTGCCTCTTGTTCCTTAGGCTTGTCAACATTATCCTTCATCACTACTCCACTGTCTAAAACTATTTTGACAACCTCTAAAATAGGTGGATTTGGTGAAGTTACCTCTTGTGCATCTGTTTGCTTTTTCTCTTCACCTATCTGATCATTGATTACTTCAATTATCTCATCAATTTTATCTTTAGATGCAGTGGTCTTTCCTCCTTCATTCTTAGTTGCCTTAATAGGCGAATCAATGTTTGTTCCTCTCGGCATATCCTGTTCCTCGGCATTCAAATAGTTGGCATCATCAATTATGTAGTCAATTGGACTGTCTGCAGTCAGATCAACAGAATTCGTTGAGTCTAATGCATCTTTAGTCTTGTTATGTTTAGTAGCAATTTGATCTTGAGTCATCTGTGGCTCAGGGGTAATCTCAACTTCTTTTGCCTTTTGATCAGATGGACCTTCATCAAATTTCTTGTCTTTTGGAACTATTAGTCCAAATATTTCTTTCCAAATCCTAGTACTCTACTGAACTAAACCTTCAATATCATTCATCAAAACAATATAACCTCTTAGCTTAGGAACAAACCTATTCGTATATTATTCAATGAATTTTTCTCACTATTTTGATGTCAACTCAGGTATCACTTTGGCTAAAGTGCCTTCCCTGATCTGTCTCTTTGTAGTAAGTGCAAATTCCCATTTTCTTGACAGAAACTCATATAGTTCATTTGGCACATGGTTTCCTATCTCTGTAGGAGTTAACTTAAAAGTATTCATCATATCTAAAGGTGCTTCCTGATCTTTATGCTTGTCTCTAATACTCAGTTTCTCATACTTAATGAATTTGAAAGTAGCTAACCCTGCTGAGTTTCTCAAATTGTCACATACCTCATCAATATTAGCTAGCTTCTTGAATTGTGTTGTAGGTATGTTTCTGGGTTCATCAATCTCAGTCTTTTCATCATCACTATCTATCTCCAAGTGCAGTTTCCTCCTTGGTCTCTTAACTAGTTTACTCAGCTCAGCCTTAGGAGCAATTTTAGCTTTCTTTCCATACACTTTTGTTTTTACTGCTAGAGAAGTAACAGTAGATTCTCTAGTCCTCAGATGATTAGCTGCAGGAGGTGTAACCTTAGGTTTAGCTTTACTCGGCTTGGTTACTATGCCAATTGCTAGTTTCTTACCCTTAGCTTTCTCAATGATCTCCTCAGATGCGCTGACTTCCTCTTCTGTAGATATATCTTCTCCTTGTCTAGTGGATAGGCCTAAAGGTGCATCCTCAGGTTCTTCATCACTATTCAAACCAACCATTTTCTTTGGATTTTTCACAATCTTCTTCCTTTTCCTCTCCATGGTTCCCTCCTTTAATCTTCTTGAAATTTTTACTTTAGCTTCATCAAAATTACCAAATCTTTCTACTGTAGTATCAATTGCCTTGGCTAGGAGTGCAATGATGGCTGCTGATGCTTCATCAATGTTAATTTCATAGGGAAATAGTTCTAAACATGCTACCCTAGGTGTCACAGCCTAGATATATGTGTTATCTGTATCAACTAGAAAACAAATTTCTTCATAGTGCTTCTCCACTAGTTATCTAGGAATCCTAGTCCTTAATCTCATTCTATTTTTAAATTCCACAAAATAGCTCCCCATAATGCTATTGAAATTACTTCCTAATTTCTCAATACATTCACTTATTTGAACTGTAATGGGTCTATCCTTTTCCCAAACTATATCTCCCAATGTAAGAAATGTATCCTGAATGTAGAAAAATATGCAGACTAGTAAGGAGCCAAACTTACATGATGAGCTCTTAGCTTTTCTGATTGATACTAGGTTCTTGGCTAGTTGTGTTAGCTGTAGCTCGGCAAGATCATATGTATGATTCTTATTAACAATCCTCCATGCCTAGTCAACGGTTGTACAAGGAACACTATCCAGTCAACTCGACTGATAGAACTTATCTGGAATTACTCTTACTCCAAAGTCAAGTTCTAGGTCTTTAATTATAGAGATAGTCATACCTTTGTTGTTCCATACGGATCCAGTTTTCAGTGTAATTTCCTCTTTACTGTTATCTCTCATTGTCCATTTCCCGTTAGCAACAAGATATCCAGTCACTCGATGAATCATGTTTTTAGTTATCTTGACTGGTCCATTGTCTAACCACATACACATATCATGAACTTGGCTAAGAATGACCTTAATCCATTCATCTTTGAAACTTTGTGGGAAATCTAGGGCACAAGTTAACCCTTTATTGGCTAAATGTTTGAATTCTCCCTTCAGAACTCCATCAACACATAGTTTGCTGTAGGATTTTCTCAATTCACTGTCACCTACTTCACCAATTTTAACCATGTAACAAGATCTTAATTGTGGACCATGAGTACCTTTGGTGGAATGGATGAGAGAGCTCCGATTAGATCACTCTGAATTGCACTTTCAGGAATGGCTCAAAAGTTGAGAGGTGCACATTCATCACTCCGTACTAACTGAACATGCTCTAGTTCTTCCTCCATACTTTTGACTGGTGCGAAAGAGCTTGCAGCCATAATCTTGAAATTAGGGTTTGAAAAATGAAGAACATAATACCTCAGCAAGTAGCACTTCGCACTGTTCACCTTGGATTGCCAACGACATGCTGACAAAATCTTCAATGCTGATTTCGTTAAGATAAATTCTGCAACTACTTCAACCACTCCGTAAATAGTGAAAATTGCAAGGTAAAAATGAAGAATAAACTGTTCAACCTTAATAGATTTTGAAAGGTTAAGGTAGGTAAGTAATAAATGTTCTACCCATTGAGTTAGTGCAAGCCAGATGTCCTTGGCTTTCTAACACAACTTGCATCCCACTCAGCTCACTAAAATCGGCCATCACAGAACTTACTCGGCCAACAAACTTGACACACACTAAAGAACTCAGCCTTAGTGTCCATGACCGATGCTTGGCACCTATAGTGCAATTTTCTCTTCTCAGAATTTTTTGTCTTCAACATATATCCTGGTGCATCTTAACATATGCAAATATGGACTTTGGCATATTTTATGTTAGGAACTGATGTAAGATAAGAATTTTAGATGCAGTTCCCTACATACCTATTTTTTTTTAGTTGGAGATGATGTGATCACCTGATCCATTTGATTGGGTGACCTCGGCTGTACTAGCTTCACTGTTGCATGGTTTAGATTTCTTAACCCATGTCTGGTTCATCTGTGCTCTAATATGCTCAACAGTATGAGTAGGTACCCTAGTCTTACAATCTTTCCTTGTATGACCAATTTTTAGACAACTATGACAAACTAGGCTTCCATTCATCCAACTTTTAGACTTTCCTCTGAAATGTGTCCTTATGCAGTTTTCTGGAACATGTCCATACTCACCACAGTAATGACAACTATGCCATGTGTTTTAATCCCACTTGTAAGTATTGCCTTTTCTTAGTGATTTCTCTTGTGCCTTTGATGTCCATTGTTGTTTACCTTTAGATCTGCAATCTTGTGCTCTATGACCATATTTCTGACATTTATAACAATTACCATTGAGTCTAGGTGTGGAAGGTGCATTGCTTGCCTTTGTCTTACATTCACGTGCTTTATGTCCAAACTTATTACAGTTAAAGTAGTAACCATTAAAGTTAGTTTTAGGATTGGACTTACCATTTTTTCTTTGGCAAATGTTTGCTATATGACCTAGTTTCCCACAGTGGTGGCAAACAGGTTTGTTGTTTCTTGGCTTTGCATACCTTCTTTCACCTATCTTAGATGATTCTCCTTCTTGAGTGGTTGTATGTTGTTCAGTGTGACCTAATCCAGAAGAATCTTTAGGTCTTCTTGATGCTTCCACTAGTTGTTCAAAGTAGCTCAAAGTTGCATTGGGATCATTCACTCTGTTGTTAAGTTCTTTC
>MU225610.1:1418650-1465288 GCA_018584345.1 Thuja plicata | reverse complement strand
ATTCACTGAAAGAAGTGAATCCAACAGGTACACCCGCCTGAGCCTTTGAGCTCGAAGTGTAGGAGGATTTGTTTGATCCTCGTTAATTAGCCTTTTCTTTGACAAGGTCAGGGAAAATAGCTAACAGGGTGAATCAATTCCTCTAAAATTTTTTATGTGGTTGGCCCATTAACCTTTGTGTCATCAAATTTGTATATTCCTATCTATTTGTTCATCTTTCTATATGTATGTGAAATCATAATATAAGTTCTTTACATGTGTAAACATTCAAGAAAACAAATAACACATAACACATGATATGATATCACTTAAAACTCATGTTAGGAAGTAAAAACTGTGGTGGGGATGTCTACCCACAAAACTTCAGTATCTGTGCAGATAAGAAGGGAGCCATTAAAGGCTTACAATTGATCACTTCTGATGATCTACCCTGTTAAGATTATTAGAGTGGAGACCTCTTAGGATCTATTTGGTTTGAAGCTTTAGCAACATCGTTATGTGTGCACTTTGTTAAGAGATTTATCAAAGAATTGTTAAGTCCACCTTCTACAAAAGGATTTTAGTTGTGATGCACTTGTTAGAATGCAAATACAATATAAATGTTGATCTGATAGTGAATGCAATCTCTAATTGCTGATAACAGATCCTGTAAAGCTTACAATGTAAATGTAATCACCTTGAGTGATTGAGTGATACCTTATCTCTGCTCATCGGTAGCCTTTCTATTTTCTTGATAACTAATTTGATCTGTTTCTGTACTTTGCATGAATTCTCTTCTGTTGTTTAGATTCTCTCCATGGATTCTATCATTTATCAACTGATTACAAGTCTCTTGTGTTACAAATGATTGAACATTTTATTTATACTAGTGTCTAGCTCTATTCTTGATTCACACTTTTCAAATTAACTCTAGATCCAAGGTTTACAGCTTGACCTTGATCTTTAGTTAGATATGTTTTAGATCCATTAGGATGCTTTAAAACATTCACAATTTGCTTAGTTTACCCTCAAGTAAAGGTTTAAAACAAATAAAACTCTATAAATAGAATTACAATGTTTTATCTCACGTGTAAAGTCAGATCCACTTTTGTGGGTTCTGTAACTGATTGTCAGTTCTGATGGTCAGGTTGCTCTTTCAGTTTTGTACTTTGTCAGTGTCCCTTAATTGAACTATTCATCAGGTATTCCTTTTCTTCTCCGTCAGCGATGTTCTCAAAACTATATCATTGGTAATGCTTGTCGTCGGTTTGACTCTTGTCAATGTTCATCGGGCAATTCTATACTTAGCATTTTTACGATAAACATTGTCATCTCGTCGGGTATGCTTGGTGTCCACCGGTTAGGCTTATACCGATGACCTTTATCATGTTTTGCCTTTTAAGTATACTAATGTAAAATTTAATATCATCAGTTCAGTCACCTTTTTCTTCAACAAATCAAAACTTTTATTTACTCCAAATGTCCATATGAAATGTTTCCTATCCCTTCATTATTTTAGTCACAGGACTACAAAATGAACCAAAATTCCTAATGAACTTTCAGTACAAACTAGCCAATCCATGAAATTATCTTACCTCTCCAATTCTTTCAGGTGTTGTCCATTCAACAATTTCTTTCATCTTCTCAGGATCCATCTTCAATGCATCCGCAAATATCACAAATTGAAAATACACTAGTTCTTCCTTCATGAAACTACACTTCTTAATGTTTATCAACAACTTCTCTTCACCAACCAAAACCTGGTCCAACACCAAAATTTCTCCTCACCTCCATAAAACCCAATTTGTAGGTTTGGGGAGCCTCTCAAAACCCCAAGATGGTTTTGGGTACCATTTTAAAATCCACTATTTTTTGGGGTGGCTCTTCACTGATAAACTTCTTAAGGCTGGTTTGGGGTTCCAGGTTTAATCCCTTTATTATGGGTTTAGGTACCATGTCAAAACCCAGTTTCAAAGTTTCTGCTAGTGTTCTAAATTCTAGTTTTGTGTTTTGGTCTCTCCATCCTTTTTGCTTTAGTGCCATCTTCTATCAGGACTCTTCAAAGGAAGTGTTGGTTTGGGGATCCTATCAAAACCTCATTTGGATTTTGGGTACCATGTTAAATCCCTTGTTCAGCTTGAGTTTTCTCTTGTATTTTTATGCTTCTCACCAGGTGGATGCTAATAGTTTTCAAGGGGCCAGTCTGGTGGTTGGCTATTTCTGGTTAAGGTTGTTGGTAGGTTTTTGGAGTTTCCCATCCCTTTATGGAATCTAGATCTTCTCTTTCCAAATTCTTTAGTGGAATTTCATGATTTGTATTGAGGGTTTTGGGAGCCATGTCAAAATTATATGTAATGGTTTGGGGAGCCTCAAAACCCCTTGTATCTCTAATCTGCTGAGATTTTCTCTTTGATGTAAGGCTTTGGCCTTAGGTGTTGGTTTTTTAGGGGCATCTATGATTTTTTTGGCTACTCTTTCTAGGCTAAAGATTTTTTGTTTGATTTGGGATGCTACACGGTAAATGTAATATGTGTGGCAACATTTCATCTTTGTGGAGTTCTAGACCCCCTTCAAAATCTAATTGTTAGGGGTTTTGGGTCCCCTCAAAACCTAATTTTACCTTAATAAAAAATAAAATATCTTCTCTCAACCTCTACAACACTTGTTTGAAATGCAACAAATATTCATCCTTTTACTAGTTGAAAACCAAAATGTCATCCAAATACACAATCAAAAACTTGCCCAAGAATTTCTTCAGTACTTGATTCATCAACCTCATGAAAGTAATTTTTGTATTGGTCAATCCAAAGTGCATCATGAATCATTCATGTAATCCTTCATTTTTCTTGAATGTGGTCTTTGACTCATCTCCTTCTTTGATTTAGATTTGATGATATCTACTCTTTAGGTCCATCTTTGTAAAATATCTAGCTCCACTCAAACAGTCAATTATGTCATCCATCCTAGGTAACTTGGAAACCTAAACTTAACTGTGATTTAGTTTATAGCTCTATAATGAGTACACAATCTCCACTCTCTATTCTTTTTAGGTGTTAATACTGTTGGTACTGCATAAGGAATCAAACTTTCTTTAATCAAACCCTTCTTTAATAATTCCTGCACTTGTCTATTCAGTTCTTCATTCTCTATAGGTTTCATTCGATGTGCATCTTTATTTGGAAAACTAGCTCTAAGAATCAGATCCATGTAATGAATGATACTCCTTATGGGTGGTAATCCATCAGGTACATTGTCTGAGATTATGTCATCATATTCTATCAACACTTCTTTTATCTAGTTTGGTTGTCCTTCTTTTGGTGTCAAATTAGATTTCTTAGGGATCAAGGAATAACACGTGCTTTCATTTCTCAAACCATCAAAGAATTTCCTCCCTTCAACCAAAAAAATTTCACATTGGTACAAATCTCACTCTTAGGAGTTGCTTCTAAAGGAAACAAAACTTGTTTCATCCCATTTGCAATAATACTATGTGTTCATTCTTTCATCATGCAATGTGTGTCTATCATATTGCCATGGTAAACCAAACAAGATATGACATACATCCATAGGCATAATATCCCATAGAACTTCATCATGATAAGATCCAATCTTATTTTTAACAAACATTTTTTCAACTTACTATCACTTTGTGATTATCCTAGATCCATGCTATCTGATAGGGCTTATGGTGCTTCAATCTCTGCAACATCAACTTATTCAAAAAATCCTGTGAGGCACAATTTTCTAAACTACCACTATCAATGATAACTTTGAGACATTTACCTTCAAGCTTACATCTTGTTCAAAAAAACTCTTTCTATGCAATGGTTCTTGATCTATCTCATTCTGCCATAGAGATCTCCTAATCATCAAAGCTTCTCCATATTTAGGTTGGTTTAGGGATCTAGTAGGTTCTTCCTCAACAAAATAAGTTCTTTGAACTATTCTCTACCCTCTTACTTGAACCTCCTTGACTACATTCAAAGGCTCGATGTCCTTCTCATCCACAATTAAAGAAATTTCTTCTAAACATGTTTTTATCATCTCTTATATATCCATTATGTCCACTATTCATATGAAAGTTCCTATCATACCTTCGGTTGGAATTATCTTCTTTCCTTCTATCTTATCTTTGTTATAAAATGTACAAGACCTTCTTCCTCTAATGAATGTTATTCCTCTCTAAAATAAAGATCAAACATGAAGCTAGGAACTTTCCACACGGTCTGCAACAGAAAATGAGCCAACATAGAAGGATGTTGAACAAAACATAGAATTGAACAGAATAGAAAAAACTATATATATATATATATATATATATATATATATATACACACACACACACACACACACACACACACATATAGGCTGTTCCAAGATATCCATGAACCTAAGGATACTTCTGTGTCAGTAAGCCTTTACATAGAGATTTACATCTTTCTCTAACCTGGAAAAAATATGGCATGTGAAAAATACCTCTCTCTAGAAATACTTGTATTTATAGAGCTTACAATGCACAAATTACAAGCTTTACAAGCAAGATGCCAAAGAAAGAAATCTCAATCTTTAAAAAATAAATAAAGCTAAAGAAAGCACATCATCAATGGCTAGGCATCATAATACTAAATCTTACCGAGGAGGGAATTTTTTTATTTAATTCTCCTTGGTGAAATTTTGCATTCTATGGTTGGATAGATGTTAGACCTATGTGTGTTATTTGTGTACCTGTTGTCTGCAACACAACACTTCAATAAGTCATTATATTAGTGAAAAATAAGGAATAATCAAGCAAATCAATCACTAAAACTGACCTATTGCTTCCTATATAAGAGGAGTGTGAATAATGCTATAATTTCCCTTAGATTATCCTTTTATCAGTGATAATATAACTTAGAATGGAAGATTCAAATGATATTATTCTAAATGCTCAGGAAATGTTCATTTTAGACTCTAAAATTGAAGATTATAACAATGGAAATGAAGAAATGAGCTAAAATACATGAATATATCTAAGAATTCTAGTAGGATAAGTTTGCAAATTGAAATCTCAAATTAGGGGCCAATTAAGCTTAAAATTCATTCTATTTATAGAAAATTTTGGTGAATGAGAGGTTAGGATTGAAAGTGGAAGAAAGGTGGAGATTAAATCTTTGGTGATCCATGTGAGGTGATCCAAGTGATTCAACTCCCATTGGTTAGGGATTTGACTTTCCCTTTTTGCAATTGGAAATATAATTTAGGATTTATTTAATTCCTTTTATTATTTACTTTAGCCATGTTTTGATTGAATTGAATTGTTTTGATTAATTAATTGGCTAAGGAAATTAATGTAATTTAGTGATTAAATCACTTAGGAGATTAAATTGGATTTAATGATATGCCAATAAATTGAAGAATTGTTTTGACATAATTACGGGTATGATCACACTTAGGGAAAATATGTTCTAAGGTCATAGCAGACCAAATTAGGGTGGTTACAATTGCCCCTCTTTGAATAGATGTACGAGAAGTGCATTGATTCAAAGAAAGTTTTGATGTTGACTTCATAAAGTTTGAGAATTTCATACTTGATCGAACGAAATGTATGATGAGATCAGTCTCACACTTGATTGAACCAAATTGATAGAATTGACATTGAACTTGATCGAACAAAGGTCAATAAGAAAAGATCTTAAATATACCAATTCTAAACTTGGTTGTCGTCCAAGAATTGATAATACTGATTCTGAACTTGATCAAACAAAGGTCAGTACAAATATGCGAGGAGCTTAATAAGAATATGAGAAAAAGTAGACATAAGATATCTAGCTTGTGAGAACCAAATCCTTAAATCCAATAGTCCTAACTTAGTCAAGGAACTTTCATGCCTTTAGTTTTTTTTATAACGAAGTCATTTTAATGTTGTTTCGAGCAAGAATTTGATTGATCTAAGTGTGATCATGCCCCCTCGGGAATGAAATCGAAGGAAAAATAATAAATCCCTCTGTAAAATGATGTATCACTTGAACTGATTGATTGAATAAAGAAAGAATCAATTTAGAAAAATGGAGAAACGATGGCGTCTTAAGAGAAAACACAATTTTACCAAGTTAATCACATTAAAATGTGAGTTTTAAGTCTAATAAAATGATGTCAGACAAAGATTTTTGATGAATAATGTGCAATTTTGATGATATAGAACCCAAAAAATTAATCATTGCATAAAGCTTGTGAATCATTTGTGGAACATATGGAGCAATTCTACATTTTTGGTAACTATCATAAATTTTTTTACTGTATTGTGTAGAACATCGTCTGTGCATTCAATTTTGTTCCCGATTGATTAGAAGGAGAAAAAAATGAGTTTCAGTTGTCTGGGAGGAGTTCTAGAGCTCCTAAATAGCTCAAAAAGTCAAATATATAGCTCAAAATTCACTTTTTACCCATTCATTTTCTCTTTTATTCTTGGTAATCTAGAGAAATCTACAGAGAAGATGGTGGTCCTTATGCATAAACATTGTTTCAAGCTTGGTCATTGACATCAGCGTCCAGCTGACTACCCACCTCCAGTAAGTACTCAAAAACCTACCTTTTCAAGTTTGTAGTTTCCAATTTCATGCTTTTTTGTAGAAGTTATTGCAATTTTAGTTTTGAGTCGCTTCCTATTTTTAGGGTCACACCCGGTCAATCTCAAGTCACACCCTATTTTTGCCTAAAATCCTGGGTCACATCCTGTATTTTTAGGATCGCACCTTGTTTAGTGACTTTCATCGCTTTTGGCAATTTTTAGATAGAATTTTAATGCTTTCACATCCTGTTGGAATAGGGTCGCACAGTGCATCCTGCATCGCATCCTATAAAAACAATATCACTTCTCAGATGCCCCATCACATCCCGGAAATCACAGATCACATCTCGTATAATGGATCACACCCCGTAGGAGCAGACTTGTTTCTGGTTTTTGACTTAGTTTTCTTCCAATTTTGCTGTTTTATTCTATCTGATGACCAAAAATACTTAGCTGATTATGTTTCTACTTAGTTGCCTTAGATAGAGTACTGACTTGAACTTTTCTACAATTGTTATCATTTTAATAGGTTCCTTTTGAGGTCGTCTCATTCTGAGGACTGTACCTTGGTCGTATCCTTGCACTATCTAGATCTTTGACTGGCGATAGGGTAGAGTTAGTCATGTGTGTATGATTACTATCTTTGAGGGATTTACCTAATATTAGGGTAAATTGAGGGTTGTTGACTACTCTGGCCAAGAGGTTGCATTCTGAGCACAACACCTTCCATCTCCCAATTGGTGATATGACAATCACACTCAAGGATGTGTGGCGTATACTTAGAGTTCTCGTGATGGGTCAAGAGGTGCAGTTTGATTCCACTTATGTTTCAGCTATTGCCACGATACAACGTTTCTTCAGAGATGATACTATTGCTCATCATTACCAAACATGGGATTACATGTGCGATCATTACGATCATCTTCATGTATACTTGGCTGGTTTGATTGGAGGCATCCTGATGCCTGACCTAGGACAACACGATTTTCATGGTGGGTTGGGTAGATATGTTAGAGAAGATGATTGTGTCCTCTCAAAGTTTTGCATGGGGCAGTTTCATACTTTCTCACATTTATAGAGAGTTGCATGAGATCGTGTATCAGTATTCCTAGAGTATGACTGTAGGCATTCTTGTACTACAGATATGGGCCTAGGAGCATATCCTAGTTACACAGCTGATAGTTGACAGAAAGTGGCTAGATCAGCAGTTGTATGTATATATGTACTCTGGTTGGATTCAGTAGCCCCATCTGGGCAAGGTAGAGCATTGGTGCTAGTTGTTCGATGATATAATAATAGTAGTATGGCGACCATACCTTGACTACAAGGAGTGGCTCTCTGACAGGTGAAAGATGCCATATTTCTTTCAGAGAAGGTACTTGATTAGCATAACCAGATATATTGTTGCACAATTCTTGGTTGCCTGAGTTTTGAGGTAGTACGGCCACATGAAGGGCAGATTCCAAGATTTATCTATAAATGCACATATTCGAGATGAGGTGCCACTGTGGGGTTCCCAGTTATTTTGTGAGACAGTTCAGTGGGCCATCAGAGATATGGTAACAGTTCCATGAGATCTTCTACCAGAGGTAGCAGATTTTAGATGCTTAGAAGGTTATCGTGCTCAAATGTTACAACATTCATTTCCATGGTTTACAATGCCTGAGGAGGTAGTTCCATGTATTGAGGATCCATTAGACTATGATTCCACTAATGATCATCCTATGAGAGGCAGAGGGGGAGCTTAGAGGTAGAGACAAGATGAAGGGAGAGACGGTGGTAGGGATGGGGGGAGATGAGATGGGAGGCACCCTCCTCTAGACACAGGATGGGGTCTAGATGATCAAGATGATGCACATGATTAGGGTGGAGGTGATGTGGGAGGGAGTGGAGAGGTCATTAGATGTAGTGGGAGGTAGACTCATCTTAGATTTGTTTCTCCCGAGAGAGATCCAGGTCCATTGTTCACCAGAGAGCAGTAATGACAGTGACAACGTTAGCAGGATAGGTCACAGGATAGGCCTTTTGGACAGGGTACAGGTAGGGGCTCATTAGGCAGAGATGGTGATGTATTGACATAGTGTGAGCGTGAGCATGAGAAGCTCAGAGCTAGGATCATGACTTTAGAGGCCTTACTTGCCGACAGGGACGTACAACTTGAGCAGCTTAGATCAGACAAAGATACAAAGCTTGATCAACTTAGAGTAGAGATGGACATACAACTAGACATACTCAGGGTAGAGAGAGATACCCAGGCTCGGGTAGCTACTCATCAGGGATAGAGAGCACTGTATTAGTCTAGTTTATATCATGTTGTGGTTCCAGAGGGTCAGAGAGCACCTTTATATTCATGGATGGCTTAGTAGTCTGAGGCATCCATGCCTCCACTAGCTCCATTTGTACACCTCGTCCTCCTCCAGATCAGGGAGAGGGTGGCAGTCAGACTTGATACTGCATTTTGTCATATTTTGAGATCATGTTGTATATCTTGATCCTTCTGAGATCATTCTTTTGTACTATGACATTTATACATGTATATATGTTCCTTATTGATACTCTGATACTCGTTTGTAGACAATTCCACATTTTTGATCGGTTCCATATCTAATATATCTAAGATAGTTGATGCCGATGTTGATATGTTCATGGGTTCTCTTGTTTTGATAGATGTTTAGATTTGATGCACATGTGATTATTATCTTGGTCTCTTGATGAATTAGATTTAGATATGTGATGACATCATTTATGCTTTGTGATTTATTACTCATACATAAATGTGTTTCAAATGATGCTAAGTGAATATGCAAATGTATGTTTTTTAGATTTTCTTTACGCAAATAAATTTATGGATGCACTTAGGATGTAGAAATAAATGCAATACTTGAATGCTTTGTTTTTGTCTTTTCTCTTTCTCATTTATGAATGCAAAATGTTTGTCATGGATATGCAACGACATTTTTATCAGTAATATTGATTATGTAATTAACTTGGATTTTGGATGAATCAAGAAATCATTTTAAGCTCAAGTCCTTTTATGCTACTTTTTCAAATGAATCATGCAATCTCTAAATGCATCTACATGCAGACTCTTAGGATTGTCACTATTTTGTATACATTGTAGCATTTTATCATCATTGGGCATTTTTGTAATGGACATCACCTGATAGTACAATTGTCACTAATACCCATTGATATCATGAAAGTATGAATACTATGTGTATTAGATACAATGTCAGAAATAAACTTTAGGCATCAAGGCATAGAAGCCAAGATGACAAGTTAGTTATCTCCTTTTACTATTAAGAATCAGGTTATGTTCAAGTGTAATGTAAGATATGTGACCCACCCATAATGACATTGAAAATTTATATCCTTGAGTACATCATGTAGTGTACACCTTAGTGAGAATCTGATTTAGAAAATAGACAAGGAAATTGTTTCAACCTTATCATAGTTTACAGATAAAAAGGATAGAGATATATGCGGCTATCCACTCATGTTGGTAGCCCTTACCATAAACATCCAAGTTAGGTGAAATTTATAGGATCATTTGGAACAATCACCATACACAAAAAAACCAAGAAAATGTTATGCCCTCTATCCTTGCGACACTTTGTCTTTTAATAGACATCATGGAGTAACTCAAAAGACATAACAATCACCAATTGATAATTAATCAAAGAAAAATTTTAACCACTTACATGCCCCTAGTATGAAACATCATGGGAACATGAAAGATTCATAGTCAAACCAAGATTAGACTATGTGTTTAAGTAGTATTGAGAAATACTATGGATTCATTTTTCAAGCACAATAGAGATTCATCAATCAGAATTTGGAATTAAAGCAATATGTTTTCATGTCTGAGTATATATGATACTAACTTTGTCATCAATTTCAATCCAATGTAGTGTTTAGAAACACTGGTTGATTAAAGTGTTGAGAAACACTAGTTTTTTTTTATTTAAAGTGTTGAAAAATACTAGTTCGTTTAAAGTGCTTGATTAAAGTGTTGAGAACCACTAGTGTGGTGTCTGTTACAGGTAAGTGGTGTTGAAGAAACACCTTTGTTTGTGATAGTGGAATTTAGGTTCAAGTATTGAGAAATACTATTTTGAGAGGCAAACCGTCCTAGACAAGAACCTAGGATAACCTAGCAAACGCAAACTGACCATGCTAGCAAAGATGCCCCCAGTGCTGAATGACAATTCCTAGGACGCAAATGCAGAAAAATCCCAAGAAAGGATAGGTCATTTGTAAGGAATCAGAATCACAAAATAGAATAGGTGTGATCATGAAGGTTTTAGTGTCATCGATGCATTGATAGATAGAGAACAGAGTTTGAGTGACACATGTTTTCCAGGTTTTCATCACTCAACAAAGCTTTTTATTTTTGCTACCAAGACACTTGTTTGCCAGGTTTTCATCAAGGCATTTTTCTCTTTTTCAATTTTTTTGTTCTTTTTTCCTTTTTCAATATTTTTTTTGTAGTATCAAGGTGCCTATTTGCCAGGTTCTCACCAATGATACCTTTTTTAGGACTTTTTCCACTATTTTTGTATTTCTTCAGGATCAATTTTCCAATTTTTTTGGTATTTTATGAGATTTTGACTACATGGGCTCTGCTAGCCAGATATCAAGAGTAGAACCACTTCAAATGTAGAGTATTAATGGGATTAAGAAGAACATCTCCCTCAAGTGTAGCTAATGGATAAGCTCCAGTCCCAAAAGTTGTAGTAATGACATAAGGTCCCAACCAGTTGGGTTCAAACTTTCCTTTTTGTTCTCTGCTTGGATGGTTCTTAGGATTCTCTTTGACAATGAGATCCCCCACTTGAAAGTGTCATGGTTTGAAACTTTTATTGTACCCTTTTTACATGCATTTTTGGTACACAATCAAATGATCGAATGCTTGTTGCATGCGCTCATCAAGTAATTCTAATGCATTCACCCTATCAATGTGGTATTGTTCATCACTAACAAGACCTTGTAAAGATATCTGCAAAGATGGGATTTCAACCTTAATAGGTAATATTGCCTTAGTGCCATAGACTAGGGAAAATGGCATGGCTCCAATTGGTGTTCTAATACTTGTTCTGTAGGCCCAAAGTGCCAGATTTAATTGCAAATGCCAGTCTCTGCTAGACTTACCCACAGTTCTGTGTAGGATCTTGAGAATGTTCTTGTTAGATGCCTCATCTTGTCCATTACCTTGAGAATAATAGATTGAAGAACAATGTTGATTAATGTGAAACTGTGTGCAAAGTTCTTCGATGTCTTGGTTTTTAAATTGGCCCCCATTTTTTGTTACAATTGAAGTGGGTATCCCATACCTAAAAATAATGTAGTTCAAGATAAACATAGCCACATGTTTTCCAGTGGCTTTGATCAGCGGCATGACTTCGACCCACTTAGTGAAATACTCAATGGTCGTAATGATGTATTTATGTCCACTTGAAGAATTAGGATATATTTGTCCAACCAAATAAAAGGCCCATTGCTGAAATGGTGTAGGAGCACACCTAGCTCAAACCCTTAGCTTTTTATTTCTGGCATGTACTGACTCTAGCCTAGTTAGGAGAGTTTGTGTGGACCTTGGAAGGTCATTTGTTCTATTTTTGTAAGATGGATATGACTAGGTAAATCCATGTTTAGATAGGTTTCTAAATTGGTTTCCTTTAGTTGTGTGTGTGTGAGGTAGTTGTAATCCTCTGGAAATCCAACCAAGGCATCAAGACCTTTTGATAAGTTGCTCGGTATGACTTGCACTCGGTTTCACTGGCGCTCAGTTAACACTATGAATTTTGGTTAACACTGTTAGTTAACACTGTCGGTTAACACGGTCGGTTAACACTATCGGTTAGCTCTGTTGGTTAACATTGAGGATTTCAGTTAACATTGGCACTGGTTTAGATTGATGCTTGGTTTTGCATTACTGTTGCTCGGTAAATTCAGTCATAACGGCCCATGAAAAGTGGATCTTGTCTTTTATGGATAGTATGGGTAGTTGTGATGGTTCCTGAAGAGATTCTTGTGAATGAATGGGCACTTAGGGTTGTTCCAATGAGAGAATGGTTATTAATAACATCCCAAACCTTCATTTAGAGAAGAGTAGAAATTGAAAAAGAAGAGAAGTTACAGAAAAGTTACAGAGTTGCAGATTATTGTAGTTTTTTATTTTGTTTCCAGAAATGAGAAGTTGAAGACTATGTGTTTACTGGATATCAAGCTTCTTCATTCATTTTGCATGCTAGTAGAGTAGTTTACTTTATTTCTATTTTGCAAGTTGTTAGTTCTTTACCTGTTCTGGGTTGTAAACAGTAATGGCCCCTCGAGATTCCTGAATCCATGGTGAGAATCATGCATTGGGATGGAACTCAAGAGGAGCCCTTGTACATAGTTTCCTTTTTATTTTTGGTAGGAGAAGAAATAGCTACGAGTCTGGAGATATTACCCTAGGTGAGCTCGATAATAGTTGGGCTAGGGAAGAGAATGAAAGCAATGTTCTAAAAACATTTATTGAGTAAGTAGAATGAATCTATTTGTGTAGGTTCAGTGATGAAGATGAATAATATTTTGATGGGGACTGAGTCTTAAAAAGGAGGTAAAGCTGATAGTGACTTACCTCAGTTTAGGGTTTTGAATACCCTAAGAGATCTAGGAGAAATATCTTAGAACAAATCCAAGCTAGTTTTGTAGTAGAAACAAGACTCCAGTACCACATCATGAAATGGAAAATGTGTTATAAATGGTATGAGTTCTCTAGAATGAGCATGGATGATATTTCCATGTGTTTGACATTTGTGACATGTTTTGAAAATAGAATAACATCTTTTTCCATCGTGGGCCGGTAATAGCCTACTCTTAGCAATTTTTTAGCTAGTGAAAAGTCATTTGAGTATGATCCACATACACCTTCATGGACTTCTTTTAATGCGTGATCTGACTCTTCTTTCTCTAAACACCTAAGAAGTGTACCGTCAAGACCTCATCTATATAAGTTATTAGTAATGAGGACATAAAGCTATGTTGTCCTAATTAAGGCTCATTTTTCATTCCTTGATAAATGATTGGGTAGAGTTTGGTCAGTTAGATAGGTAATGAGTTTGGCGTACCAGGATTAGTCTTGGGCATTCAAAGCACAAATTATTTGGTACTTAGGGGTGTCAAAATCTAGATAGGATAGTTCTTCAACCAAGAATTCATAGTGGAACTGATGTTCTTCTAGTTGTAACATAGACGCCAATGTAGCCATAGCATATGCAGCTTTGTTTTTTATTATTGGTATTTTCTAGAATGTGACAAAGAAAAATTTCTTTTTTAGGTCTTCAACCAGTTGTTTATAAGGCATAAAATTCTCATCTTTAGTCTGATAGTCTCCATTTACTTGGTTAATAATAAGCTGAGAGTCACCATACACATGTAACTCTATGATCTTCCATTCCATAGCCAATTTAAGACCATTCACTAATGCTTCATATTCAGAAATGTTATTGGTGCATGGAAACATCAATTTGTATGCTTTGGGATTCTTGTAACCTTGAGGAGTGATGAAGAGAACTCCTACTCCATAGCCTTGTTGCATGAAGGAACCGTCAAAGTACATCTTCCACAAATGTTCAGTTAAATGCATTATTGTTTCATCAGGAAATTCAATTATCAGAGGTGCATCATCTTGTAAGGGTGAATCAGTTGATTCATCTATGGGGACTTGTCCTTTAATATCCCTTCTATCCATGTAATCAATATCAAATTCTCTTAGAATCAGGACCCACTTTGCTAGCCTTCTTGTTAATGATGTCCTGATTAAGAGGTATTTTAGAGGATCTATCTTTGCAATAAGTTTTATTGTGTGTGATATCATATAACGTCTCAACTTATGTGATGCAAATACAATTGCTAAGTGAGATTTTTCAATTATGTTTTAATTGAGTTCATAAGATACTAGTGTTCTGCTGATATAGTAAATTTCTCTTTCTTTTTTAGTTTCATCTTCTTGAGCCAACAATACTCCTCTCGATGTAGTCGTAGATGAAATGTATAGGAGTAATGGCTTTCCATGAATAGGTGCCATGAGAACAAGAGGAGTAGCCAAGTGCTCTTTTAATTCTTTGAAGTTATTTTCGCAATGGTCATCCCATTTGAAGGTAACACCTTTATGTATAAATTCGGTAAAAGGTTGTGCTTTGTCTGCAATTTGTGACATAAATCTCTTGATTGACTGGAGTCTTCCTTTTAATGTTCTCATTTGACTAATGTTGCGTGGAGGTGATATTTCTAGTATAGCTTTGACTTTTTCAAGGTCCACCTCAATTACTTTTTTTGATACTATAAACCCTAGTAGCTTTCCTGATTGAACTCCAAAGGCACACTTTTTTGGATTAAGTTTGAGTTGAAATTGTTCCATGCGATCTAATATCTTCCGCAAGTCTTCAATATGAGTAGTCCTTGTTTTTTACTTTGCTAAGGTATTGTCCATGTAGTCCTCCATGTTTTTATGTATCATATCATGGAATATTGTAGTCATAGCTCTTTGGTATGTAGCACCAGCATTCTTTAATCCAAATGGCATAACGTTCCAGAAAAAAGTTCCCCATGCGCACGTGAATGTGGTCTTCTCTTGGTCTTTAGGAGAAATCTTAATTTGATAGCCTGAGAAACCATCTATTAGTGAGTACATTTGATAGTCTGTTGTAAGATCTATGATCATATCAATGCTTGGCAGTGGAAAATCATCTTTAGGACATGCTTTGTTCAAGTCTCTAAAGTATGTGTAGATCCTGATAGATTTATCTATTTTAGATACTGGTACCACATTAGAAATCCATCCTGCATAAGCGATGACTCTTATGAATCCAACTTTCAGTAATTTTTCTAGCTCTGCTTTTACCAGTAATGCAACATGAGGATGCATATTTCTTAATTTATGTTTCACAGGTTTGATCCCAGGAGCTATAGATAAATAATGCATTATTAATTTTGGATCCAATCCAAGAATATTTGTCTAAGACCATGCAAAGTTTATCTTTTTCTCTTTTACGAACTCAGTGAATTGTATCTTCTCCTCTTCTGATAAGGATTGTGCTAGGTGAAAAATTTGAGGAACTTCAGATGTGCCCAAGTTAACTAGTTGTGTTGGTTCTATCAAAACTGAAGATCTTTCTTGAAAGTGCTTAGGGAGGATATAAAGAATCTCATCTTTTGGTGCCTCTTGGAGGTTTTCACCATCAGATACGTCTTTTATTTTTACTTTTTTAGAATATGACACTACCAAAATGTGGTTTTCACCACTAGTTGTTTTCTTCTTTTTATTTTTCAATTTGTAATTAAGAAACTTGATATCCTCCTCTGACATGTTCAGGCTCCTTGCATTGGTGGAAGAAGGATAAGGTTCACAAGCATTTAGACAACATGCCAAACTATAGTCATTAGGGAAGTTTATGATAGGATTAGGATCTAAATTCATCCAATCAATTAGGTCAAGGTTTATCAAGGATAATGAATTAGATTTTGTTAAGGATAGCATCGTATCAGTGTCAAAACTATTAACTGACAAAACATGTTTTGTTAAGTCAACTTCTACAATGTTTAGATCATCAAGAGTTAAATCATCATTAATAGCGTCATTGTTAGTAATATGCAGACCTAACTCTAGTGACTCATCAATTGATCTTTCTTCTTCTTCTCTTAGAAAATGGAACTCATTTCTTGTACTCTCATAATGTCCTCTAGACCTAGTAAAACACTAGTTTCTTCATCAAAAATCCTAAGTAGTGGTATCTCATCTGATTCTGGAACAACAACACTATTAGGGGAAGTGTTAGAACTCACTCCTCTTTCCAATGGATTTGCAAATTTATGAATCACATCTACTTCAATGTCCATGGTAGCATCATATAGGACATCCCATTCATAATCATATGAGTATGTTATTTCATCATTTGATCTGTTTAGAAACTCAACAATAGTTACCTAATGTACTCTTTTAGCCACTTGTAGATCAAAGTGAGGTAAATCTAGGACATATGAAATTGTGACCAACTTCCCCCAGTTAGGATGTAAATATTTTTTTTGGGTATTTCTTCAGGAGTTGTTTCTATCAATGAGACTGTTGGAGAGTCTTTTGTTGTTTCCTCTACTTCTTGAATAGTATCTTGTGTCAATAAAGGAACATGGGTGTCTTGTTGTGTTTTAAAGCTAGGTACATATGTTTATCCTTGATATTCAGGATACTCTATACCAATATGCAATAATCTCTCATAGGTCCATTGTTCTAGTTTTGTTTCTTCTTCATCATCACTTCATCAAAGATTGGACCATCTCTTGAAGTAGGGTTTTTAGATTTGTTATTGAAACCTAGTCCTATTTTATCTTTGGTATTTATGAATTCCATATGTATAGGTTCAACAAGTCCTTTTCCTTTGTCTCCTAAAGGTCCCTTCCTTTTATATCCTATTTTTTTGAGAAGTTTATATCCTTTACCATACTTTTTAGGGGATATTTCCACATGTTTTACCTCATCGTCTTTTGGTTCTCCTTTATAAAGCCAAGCCAAGACTGATTTTTCTTCTTTTTCATCCTCTTGAGAAGTAGAGGCTCTAACCATACCAGTTTCTTTGTGAATATATGGTTCTTTAGATGTAGTAAGTGTGAAAGATGAGGAAGGTTTCCCATAAGATGTTGGAGATACTGGAATTTTAGTTAATGACAAGGTCATGTATAGCTTGTATTCTCCCATAATAGTTTCTTCAAGTTTTAATGTCTTTCTGAAGCTTCTCATAAAAATCTCTTTAGTAGTTTCAGGTACAGTTTCTTTTGGAACTTCCTTGTTATGAGGGACCATACTATCTATGTTAATGTTGTTGCAAGTATAACTAGCATCTGCAGGAATTGTTACTTCCACCCCATTATGTGGGAATTTGATATATTGGTGATAAGTAGATGGTACTGCTTGCATTTCATGGATCCAAGGTCTCCCTAATAGTATTTTGTAAGCCAAGGGTAAATCTAGAACTTGATAGATCATATTTCTTTCAACTGGTCCTATTCTAATTGGTAGAAAAATGAGGCCTTTAGATGATATTTCTTCTTCATCGTAAGCTTTGATAGTTATCTTACTTCTTGAATCAATGTATTGTTCTGAAAGACCCAACTTATTTATTATATTGAGATTACAAATGTTTAACCATGCTCCTCCATCTATCAATACATGTCTGACATGGGATTTATGAATTAGGACTTCAATGTGTAGGGGTTGGTTATGTGGATGTGTCAATGACTTGTCATCTTCTTCTGAAAAAGAGAGATAGAGTGGTGCTGAGATATGATTTATCATTGCTTGGAACTTGTCTACATCAATGTCTTTTGGCCCATTTGCATAATTTAGGGCTTGTTCAAGAACTTCCCTATGCACTGAGCTGATTTTAAGTAACTCAAATATGGAAATTTGAGCAGGGGTTCTTTGCAATTGATCCACCAAATTATAGTTTTCTGCATGAATGATAATTGTTTGTCTTGTTGCTACTGGTTTGGGAATAGTGACAATAGGTACCTTGGAAGATGTTTCTGGTTTTAATGAGGAACTAGGTCCTTTGATTGTGGCTTTTTCTTGACTTCGAGTCACTGCATTTGATTGTGTGGATGTGTCTTTAGCACCTTTAATAGTGATCACATTGATTGATTCGTATTTAATGTCCAACATGTTGATCACATTATCATTATTGGAGTAGGTTTAATTCACTTCATTTACTTTTCCTTTAGAAGCTTCCCCTTTATCATAATTAGGGAATGGTTTGTTTAATGTAGTATGGTCCTCATTACTGGTGTGTCCTTCCACTTTGATCTTGCCTCCTTCAATAAGGTCTTGTATAACATGTTTAAGATTAACATAGTTATTGGTCTTATGTCCCTTGTTCTTGTGAAAGACACAATAAGAATTATTATCTCACCATTTTGGTTTGACCTCTGGTTCCCATGGTTTTGAATCGGGAATCGTAAGAAATTTTTTGTCTAAGAGTGTCTTCAAAACTGTCTCAAGAGGTTCACCCAAAGGAGTGAATGTTTGTTGAGGTCTTAGAGTCCATGGTCTACTCTTTTTTTTCTCATTGTTTTCTTTAGGTATTGTGGTTGTTACCTTAGCTTCCTTGTTTTCTTGCATGCTATTCATTAGATTAAACACTGCTAGTTTAGGATTAGCATTATATGCATCTACCACTCCATCATCAACAACATTCTTATTTTTTTTCCACCACTTAGGCTTGTTGTTATAGTTGGTAGATTTGTTATCACTTTGAAGGGTGATTTCTCCTTTCTTAACCATGACATCTTCAATATGGATGGAATTTTCGATCATCCTATCAAAGCTAGGTGAATCTTGCATTTGCAAAGCATAATTTAATTTAGGTATCAGGTTGTTAATAAATATTTCCATCTTTTTAGATTTGGGAATAGTACTTGAATACCTCGCAAAGATTTTCCTCCACCTTTGTTAAAAGTGTGTAAAGGATTCACTAGTTCTCTATTTTGTGTTAAACAAGTCCATCATGGTTACGTCATGTTGTATATTATAGGAGTAATGTTGGACAAAATGTTGTATTAACTCAAAAGATTTCACCTTAGGTACATGAGTTTGGAGAACCACTCTATAGCATTTTCACCTAGACTTCCCAGAAATAGCCTCATTAGGTACATTGGTTCGTGCATGTACTCTACTCTTAGAGCACAAAAATCTCTAACATGGTCATGTGGATCATTCTCTTCCATATACTTGTCGTATTTAGGAATTTCCATGTTGGGAGGAAATGGAATCATGTTAATACTCTTGTCATAAGGAAATGGAAAAATGTGGTCCAAAGAGTATTTCTTCGTTGGTTTAACCTTCTCTTGTTTGAGTGTTGCAAGTTTGAGTTGCATCAAGGTCAATAGTTTGGCGAGAATAGAGATAGGGGTTGGTATCTTTTTTTCCCTTAGTCTCTCAACATCATAATCTTTAGGTAGTTTAACTCCAATGGATTCTAGATGTAGAAAGTATTTTTCTTTGTCTTCACCAATAATCTTTTCCAATGTTCTTTGGAATTTCCTACTTTGTTTGAGTCTATTATACTCTTCCTCAGGTACATCTCCATCACTATTCAAGTCAAAAAAAGGGTGAGTGATGTGAATTTCTTCCTCACTACTACTATCTTCTTATCTTTGGTTCTTGTCATTGTTGTATTCCTCAAAGGTTGTACTCCATTCATTTCTAGGAGCTTCCATTGTGGGTGCAGGTGATTCTGTGTCAAATAAGGGATTGTGAGATGTTTCCCCTTGTTGAAAGTGTAGCAATCTAGGAGGTACTTCTGATTCATTAGCAAGATACTGGTTGCATCTTCTGTTAAACATGAAGTTAAATCTCAACTATGTCTAAAGTTTCCCAATAGTGTCAAGTGAAGTCTCAAATTGTCCAAGTAAGTGTGTCCAAGTTGTAAAGGATTGTTTTTGTTTGATGGAAGTAAATGAATCCAACGTCAAAGGGTTAGAATGCCCTGATAATGAGATAGGAATCAAGTTTGTTTTGAGGATTGAATAGACCACATGTTTTGAGACCAATTGTAAGAGCCCAAAATAACATGCAAGGTAAACTTGTGAAAAAGTTTTGAAACAGAAATAGAGAGACCAAAAAAAACAATAGGACCAGACTAAGGAGCCAAAAGGGTACCCAAATATACTAAATTTCTCTGAGAGACAACTATGCAAGTTCCCACTGCTCTAGATGCGACACACTGAATGCGAGCTAGGAAATACCAGATGCGAGCTTTTGATGAAACAAGTGCAAGTTTTTATATTCAGGATGTGACCTTTATCCCTAGAGGTGATGCAAAAATGACCAGATGTGAGCCAGGATACTAAATGTGACATTGCACAATCATATGCGAGCCAGAACAGACTAAAGGTGAACCTCTGATGTTCTGTCAAGTTTTTTAAGTTTGTCTCAGAATGCGTGAAATTTGTCTAATTGTAGATTGTTTTCTGAGACTTTCCAGTGAGTGAGAAACACATCATGTAGTCTAATAAATTTTTTTTCTTGTTTAAAGGATTTATCTTTTTAGTGATCTTTTAAGCACATCAAGAAATTTTGCATTGTTATGGGTGAACAAACACATCCTTAATCCCTAGTGTCTAAGCATAGGATGAAAATCTTTGCTCATAGACTTAGGTACACACTCAAATCCTTATCAGAATATGGCCAGCACCAAGCACGCAATAGATCTCGTTATGATGCCATATTAGCCAAATCCAAACGCAAGTTAGGGCACAAAATGATGAGTATCTTGGGGAAATTACTATTTTCCTTGTACAAAGATTATCACCCTTTCGGGGATGAATTAGGTAGTTTTGACTAAAATTTGTTTATTATGATAGGGTAATAAATTCGCAATTGTCTCCCATAGATTTGAACAAGGAAAAATTGAGGTGTATAGCTCTATGAGTACTCAAATGTGTGTAGTCTCACAAGCAAGATTCAAGTGGCTCCACTCTACACACACCCAAGCATGTTCAAGGAATGATGTCAAAATTTCAAGAACAAAACTGGTTCCATCTTCCGAGGTTTTAGCCTATAAGGAAGCAATTATTTATAGTGAGTTGGATGGGTTGGCGTAAAATTTTTCCTCACTTGGGTCATTCTCAGGAGATTTTTTCCTCAACCGGTAGGACCTTTAATGTTTTGAAAGCATACAAAGGATTGGCAAGCTTAGGATTTCAAGATTTCTGATTATTCAAAATAAGAAGAGCATACTCTCCTATTCCATGCCATTTTCTCCCACAAACACTTCAATCAAGGTTCTTTCCCTCAAACGACTTCACTCACAACTCAATCCCCCATTACAAGTTTTTGATTCCTCCACTTGGAAGGAAGAGAAAATCCTCTAGTGAGATCAAGAAACAAGCATAAGTTTGATTTAAATGTTCCTAGATTATGAAAACACAAGTACTTGAAAAGCAAAGTTTGATTGTTCTTTTTCCACAAGATTTAAATGCTTTTCTTGTTCATTTACTATATCCCAAAATTAGACAATGAAGTTCTTTTTCCCACAATTTTTAGATGACTTGTGTTGTTCAATTTCAAATCAAAGAGAATTATACGATGTAGATTATTCAATTATCCCATAAGATTCAGTGATTTTTGTTTGTCCAATTACTTGCCAAAAGAAAATTTAAACAATGAGAGGTTTTCCTTGTTCATTTACCCCAAATTCCTCTCAAGTCCTAAATCAACTTTTGAGTTTTTGATTTTCCTTGAAGGAAAAGAGTATACTCCTTTGATTGATTTGGTAAATGAGTAGAAAATGTATTTAATGTGAAAACTTTGAATAAGTAAATCAAGTTATGGTAGGAATAACAGTCCACAAGACAACTGAGAGCGGGGGTGAATCGGTTGTAATCTAGATTATTAAACTTTATACTTTATAAACCAAATCTGTAAATGTAAATGATAACATAGTAATAGCCAACACCATAACATAATATTTTTTGTCAAGGAAACCATGTTAAAGGTAAAACCTCGGTGGGAATTAACACCCACAAATAATGTACTGAGAGTATAGTATCCCTATTAAAAGATATTAGCCCTGTTAGGAGTTTGTTACAAGATTATAGTACACAGTCCCTCTTAGGAGACAGACCCTATTAGGAGCCAAAGAAAATAGTACTGCCAAGGCATACTGCCTAAAGAAGGTTAAAGACACCCTCAAGGATTTACAATCTGAATCAAGTGTATAAAGAAAATACACATTCCAACAAACTATCTGATACAAATTTTCTTTGCTTGGTCAGTTCCAATGATTTATCATCTCTTCTTGTATCCAGTAGTCAACAAGCTTCGCAGCTTCCACACTTCTCTTTCTTTATATTTCACTTTCACACTTTTCCACAATAATTTATCATTCATATATACCCTCTTACAGTAATTCATTAGGTCAGCCAGTTAAGCTTTCCTAATACACAATTAGCTAGGTCGACCAATTAAGGATTTCCATCATACAAATAATTACATATCCCCTTGTTAAGATACACACGGTATCTATAACATGTATACAAAATTTAAAATTAATTACATATACTTCCAGATCTGTAATTCATGCTCACAATTAATTTCACATGCTACATGTCTGAAGTCAGCCAGGAAATAGGTCTTCTCTAGAATACATGCCATAGCTGACGTCATCAATATCCAATCAACAATAGAACTCAACCCATTACTCTATCATATGTCGGCTATCCATTAGTAAGCTCACAAGTTCTGAAATATCTTCGTTAGAAAGATATACCCAAAACACAGAGACCTACTCTATCCAAAATAATAGTTACAGTCCAGAAAACCAGTCTTCACTAAATCAACTGTAACATCCACAGTAGGTAAAATAAAGCCAAACGACCTTAGGAATAAGGTCAGCATACATCCTTCTGCATAAATCCAACTTTGATCATTTTGAATCATTTGTACAGTGTCCATACACTCCTTCTAGTTAAGTAGCCAGTATGTCTTCTCCATAGAAATATATGTTGACATCAGTGACAAAACATGAATATCAACAGCATGATCAGTAACCAAAAATGATATCATCCAACAATATCCCCCTTTGGCATTTATGGAAACATATGGTAAAATCCATATGTATCAACCCAAAAGTACTCTCTCTCAATACAATCTTCTCAATATCCTCAACACAAATCTCCTCAAAACAGTAGGTATTTTCACATATATTTCTTCCCCCTTTGGCAGTAATGGAAAAGGGTGCCATAACTCATATGTAGTCTTTTGTAAGATGTATCTTTTTCAAATCTTCATGTCCAATCAACTAGGTGCAATATCACCTAAATGTACTCCATAGTATACTCCTACGATCACTCTCCCTAAGGAGTAGATCCATACATCAAGTCTAGAGAATGATAAAGCTCTGAGATCCACTAGACTAATACACATCTGCATCATTTAGTTTTCACTAGGAGGGGCCACCACCCCAAGCATGCCTCTAAGATATTCAAAAGCATCTTTTGGAAAAGGTTTAGTAAATATATCTACTATTTGTTCCTTTGTGCTAATATACTCCAATTTAATCTCTCTATCTGCTACCTTCTCCCTCAAGAAATGATACTTGATGGAAATATGTTTAGTCTTTGAATGCATTATAGGATTCTTTGACATATTCACTGTGCTGGTGTTATCACAATGGATAATCACGGGTTCTTTGAAAATTATTCCAATGTCCTTTAGCATTTGTTTCATCCAAACAACTTGTGTATAGTTTATTGCAGCAGCAACATACTCCGACTTAGCAGTAGATTGAGCAATACAGTTCTGCTTCTTGATCAACCAAGAAACCACCCTTTTTCCAAGGAAAAATGTACCACCACTTGTACTCTTCCTGTCATCCACATTACCTACCCAACCAGCATCAGTAAAAGCCTGTAATATAAAATCATCATATTTTTCATACCATAATCCATATTCTACTGTTCCTTTAAAATATCTGAAAATTATTTTCACAGCAACAAAGTGTGTCTCTTTCGGATCTGCCTGATATCTAGCCACAATTCCAACTGCATTGGTAATATTTGGTCTAGTGTGTGTTAGATATTTTAGACCACCAATCATTGATCTGTACTTAGTCTACCCAACACTTTGAGTCTCATCACTTTTAGTTAGTTTGTCCCCTGTTACCATGGGTGTACCAACAGGTTTACAATCTTCCATTCCAAACTTCATCAACATTTCCTTAAGATACTTGGTCTGAGATATAAAAATGTCATTCTTACTCTGATTAAATTGCAAACCAAGAAAAAATTTCATCTCACCAATCATTGACATTTCAAACCCATTCTCCATTTCTTTAGAAAAATTCTTGCTCATTTTATCATTGCCTCCAAAAATGATATCATCAACAAAAAATTCTATAATTAAGATTCCATCTTCATCAGTTCTTAAATACAAGTTACTGTCTGCATTACCTTTTCTAAAACCAAGACGAAGTAGATGTTTATCCAGTATTGCATACCATGCCCTCGGTTCTTGTTTTAGTTCATACATTGCCTTCTTCAGTCTATAAACCATGTTTTCATCATCTGTCAAAGGAAAACCATCAGGTTTCTCAATGTACACTTCTTCTAGATCAACATTTAAGAATGTTGAATTCACATCCTTCTGATACACTTTGAAATCTTTATGTGCAACATAAGCAAGGAATAGTCTCACAACTTCCAATCTAGAAATAGGTGCAAATGTTTCTTCATAGTCTATGCCTTCTTGTTATGACTAGCCTTTACATACCAGTCTAGTCTTGTTTCTTACCATTGTACCTTCCTCATCCATTTTGTTTCTGAAAACCCACTTAGTGTCGATCACATTTTTGTTCTTATGTCTTGGAACCAATTCCCATGTATTGTTTTTCTTTATCTATTCTAGTTCTTCTTCCATGGCCTTAGTCCAAGATTTATCTCTATATTCTTCATCAGTAGTCTTTGGTTCAACTTGAGAAATCAAACAGATCTCATCTCTAACTCTAGATCTAGTCATCATACCTTTTCTTGCATCACCAATAATTTGATCTTCAGGATGGTTTTTATTGACATAACTTGGTGTCTTCAATGTCTCAGTAGCTTCAACCTGTTCTTCTTCTTCAATCTCATTCTCAATCATCAAAGGTCCTTCAGGTTCATCATCAACTTATCTTATTTCTATTAGCTAACCATAATCATACATTATTTCTTGAAATTTAAAATTTTTCATCTATCCTCACATTGGTGCTTTCAATCAATTTCCTTAGTCTCAGATTTAAACATTTATATGCTTTACTCTTAGTGGAATAACCAAGAAATATTCCTTCATCACTTCTAGCATCAAACTTGCCTACCTCATCATCTCACTTGATCTAACATTTACTACCAAATATTTTGAAATATTTCACAGTAGGTGCATGATCAAACCATAATTCATAAGGATTTTTTTTTGTACCTTCTCTGATCTAAATTCTATTTAATGTGTACACAAAAGTGCCAACTTCTTCTCTCCACTAAACATGTGATACATTTCTTTCTAGAAACATAGTCCTTGTAGCATCTAATGTGTTTTTGTTTATTTTCTCTGCTATCCCATTCTGTTGTGGAGTTCTAGGATCTGAAGTCTGTCTATGTATTCCATTTTCTTCACAGTATGTATTAAATAGTTCTGATGTAAACTCTCCTCCTCTGTTCGATCTCAAACATTTCATCTTTAAACCAGATTCATTCTCAACTTTTTTCGTAAATAACTTGAACTTGTCAAATGCTTCAGATTTATCTCTCAAATATATAACCAACATCATTCTATAAAATTCATCAACAAAAAGTATAAAATACCTTTCACCATAGTATGATCTTGTTGTTGTAGGACCACATAGATCTGTATGCACCATATCCAACTTCCCTTTTGCTGAATAAGCTTTTCTCTTGAAAGTGCTTCTAGTATGTTTCCCCATAACAAATTATCTATACATTGTGTTAGATGGATTTACAATTTTAGGTAGAGCTCTTACTACTTTTGTCATACTTGCCTTCACAATGTTATCAAAATTAACATGACAAAATCTTTTGTGCCATAACCAGCTGTCATCAACCTTTGCAATAAAATAAGAAGCTTCAGATGTGTTCAATTCAAATACATTACCTCTGGATTTAGTACCAGATGCTATCAAGTCTCCTATTTTACTCTTGATAGAACATTTTCCATTTATGAAGTTTAGTTGATAACCCTAGTTGTCCACTAGCTGTCCAAAACTCAACAAATTGTGCTTAAGTCCATCAACAAGTATTACATTGTCAGTGTTAGTCTTTCCATCCAAGGAAATAGATCAAATTCCAATAATAAGTTTAGGAGTATTGTCATCAAATCTAACAACACCACCATCATGTCTTTTAAAACTCACAAGCTTATTTTATCTCCAGTCATATGATGTGAGCAACCACTATCTATGACCCATTCAAATTTCTTTTCAACTCGGGATACTAATGCTTTTTCTTCATGCATAGGTTCATCATCTTTAATAGAAATAAATCCAATTTCGTCATAGTCACCATATTCATTATCAGATATACCTTCACTAGCATAATAACATTCCTTATCCTTTGAGAACTTAGACTTGAAAAACTTAGGTTTGTGCTTTGGAATTCTTGTAGGACATCTAGATGCAAAATGACCGATCTTGTTGCATGAAAAACATTTCAAAGGTAATTTTCCCTCAAACTTACCCTTACCTCTCTTTTCTCTTCTGGAAATCAGTGCAACGATTTCATCTATCTTTCATTCTTCTTCCTGTATTTGTTCCCATTCATCAGCATATTCTCCAAGTTCTTCTCTTAGGTCATTATTGGTCGTTCTTGCATCTCCATGTAAGATTCTTTTTCTTTTGTGCACGGTTTCTTTGAATGCTGACTCAATCTTAGGTAAAGTATCTCCCAATTCTGTGGCTTCAAATGTAGTTATCTTTCCAATAAACATATCTCTAGTGAAGTTCAGTGTCAAAGGTATGATCTCTATAGCCTGAACTTTGGTTCTATATGCAGGTGTCAAAGATCTGAGTATCTTTGCAATCACTTCTTCCTCACTGTAAGCTCCTCCAGAGTTCCTAATACCAATAAATACCTCAATAATTCTCTGTGCATATGCTCTAATGTTCTCATATTCTCTCTTCTTCAGTGATTCCATATTTTTCTTCCAACATATAGTGCTTCCAGTCTTGTCCAGATTTCATGTGCAGAGTCTAAGTCGTTTACTTCAGTAAATTCTCCTTCTGATAATGCACTGATTAAGGATTCCCTTGCAACCATATTGCATGAGAACAAATTATTTTGATCCTCACTGTCTTTCTCTAATTAATCCTTAGTCGTTACCTTTTCCTTCTTTGTTATCATCCAGTAATCAATTCCCAAACATAGCAAATGTGTTCTCATCTTGTTCTGCCAACTATCAAAGTTTTCAGGATCAAACTTTGGACTATCCTTCCTGTAGTAATTCATCTTCAAGATCACCTCGAGCTGTTAAACTTTCTCTCTGAGGACCAATAGCTCTGATACCAATTGTTAGGAATAACAGTCCACAAGAGAACCGAGAGGGGGGTGAATCAGTTGTAATCTAGATTATTAAAATTTATACTTTATAAACCAAATCTACAAATGTAAATGATAACATAGTAATAGCCAACACCATAACACAATAGTTGTTTTCGAGGAAACCCTATTCAAGGCAAAACCCTGGTGGGAATTAACACCCACAAATAATGTACTGAGAGCATAGTATCCCTATTAAAAGATATTAGCCATATTAGGAGCTTGTTACAACATTATAGTACACAGTCCCTGTTAGGAGACAGACCCTGTTAGGAGTCAAAGAAAATAGTAGGCTCATTGCCAAGGTGCACTTCCCAAAGAAGGTTAAATCCACCCTCAAGGATTTACAATCTGAATCAAGTGTATAAAGAAAATACACATTCCAGCAAACTGTTTGATAGCAACTGTCTTTGCTTGATCAGTTTAATGATTTATCAACTGTGCTTGTATCCAGTAGTCAACATGCTTCGCAGCTTCCACACTTCTCTTTCTTTATCTTTCACTTTCATACTTCTCCACAAGAATTTATCATTCATATATACCCTCTTACAATAATTCATTAGGTCGGCCAGTTAATCTTTCCTAATACACAATTAACTAGTTCGGCTAATTAATGCTTTCCATCATACAAATAATTACATAGCCCCTTGCTAAGATACACATGGTATCTATAACAAGTATACAACATTTAAAATCCATTACATATACTTCCAGATATGTAATTCATGCTCACAATTAATTTCACATGCTACATGTCTGAAGTCAGCCAAGAAATAGGTCTTCTCCAGAATACACGCCACAGCTGACGTCATCAGTTTCTAATAAACAATCAAACTCAACCCATTACTCTATCATATGTCGGTTGTCCATCAGCAAGCTCACAATTTTCTGAAATATCTTCATTAGAAAGATATACCCAAAACACAGAGACCTACTCTGTCCAAAATCACAGTTACATTCCACAAAAATATTCTTCACTAAATCAACTGTAACATCCACTGTAGGTAACATAAATCCAAGCAATCTTAGGAATAAGGTCAACACACATCCTTCTATATAAATCCAACTTCGCTCATTCTGAATCATTCAAAATGTGTTCGTACACTCCTTCTAGCTAATTAGCCAGTTTATCTTCTCCATAGAAATATATGTTGACATCAGTGAAAAAAAATGAATATCAACAACATGATCAGTAACCAAAACTGATATCATCCAACAAGTTAATCTATCAAAAACCTGCAAACCACAAGTTAGCAATTTCCTTTCCACCTTTTTGAGAAAAAAGCTACAGAAAACAATCTACAAACAAGAATTAAGCTGTTTAAAGGATAGAGAGAAAACATTCAAAGTTCAGTGGTTAGACTTCTAAAATTGAAAATTCAAAAACCAGATGCGATTCTATTTTCCCTAGATGCGATTGACTTTCCTGAATGTGACCCAGAATTTACCAGCTATGATTCTTTACTAGAAACGATGCAGGATTCCCCAAATGTGAGCCCTGGTATCCAGGATGCGATGCAATTTCCTAGATGCGATCCAATTTCCTGGAAGCGAGCCTTGGTGACTAAAGGAGACTCTATACTTGAAAATAGAGAAGAGAAATTAGTTCAAAATGAAGGTTAAGGTGAGGTAAAATCCAAGATTCAGCCCCACGATGGGCGCCAAAAATGTGTGTGTTATTTGTGTACCTATTGTCTGCAACACAACACTCCAATAAGTCATTATATTAGTGAAAAATAAAGAATAAACAAGCAAATCAATCACTAAAACCGACCTATTGCTTCCTATCTAAGAGGAGTGTGAATAATGCTATAACTGCCCTCATATTATGCATTTATCAGTGACATATACAACTTAGAATGGAAGATTCAAATGAAATTAATCTAAATGCTCAAGAAATGTTCATTTTAGGGTCTAAAATTGAAGATCATAACAATGCAAATGAAGAAATGAGCTAAAATTCATGAATATCTCTAAGAATACTAGCAGTATAAGTTTGCAAATTGAAATCTCAAATTAGGGGCCAATTGAGCTTAAAATTCATTCTATTTATAGAAGAATTTGGTGAATGAGAGGTTAGGATTGAAAGTGGAAGAGAGGTGGAGATTGAATCTTTGGTGATCCATGTGAGGTGATCCAAGTCATTTAACTCCCATTGTTTAGAGATTTGACTTTCCCTTTTTGCAAATGGAAATGTAATTTAGGATTTATTTAATTCCTTTAATTAATCACTTAGGAGATTAAAGTGGATTTAATGAATTATGCCAATAAATTGAAGAATTGTTTTGACATAATTAGGAGTATGATCACACTTAGGACAAATAGGGTCTAAGGTCAGAGCAGACCAAATTAGGGTGGTTACAAGACCAACTTCATCTCAATAATAAAACCTAGCACTTACACCTAAGGAGGTTCAAGGGATAATCGAATAGGTAATTATAATTATAATTTAAATGAAAAAACAAACAAATAGATTTTTATATAAAAATAAAATTTTCTTATTAGTTAAAATATTAATAAAATAATTTATAATTAAACTAATTCTAATAGCTTTTATTAGTATTTATCATTTCATAAAAAAACATCGAGACCATCCATAATATAGATTAAATGAAATAAAATCAAATCGAATGTCCTCAACAATTGTGAGAGACTTGAGAAAGAAGATTCCAAGTATAAGAATTTATCAAGATAGGGAAGGTTTGATGGGTTGTAGATATTGCAACTGTGAAATCTTCGATAGACATGCATGCACAACATGCAAACATCAAATAGGATGCTTGAATAAAATGATATAATTGATTGTTACTTAATGGAATACTATGAAATAGTGGTAGAACATTTATAATTTATTAGAAAGAATTTTACAAAACCTCAACTCAAACTAGAAACTTTCAAGAAAATGTAATATATATAAACTTAAAAGCAAAGAGGAGGCATGCAATTACGCCACAACCATGGTTTGTGGATCGAGAGTTGAAAATTTTAAGATCTTGTGTTCCTTGTAATCGAACCTCACATGGAAGGGTTAATTTCATTGCTCAAAGACTGAAGATCATAGATAGAGTAAGGCTAGTTGAATACATGTCTCTATTTTTGGTCTGATAAAGACATGCATGTCATCTACTGCAATCTTCTTTGCTATTCATCTAATATTTCAACAAATCAGAATGATCTTCAAAATTGTGAAAAAACATCAATAAAGGTATGCATGTTTAATCAAAAAGTTTACCAAAATAGCTACACAATGTGTAATGTACTGAAATAAAAAATAAATGGCTATCTCTGTAGTTCACTAATAGATTTTTATCCACTTTTGAAAGTGATATAAATACTCAGACTCTTGTTTATTCCTACTACATTTCAATAAAAACTGATATTTGTGAAAATGGAAAGATTTACATTTAAAAACAATAAAACTAAATGTGTAAAATAAATAATCGATAGGATTGAAAATTTAAATGTACAAAGACCTCGTTGGTGGAGTGTATGTGAATTAAAATTGTTGTTTTAAAAATGAAAAACATGATTAGAGTATGTTTATGCAAATATCAATTTATTATTTGCTTGGTTTGTTTGGATTCCTAAAGTGTTTCTTTACCAAAATGGAGGGTGTCATCTACAAATAAAGAGTGTGTTTAATAGAAATATTTGTTTGGGAGATCTGAATGCCCTGCCATAAACCTAGTGAATGCTTGGTTTTGATTGATCTACTAAGAGCCTCTACCATTATCATGAATAGAAAAGGAGATAAGGGGTCTCCTTGTCTAATGCCTTGAGTAGCATCAAATAACCCTACTAGTGATCCATTAACTATGACTAAAAACTTTGCACCTTTCAAGCAGGGCAATATTCATTTACACTAGTTGCTACAAAACCCAAACCCTTTGAGAACCTTTATTATAAAACTCCAATTAACTTTTTCATGTGCCTTCATCATATCAAGCTTTACAACACAAGTGAGAAGCTTATGTTCTCTGATAGAGTGCAAGACTTCATGTACAACTAATGTCCCTTTTGAGGTTTCAATCCTTGGTAAAAACCCACCGTGCTCCAAAAAGATGAGTTTAGGGATGAGTTTTTCCTGCCTAAGAAAAATAGCTTTTGTAAAAACTTTATAAATTATATTACATAAAGATATGGGCCTAGAAACCTCAAATGTCTTAGGTTGTTTGGTTTTTGGTACAAGTAAAATATTTATAGTAATGAAGTGGCTCAACATTTCCCCATGGTTACAATATTCCTCAAGGACTAGCAACAGATCAAATCCCAGAACATCCCAAATTTTTTGGAAGAAAAGAGTTGTAAATCCATCTGAGCTTAGAGAATTATCATAAGGAAAGGATAAAATAACCTATTTAACCTCTTCTAAAGAGAAAGGTTTCATTAATGAATCATTATACTCCTATTAAATCATAGAGGGAATTGATACTAGTATATTTTGTTCTTTTTGAAGATCAGATGTATTTTGTAATTTTTGTAGAGCTAATAGATTTGTGAAAAAATTCACCCCTTCCTCTTGAATTTCCTTGGCATTTGAAATCTGCTCACCTTTAATAGAGTCATGTATGGAAAAAAAACAAAGTGGGCTTCTCTTTTAATTTGAGTGTAAGCATAGAAGTATTTAGTAGTGTGGTCTCGCTCTCATTGCCACAACTTCCTAGAATTTTTTCGTCAATAGATTTCCTCCCTCTTACCCATTTTTTTCTAGGTTGCTGCAATTGCTTCTATTTGACATTTATGTGTTTGTGTCGAGACCATACTGTATAATATGCTCATGAATTTGAGCTAGCTCATTCACAACTTCCTTCTTTTGAACAAATATATTCTTAAACACTTGTGTGTTCGAGAATATGATTTGGGACTTGACATATTTTAACTTGGGGTAAAATTGGAACATCCTTGAGCCTTTTTGGAATGTTGCAGACATATTTTAACTTAGGGTAAAATTGGAACATCCTTGAGCCTTTTTGGGATGCTGCACTTACCCACCATTGGCAAAGAATCAGAAGGAAGTGTGGATGCCTAAACCATATTTTCTCAAATTTGAAAGATGATTTGTTTTCAAACTTAGATGCTTCTTGTGATATAGTAAGTGATATTTCATAATGATCAAAGATAAATAGAGGTAGGATTTTTTATGTTAAAAATAGGGACTATAGAAACCAGTCTTGGGAGGCCAAGAATCTGTCAAGATGTAAACAATCTATAAGAATTCTTATCTCCTATTAGTCCATGTGAACTTTCCCTATTCCAAAACAATGTCTTGCAAATAATTATTTAAAATAAATGCTTCAAATTCATCCATTTTTTTTTTAGGAGGGTAGATTCCCCCAAGTTTCTCGTTCATGGATGTGATTGCATTAAAATATCCAGCTACTATCATTTTTTCAGCACCCAATCTCTATATAACCTCTATCTTGACACCTCCCAAACTTTCATCTTTTCTCTTGTTGGAGAAGGTCCATAGACATTTATGAGAGAAAAATTCAAATCAAAGTAATGAACTTTTAAATGTTTCCAATTATTGTCACATTTCTAGAGTTCTACAGAGACATTTTTTGGATCCCACTGAGTTGTTAAACCACCTGAAGCACCTTGGTATGTAACATGAGCTGACTTCCATTTTCCACATTTAGCAATTGATGTCTCATAAGTTTTTTGTGATAACTTAGATTCGTAATGTAATATTATATCATCCCCACAAGCATCCAATTGTTTCTTTATTTGGGCACACTTGTTAGAGACATTAATGCCTCTAGCATTCCATGATAAGATTTTCATTGCGCCTGAGGAAAGCATAATGCCCTCCTTGTCCTTTTTCTGATTGGAAGATTCCCATCAAGAGTTGTATGAATACCTCTTTCAACTTATTCTTCCAGTTTACTAGATTTTGGTTTTCTCCCTCTCTTATTTGGAGTTTTCTTAGGCACATTTTGAGTTGACGGAGTCTATGATAGAGATAATGTTTGAGATAAATCAAAGTGGGAATGCAATTGTGTATCTACAATCTCAATATTTTGAGTATCTATTTCCTCTACAAACTCCTTATTAGATTATGTTTTAGTAAGAGGGATGTGCATGTCTACTTGGTGGGGAGGAATGCTTACTATATCCTTAAATAAAATTTTAACAAAAATTTCATCAATAAGGTTAGATCCCACCAAACATAGGAGTTTCTTAGCCAACTCTCCAAGGTTAACCTAACAACATCTATCTCCCTGATGTGTTAGTTAAGAAACCTCCAAATCCAAATCATATTTGTGTGGATTTATTTCACACAATGCAATAGGGAAATAAATAAAAAATTGCAAAAATAAAAAAACTTGCTTTCTATTATCTTCAATGAAATGACTTTAGAACATTATAGAAATACATCTCTACAACCACATGGGCCTTCTTTTACAATACTCTGCAAGCCAGAGCTACCATTTGCACTACCCAACCTGTCCCAAGTAACCCCTCTTTTCCCTTTTTATCTTGGGAAGTATAACCACCATAGAATATTTTGTAAGGTGTCACCTTTATTATTTTTGGTTGACCTCTTTTCTCTCCTTTCTCTTACCTTAAAAATGCCAAAAATATGCCCAAAATGGGTTTCTACATTCACCAAAATATTTTGAAATTTTTTAATTTTCCTCCTAAATTAGTGAAAAATCTGGAGGCCATAAATTTTAATATGGGAAATTGATGGAGCCTTTTTTTTCAAATTAAAGATCTTAAAGAGATATACACCATGTTTTCCTAGATTTTGAAAAATCATGCCTTGTCGATGTCTCATCCGATCATTTAAAGGTCCAAAATTCATTTCGGACATTTTATAATATTTTTAAACCCTAAAACATTACTATTTCTTAAAATATACAATATATTGACATGATTATTTTTTGAGTCATTGTATTTTCTATATTTGCTTCGTGAGACCATTTTTTAGGTTCCAGTCTACACAAATGAAAACTTACTAAAAATAGTAGACTTTCTAAAAATAGTAACGCCGCAAAAATTAGCCCTTATTGAAAGAATTAACAATATTTTTGGGTGTTGCAAGATTTCTCTTACACCCTAGATCCTCTTGCATCAATTATACAATGTCCCAATTTTGACAGTACTTCTACAAATCACCATAGCACTACTCACTATTTTGCATCCCATGTAGAAAAGGTTGCATGCATACCCAACTCTATTAGTTTTCTCTAAGATAATAAATTTCATTTAAGGCCAAAGAGATGCAACACACCTTTAATCCTTCTTAATCTACAATTAAGAAACCTGATTCTAACCTTACCATGAATAACAATATTTAAAATGAGAATTATCACCCAAATGCACCTTACCTCCATCAATTTTTTTATATTTAGAAAACCAATATTTATTTGAGGTCATATGAAAAGGTGCACTTAATAATGCATCATCACATACATGGGTGGCCAAAGTTGCAGTGAATGCATCACCATATTCCTTCTTGGACTTAGAATTAGAATTAAATTCATCTTCTTCTTAGCTTTTCTTATTTCCAGTCTTTGTGGATGTGCTTACCACAAGTTCAAAAAATAACTTTGGGGTTTCCAGGAGATTTAGATCTCCCCTTGGATTTGGATTCATTATATTTCTCATTCTCCTTTTCCTCATATTTTGCATGAACAACTAGGGCCCTTAGCACTGATGGTTACCTTCCTCCTCATCTCTTCATAAAGGATAAAACTCACCACATCTTTAGCCTTCAAACTAACAGAAGTACTACTGATGGTCATAATAAGAGAATCCCACGAATGAGGCAAAAAATAAATAAAGATTTGGTGTTTCTCCTCCTCATCCATCTTGACACTAGAACTGATGCTAATTGATCCACCAACACATTAAATACTTCTAGGTGCTTTGTAATTTGTCCAACCTTCTCCATTCTTAAGGAATATAGTTTATTCCTTCTAAAAATTTTATCTACTAAAGATTGAACTTGATAAATCTCACCAAGCTTCTTCCATAGATTCTTTACAAAGGAATCTTCATAGACATTGAGTAAAATAGAGTTTCCAAGGTACAATCTAATTAGACCGTTGGCTTTATGTTTTATAACATCACATTTAATAGCCTTAGTCATATCTATAGGTTTCATGATATTGCAAGCAATTATATCCCATAGATCTTGATCTATTAACACATCCTCCATCATTTGATTCTATAGTTCAAAATTATTTCTTAAAAACCTATCCACCTTTATTCTCTATGATGAACTTTCCATCTAAAAATTCCTATAACAAGATAACAAAGTATCTTCTACACAAGCTCCTACTCAAATCGTGATTAGTTCGAAAATAACCCAACAATGCACAACTAAAACCAAAGATGATCGGGTTCTAATACCACTTGCAAGAGAATTATGGTAGCGGAACAACTTCCTGCACTAACCTTGAGAGGGGGGTCATGTAAAAATTTATCAAATCTTTGCAACAATTACTAAAACTTAACAAAAATAACATGAATAACATGCATACCATAACACAATAATTTACGTGAGGAAAAGCCTTTGGGCTTTTGACCCACACTTCAAAAGTTACCCAATATATTATTTATAAATTAAAAAACCAATTACAATATACTTATTGAACAAACTTTTCACAAGAGTATCACCAACCAGAAATTTGGAGGTAACTGAATTGTTAGTGTAATTATACATCGATAAGTATATGGTTCACTCTGTTTGTGACCAGTATGTAACTGTGTAACTACTCTTATTAGTTACACTTCAATTTTTGGGGTTCGCGCTGATCATTTGTAATAGTTCTCTGCAACATCCTTTATGGAGTGGGGACTTATAATACGGTATGAGGGAATTATGATAGACTGATGAGGACCATACCACTATATATAGACGCACGTGTTGTGTGTTGCTCAAGATTTCTAAGCGAAGATTACTCTGTATGAACGGAGAGCGCAGATAATTGTACAGCATATAGATTCCAATGGCCGTCAATATGTTTGTAGCAAAATTTGCGCACATAAAAACAAGGTACGTGTAAAAGAATGATACATGGTATCCCTCCTATATACGAGTACTTGCAAGGGAGCGATAAGAGGATCTAAAAATAATAAATGGACTGAAGCGTAATAACAAGCAATCAAACAGCTCTATCTAAACACAAACATATAAAGATGACACTCTCATTGTAGTAATCAACAAAATCTTCTTGCTCTCGATCTAGATCAGGGTGAAAGGATGGTGACAAGGTGATAAGGATACCGTGGAGTACCATTAGCATAAAAAGCAAAGAGAGGTTAGATAAACATCTTCGTAGGATTTGTGAAAGATGCAAAGTAACTTTGATCATGTAAAGATTGAATTCAATATTAGAAGATATAAAATTATTTGGAGTAAGCACTTTTTAAAAGATGAGGTGAGAGACTTAGAGTTTTGGATAAGTGTATTATGGATTATATCATATTACAAACTATAATTTCATGAGTAGAAGCATTAAGAAGTTGGGGTTCAGAAATGACCTTCACATTAGGGGAAGTGTTGTAGGAGAGCTTAGAGGTAAGGAGATGGAATTTTTCTTAGCTTAGTCAAAAAGTGGAATAGAGTAATTATTAATCTTGTGCTTAGGTGGGGAATTCGTTACAAGTGTGTTTGTCGTTGCGCCAAAAGATCGACCTGTCAATGCTTGATACAACCACTAGACTTATAGAATCCACAGGAGAGGGTTAGTCCCTTATCAAAAATTCGGAGGGGAGCACTGACCATTTTCTAACGATCTCCTCTTTAGCATTACTCGAGGGGATTCGAACCTGTGACCAAGCTCTGATACCACTTGTTACAAGTGTGGTTGTCGTTGCACCAAAAGATTGACATGTCAATCTCTAATACAACCACTACACTTATATAATCCACAGGAGGCAGTTAGTGCCTTGCCACGAATCCCTAGGGGAGCACTGATCATTTGCCAACAAAATTATGAATGTTAATTTTTATAGTGGTAGGGATAAGCTTAGGGAAGATCTAATAGTAGGTGTCCATGAGGCACACAAGTGACAAAAGGGTAGTGATCTCCCGGGAAGCTCTGATGCTTCACCTCTGTGAGCACCACCTAGATGTAATGAGTGCTAAGTTTCCATTCATTTTCATGAGAGATTAATTCTTGTGAACCACTACTCATAAAATATGGGTCAATGAGTTTGACTCAAAAACTACACAGTTGAATCCTAATAACATTATCACAATTTGACTTGCTATGGAAAATTATCTCCTACTTATCAAAGAATAAAGAAGTATAATGGATTAGAGAAGGGTGGGTAATCAAGGATTGAAGGGATGGGGGAAAGGATCTAGAAAATAAATTGAGAATATATGCAAGTGTAGAGGTCTCAAAAAAGGAGGTTGACTAAGTAAAAATGAAGTGATATATTTAGGAGGAGGTGTTGGAGGTGGATTATGATGCAAAGACTTAATGGTTGTGGATCAATTATAGCATGATCGCTTACATGGAAATGCTACTTGCATAGCCTAGCTAACTTATTACATCATGCTCAAGCATTGAGCTTGATGATCAAATGGATAGGTTCATCAAGCTTTCTCTCTTTAATATATTATAGGGCTCGGTGGTATGATGAAAGCAATCTCTAGAGGGTTTTTTACCATGTTGGTGTAGATTGAGGGGAAGGGTCAACTAAAACGAGTTTCTTTCTATTTCATGTTTTATGAGTAGGGAGAGGAATAAAAGCAATCACCAAATGTTAAGAATAACCTTGTGGGGTGTAGATGAGGGTGGGTTTGGATATAATTTTACTTTCTTTGTGTTAACTACTCTCTTGATCCTAGATCTTTTCTCCACTTGAAGGCAAAGGGTTTGTCTTCAAAAGGGTAAATAAAACATCATCAATAAACTTAAAATAGTTAAATTTTAGCTTTGAGAGTGGGTAATCTCTCCTACTCTTTAAGTTTAACTTAAATTTAGGAGTCCTATAGGTCTCATCCATATTGTTTTACATCAAGAAAAATATAACAATGAATATTATAAATAAAACACGACCAACTAAATATGACCTCAAATTATTTGACTAGGACATGTACTATTGATTGGAAATGACCTTGATACAATTGATAACACACCTTGTACTTGTACCTTCAAATATTAGTAATTCTAGTCCCTTAAGATAGTTCATTTGTCATCTCTAACAAAATGACAATGTGTAGACATATATATTCAAGCTCTCTCATGATATATAGTTTTGGTTCACTTGTAATGTTACCCTAGTTTATAGTTTATGAACCATAAAAATATTCAAAACCTAATCTAAACCCAAAAAAAATTTACTAGAGAAAAATATATTATTTGAATTAAAATGTTGATCTTAAGGTAGTTAGGACTACTACTTTATTCATTAGGAAACATAATCATAACAATAAAGATGAAAGAAAAAATCTAAACATAATATTAATAGATCTATATTTACACATGGAAAAAAATGCATTTCAATAAAGGGCATGTTTAATCATCCATGAATATAACTACAATAACTCATGTACGTTGAAATAATGATTAATATAATATTTTCAATAGATCAACTACTATCACACACTCACTAAAACCTTAGTGCATCTGTACTAGAAAATATGAAAATGAAAAATACCTAACTGTGATTAGGATAATCTCTATATCACTTCAAACAACCATGAAGAGATTTTTTATAGAAAAAAAAACAATAGAAAACCCTTCCTACATTGTTACAAAAATACTTTTATTCATAGTTACAAGATTCGGTTTTACACCCTAGAAACATGTATAGATATAACCTAAGCCTAAAGTTTTTTTGAAAATCAACCCTTTGTATGGGAAACAAACAATAAGGAAGCTAAGGTAGCAGAAAAACTTCCTATATACTAATATTGAGAGGAGGGTTATGGAAAAAAAATTGAGATCTTTAGAACAATTATAGAAACTTAACAAAAGTAAATATAAATAACATGCATACCAAAACCTAGTGATTTACACGGGGAAAACCCTCTTATGAGAAAAACCGGTCACACACTCCAAAAGTCACCCAATATATTTTTCAAAAATTAATAATAGATTACAATATACTTGTAGAGAAATCTTTTCAAAGGAGTATCACCAATGGATATCTAGAGGCAACTTAACAACTATTAGACTGTTAGAATACATCACAATACTTAGTTGCAATACAATGCCCTCATAAAATAGGGTTTCCTTCTAGGGAAACCAAAGAAAAAAAAATATCCACCATTAGATCTACGACCTACTAATAAACAATGAGGATTCACAGTGATAAACTATAATGCGTTTCCCCAAAAAAAACTTGCTTGGCCATGCTGCCCCCGACATGCAACTAATCAAGCAACTAGAGCTCCCTTACATCTCCCTACACTCATGTATCAACAATTTTTTTTTAAATCAATGGTACATTCTTATTATCGCAAGGTTGAAACACCATTTTCCTAAAAAAACCCAATACATATAGATCTTTTTATCTTGATTCCTAGGACATAAATGAAGAGTCTCAAGATGGTAAAATAATGATTGCATAAAGAAACCCATCACATTTAGGGCTATTCAAGCCAAACAACCTATTGCAAAGGAATTGCCAAATTAGAAATTGGATTGAGAAAATCTTAAGTAATATGTTAAATATAATACATGTCATCCCTACAATTAAATCTTCTTAGACCAGTACCTTGGTTCAATTGAAGAATGATTTTTTGGTAAAACTGGAATAGATTTAATAGCTATAGAGATACTCTAGATCAAAATTTTCCTTTTAGATTTTTTTTCTTCATAAAAAAAAAAATCCCATTTTGATAAACCATGATTTCAAGTAAAATAAAGATAATTTAGAATAAAATAACATCAACCCTAGTCATAAAATATCTTATTGTGTGTATAGGGGAATAAGTGAGTGTGATGGTAAAAAATACTTGGAGTATCAAACTTTAGTGCAAAAGATTACCTGTGTTTCATGCCTTAGATCAAAATGTTGAAGTAAAGGGTTGGGAGAATTTGATAAAAATAACATGCACATGTTTGGAAGATGGGGATACATGGGTTCAAATCCAATAACAAAAAAATAGTGGGAATTGTAGAGGGTTTGGATATTGAGGTGAATTGTGACAAGCACTTAGGGAGAGTGAATTTTGATATGTACTACTGAAAAAGAAGGGAAAATGGAATGGAGGAGGGTAAAGAGTGAATGTAATGCTAGGATGAAAATTTTCATTATCTTGACAAGGGACAAATGAAGAAAGGGTGGGAAGAAAGGCATGCCTATTAGGGAAACTCCAACAACCTCAACATGTTGGTTAGATATAAATATTTTTATACTACAACCTACTTACTTAAATATTTTTGTGTATTTTGCATTGAGACTAAATTATAGGAACATGAGGAATAATAGCAGATAACTTAAAGGTAAATTTGACCAAAAGAGAGCAATTTTCAAGACACCTCAAATTGGCTATGAATGTGTTGCGAAGTAGGATAGAAATGTATAAAACATACTATGAGTTCAATGTGTCATTTCAAAATATTTGAGACTTATTTCAAGGCTAGATCCCTCCTTTTAAAAATAGTTTTTTAGTTGAGATATGGAGAAAAATAACCCCTAATTTTCTCTAGGAAATATGGAAACAATGAATAACAATTATTTTACCAAAAAGAAAGAAAATATAAAACAATTAAACTTTGTTATCAATAGTGCGTATTATTGATTTGGGTAGGTAGTAGGTGTTAAAACACTCCAAAATAGTTACTAGGTGATGAAATACAATGGGATATTATTATGTTAACTAGAAATATGCATGTCTTTCTAGTGTTGCATAAGTTCCTAACCATAGAAAAGGTAAAACGCTGGAGAATTACAAGGCAAAGTCATCTATATTTTTTTAATAGTAAAAAGGACCATGTGAGGAAAGACCTTGCCACTATCGATGGAAAATGGCTAGGACAAGGTCCAAATAGAACAAAACAAATCTCAAGGAGGCAGACAACAAAGTGAATCCAAAACATAATGTGAAATTGTAAGGGTATATAATTTTTAATATTACAATAAAAATAATTGTTTTCTTTTGTACAATATTTGTACATAATTTCATGTCATAAAAATTGCATATAATCACATATCATCATATAAATCTTACATATTGTTAAAAAATATAAAAAATAATATTTTTTTAATGATTTCTCTTAAGGATGATCTAGATAAATCTCATGAAGGTGGTGATAAAAAAGTAAATTGCTTTTAGGACAGTTCTCATCAGCATAAGGGTTTTTCTATATAGGTAATCGGCTGAAGCCTGAGAGTATTTTTAATTTATTATTATTATTATTATTACTATTATTATTAATATTATTATTATTATTATTATTATTATTATTATTATTATTAAGTTGATTAGATTCGAACCCAAGACCTCTCAATTAAGAGACTCACAACTTACCGCTGTGTTGTAGGCTTCTGCCTATCAGCATAAGGGTTTTTATTTTGGTTCTTATATACAAGAAAAATATGAACATCAAATACTTGTATGATTGGACTGGATTGGATTGTCGATAGAGTCAATATATAGGTTTTTTCTAATTATAAGGAATTATTTTATTGGGGCTCCTCTTACATGAAGCTTATGTACACGTTGAAGAAAATTATTCTATGTTATAATTTGGTGATCTTTTTTTTAAAAGTTCATTGATAAATATGTTATGAAAGATTATGTTTCAACAAATAGTATTTTATTGACATTAAATTGGATATAAATGTTGTTCTACACATGTTTTTATTACGTGAAAAATAGGTTTTAGGGACCCGAAACCCATATACAAAGGAAATTACAAAGATATGATCATTAAAGTCCAGCAAGACAAAACTGTGACTACAATACACAAAACTAAATGCTAACCAGAACAAAGGAAAAACTAGCAAACAACCAGGAACTAGCCAAAGGCCAACAGACAGGCAAAAATAAGAAACAAGACAGAGACGACACTAAACTTTTTTTTTAAAAGCTCAACGACTTCAAGCTCTAGGCGAGTAATCTTGTTAGCAGAAATCCTAAGGTCTTCAATCTCCTTGTTGGTCTTGAGATCTTCTTTCTTCTTGGTACTTGCTCGAGTCCTTTTCCCAGTACCAATGTTATCCTCAAGACTTGTATCCTTCACCACCTCCACTTGGACGATGACTTTCTCCTTATTTATCTATTCCAACTTCCCCACTAGAATATTCAAATGTCCAGCAGAGGCCTTGAGGATCTTGTAGCTTTGTTCCCTGATTTTCTTCAGTGTGGATTCTAGACCAGAAATCCTCACATTCACGACATAAAATTTCTTATTAAAATACACTGTCATAGCCTTTAGTCAGATCTATCACATTTTCAGAGAAAGTGTTGTCCTTTCCTAGAGCTTCTAGTAAATCCAACTTGTTGGAAAAGGAACTTTGTTTAATTTGGATCCCCTTCACCTCCTCAAAGACCCAATTAATGATATTGTAAAATCCCTAAGCACCTTCCTTATCCTCCTGAAGGACACCAAATGAATCATCTTTGTTGTAATTATCCAGGGCACTGAACATGACCCCTTCCACGGATAGCACATTATCAGTGTTAGCAACCTTCTCACCAACATGGGTGATCCCATTATCTGTGATCACATTATTCTAATTAATATCACCTTGGGTACTCATACCAACCCTGGGGGAATCAGGAGGAGAGGATGGAACTGGGGTGAAACCCTTATCTTTTCTCACAATCCTAGTGGGGAGAGCTTAATGTTTTTGCCTTCATCTCAACAAGTAATGACTAATTTTGATCTGTTGTTTACAAGGTCCATCTCCAAACAATGAAAATTCTAGTGATACAAGAAAAAGACATGAAAATTTTTCAATTTGTTCCTCGTGATTTGGGAATAATATGTTTTATTATTTAAAGTACACAAGTTATTTTCTTATAAAGCACTATTTTTCACATGTTATGGAGTTGAGTATTAGGCTTTTTTCAACATTTCAAGGAGGAGACAATTAAAGGGGGCCAAGATGTAATGTAAAAAATGATATATTAATTAGGTTAATAGTTAGTAATAAAGAATGTGGTGGTATCAAATAATAAAGTAGTTATAAACAAAGACAATATATGACATGTATAAGAAATAGTAGTTAGGTTTAATAATATTAGCCAAAACAAGAGAGATTGATTATTATAAAAGTATAAAATAATTATATTCAAAATAAAATTTCTTAAAGGTGGATTTTCCTTTAAGATACTTTCAATTCATTAACAATGATTCTATTATTTTAAGTAATTTAGATTATATTTGTTTTATATCTTTTATATTTTTTGCATTCAAATAATACTCTGTGAAATATTTTTTATGTTGTCCATCTATTATTTTAGTTATCATGTATTGATTATTCGTTGGGTTTTAAATGTCTTTTTATATTCTAGAGAATTTTCTAATATTTTCCCAATATCTAGACTTATCTAATTTAGTGTACAAGAAAAATAGAAAAGCTAGAATTTTATATTTTTTTAGTGTGAAGTTTTATGAGATATTGAAGAAGAGTTTTATCCTAGATGCTTCTAGTTTTCATGTCGTCATCAAGGATTTTGATGTTGCATGGATCAAATGGGATATTCAAATAATCAAGAGATGATCTTTAAAAATTAAATTTTGTTTTCCTAATCTAAGTAGTAGTCAAAGAAGTTTGGTAAGAGATTATCACGATTGTCACCCCATTGAAAAGTAAGTATAAGTAACACGATAGAAATAAATTTTTAGGATAATAGCGGTGCTTGTCTTAGAACCTTTATGTTGCAATTGTATAATATTATGCATATTTTGAGCATAATTTTCACATGATCTCTATTTAAGGTCTATCAATAGTACAAATCATAGTTGATATTTATATTTACTCCAATATTATTTAGTGTAAATAACCATTTCATGAATATAAAATATTCATACATGCGTCAATTGTATATATGAGATGAGCATTGCCTCTTTGCTAGATATATAGCTAATGTCATTTATGTAGAATAATATTATACTTTGTGTACATGTTCAAGAGTCCATTTATTTACCCTAGAAAGAAAATAAATATGCAATTTTAAATAGTAATTATAATATTTATTCTTAAGAGTATATATTAGTAGAAGATTTTAGTTTATAGCTTCACTATAGTTGTATTAGTATTTATAATAATTAATTATCTATTTATTATGAATCATTTATGCCAATATAATGGTGGCTCAATAATTAGGATTTAGTCAAGTATATTATATATCGTGTGATCTAGAGGTCTTCTCATTAATAAAATTTAAAATTAGTTGTGAATAAAGTTGGAGGTATTAAACCTCTAATTCTTGATTCTCTCCAAAAAACTAAGGTTGTTAAACGTTATAAGAAAACCAAAATTAATGGCTTGGTAAGAGAAATATATACCAATTATTGTAGGTGGGTAAAATCTCCTCCACTTCTGGCATTGTGAAACCAAGTGGGTATTCCCTAAGGTTTGTAATAGATAATACCAAAAAAATGAAAAATAACCCTAACATAGACCATACCTCTTGTATAATGCACCTCTATTTGGGTTCTAACATAATGCCTTTGTGTTATTTTTAAAAATTTAGGATTTAGCACCTCCTTTTAAAGTAGATATCCTACTGCATGAATGTCTATGCTCATATTTTATTATAGTTGCTTATTATATTACATACATCTAGCTTTAGAAGTTAAAGAAAATGCTAAAATAGGTTAATTTTAAAATATGTTTATATTTTAGTTATTTTTGATGACGTTAAGTTTTGCCATTAGTATACTTAAAGGGAAAAACATGATAAAATTTATCGGTATAAGCATAACCGGCGGACAGCAAGCATACCCGACAAGATGACAATGTCTATCGTGAAAATGCTAAGTATAGAATTGCCCAACGAACATTAACAAGAGTCAAACCGACGATAAGCATTACCAATGATACAGATTTGAGAACATCGCTGACAGAGAAAAAAAGGCATACCCGGTGAACAGTTCAATTAAGGGACACCGACAGAGTACAAAACCAACAGAACTGACAGAGCAGCCTGACCATCAGAACCGACAGTCAATTACAAAACCGGAAAAAGTGGATCTGACTTTACATGTCAGATAAAACATTGTAATTCTATTTATAGAGTTTTATTTGTTTTAAAATCTTTACTTGAGGGTCAAGCAAGCAAATTGTGAATGTTTTAAAGCATCCTAATGGATCTAAAACATATCTAACTAAAGATCAAGGTCAAGTTGTAAACCTTGGATCTAGAGTTAATTTGAAAAGCGTGAATCAAGAATAGAGCTAGAAACTAGTATAAATAGATGTTCAATCATTTGTAATTCATAAGACTTGTAATCAGTTGATAAATGATAGCAGCCATGGAGAGCATCTAAGCAACAGAAGAGAATTCACGCTTGAAGTACAAAAATAGATCAAATTAGTTATCAAGAACACAGAAAGGCTACCGACGAGCAGAGACATGGTATCACTCAATCACTCAAGGTGATTACATTTACATTGTAAGCTTTACAAGATCTGTTATCAACAATTAGAGATTGCATTCACTATCAGATCAACATTTATATTGTAGTTGTATTGTAACAAGTGCATCACAACTAAAATCCTTTTGTAGAAGGTGGACTTAACAGTTCTTTAATAAATCTCTTAACAGAGTGCACACCTAACGGTGTTGCTAAAGCTTCAAATGGAATAGATCTTAATAGGTCTCCACTCTAATACTCCTAACAGGGTAGATTATCAGAAGTGATCAATTGTAAGCCTTTACCGGCTCCTTTCTTATCTGTAGATAGTGAAGTTTTGTGGGTAGACATCCCCACCCCAGTTTTTACTTCCTAACAGGAGTTTTCTGTGATATCATATCATGTGTTATGTGTTATTTGTTTTCATGAATGTTTCTTGAATGTTTACACATGTAAAGAACTTATATTATGATTTCACATACATAT
>MU225610.1:1403565-1415035 GCA_018584345.1 Thuja plicata | reverse complement strand
AGGAAATGTTTTTGAAAAATTGCAATGGATAGAACACAGAGGTAAGGTTTCTGATAGGCACAGGGATTGGGCTAGGAGTTTTGATCAACTCTTTCACCAAGCCTCATGAGAAGGGCATCGATCAGGTTACGTGCCTCAGACAAAGCATTGGCCTCATTATGGTTACAGGCCACAGGCTAAATAGTGGGAATGTACAAATCTATCTAGGTATAGATTCAATAAACCTAACTAGAAACCCTTTTACACATACTCACAATATCTGAATAAGGAAAAGTAGGATGTCTTTAATATTTAATTTGAAGATAGGTAGCCTGAAAAGCAACATGGCTTCATGGATCTTTTATATTCCAATGTTGCCAAAGATTTCAGATCATATTGCAATGCAGAAGCCCCACAATGAATAATAGAGGATCATGTAGAAGATAAAAAGTCATATGAGGGTTTTGGGAGAGAGAATCCTTCAAAGCTAGGTAAAAGCTCTTAGACACTTTCGAAAGGGTTTTCATGAACCATATGGAAGGGGTAAGGGCTTTAACCATTATTAGAAAGAAGGTTGGCTTGCAAAAGGAAGTGAGGCTAGGGCTCCTACAAGTGACTCTTTCTAATCCAAGATAGTGGATCATGTAGTATATAATAAGTCATATGGGGGTTATGGGAGAGATATTCCTTCAAATCCATGTGAGAGAGATTCTTTCAAATCTAGGTCAAAGTCTCAACACATTTTAAAAGGACTCCTATGACCTATACAATAGGGGTAATAGCTTAAAACATCATGTCCACAAAGATGGATATTCAAAAGGATATGAGGATAGGGCACATGTAGTTGATTCTCTCAATTCCTTGAGAGATATTCATTTTGATTCCAATGTTCACAACAAAGGGTCATTGGAAGAGCCTCCATCAAATAGGACTCCCTTCAAGCCAAATATTACCAATGACATACCCTTGGAAAAGGAGCGAAAAAATCCCAAACGTCAATTTAGTCCAGTGGAAGAGAAAAGACAAAAAGAAGAGTGCAAATACAAAGAAGAAGTTAAAGAGGGAAGAGTGTCAAACATGATCTTGAATGGAGGTGTAAGGAGAAGGGGAAAAATAATGTGTGTTAAAAGGAGATTCACTCTAAAAAGAGCCACGCCTTGACAGATAGATATTCATTATAGTTACATCCTCTCAAGAACAACTACAACCACATATACATGATCTCAGGCGATGTGTCATTCTATGTAAGTTTTGAAATCTCACAATGGATATAGAGCCTTTAAAAAATGTTTTATTTGAAGAATGACCTAAAATTTTGCAAGTTATTCATATAGATCAAGCTAAAGGACACTTTCTAGTTCTCTTTAATTCTAGCTTAGACGTAGATAGAATTTATAAAATTAAGTCATGGGTTTTAAAAGGATCTGGTTTATGTATGCAACCTTGGGATCCAAATTTAGAGCCATGTCAATTTCAAATCATATATGCCCCTTTCTAGGTTTATCTTAAATCACTTGCACCATAATATCAGGAACTCCACCTGATAGAGGCAATGCCTAATTAGTTAAGGATTTTTCTTAAACATGACTTTTCTTTCTTCAAAGATCCCTTAAACTAGTTAGAGTTTTCATTCTCCTAGACACTTCCAAAAATATTCCAACATAGATCTTTTTGAATTCTAAATTTGGAAAATGGGAACAAGATGTTTTGATTGAAGATTTTGTAAATGTGTGTGGTTTGTCTCATGATTTTCAACACAATACAATATAATGCACTCAGATAGATTCTAATTGTACCTTGAATCTATCTCTCATTTCCAAATCAAAGGAGCAATCCAAGCCAGGAGTAGAGATAGAACAAAAATCTATACAGGTAGCTCTTCAAGAAGGTGGGGTTTCAAATATCATCAAGGCAGATTAGGAGAAATTGGGATATCATATAGCTACTAAAAATAGCCACAATGTTAGTACAATGTTTTTTGACATTCAATAGAATAGTCATGGATGTGACATCTCAGCAGACCCCTTGGGTAATTCTATGTCTCATGTGTCACAAAATTTATTGGGTCTATGCATTCATTCCAAAGGCCTTTCACAAATAGATCCCTTGTCGCTAATAGACCACATGGGTAATTTTCTAAAGTTCATGTCACCTATTGGTAGAAAGACTCAATTTTCAATTAATATAACACCTCTCACTAACCCATGATAGGGCCTATATATGGTTTATAGTCTGGATTATTCAAAGAAAATAGTTCATGATTCCACACCAGTACTAAAAATAATAAGTAATTATGTGTTTCAGGGCCTAAATAGGTACCAGAGGCTGATAGGATCTTAATTTTTATGCATTTGAATTCTGATTACACTGATTATAGTTTTTAATATAATTAATGGTATATTTTGATGCCTCCTTATGTATTTTGAATCATTTTGGCTATCAAATTAGGGTTTAGGGTTGTCTGATGGACTAGGAATAAATTGTGATCACCTAAACTCAATCAATTGATTTTGTGATGTTGATATGGCATAGTTTATGTTGTGATAAGATTCTTAAAGCATTTATGATGTTGTTTATGGGTAGATAATCTAGGCATTCCAGGTGAGTGTCTCATAGTGTGGGGTCGGGGTCCATACACATTAATCAAGATTAAGAGATGACTCTCTTATGTCGCTAGTGCTTGTAAAGGCTAGGGATGGTAGTGAAGAAGGTTCCTTATGAGATGGAACAATTGAACAACCTTGTCCTCATGAAAGGTGTTCAGTTTTGCATGTGCCTACTTGGGGGTCGGTGCCTAGAGAGGATGGCCAAATAACCCAAGGGTTGAGGGCTATGTGATTAAACTCACCTATTAGGTAGCCTAGAGTCCCTACACTTAGTTTCTTGTTCCTCTAGTGGCCTTGTTTGTCTTTTTTTCTATGTCTATTTCATGTTTTTCTTCCTAGGAAGGGGTTTAACACCTTAGGAATGTTTTAGATGAATTGTATCTTTCATGGGCCTTGATTTCTATCTCCTAGCTCAGGGAAGCAGGCCTACTAGCCCCACATGGTTGGGTAGTTAATCTTTATTATATCAAGGTATTTTCATGGTTCTATGAATGACTCTATCACATGTCCCTTCTTGGATTTGCAGTTGAAGACTTTATATTGTTTCATGTATCTTTTTGAGATGTACTTTATGTAAATTGTATTTGTGTAATTGTAAGCTCTTGAAAGGAGACATCGGTATATAATGTAATGATTTAAGTTGACTCAAAATAATGGATGAGGGAGTGGGTAGTTCTAGGTTATATGAAAGGGAAAGATTATGTTGTAATTTGTGTAAGTTACAAGCATTAAAGGAAGTGGATTGTGTTACTTGTTTATAATTCTATATGCTCTTCTATAAAGGAAATGAACTTGCATATAATTGTATTTTGTTGTTGTTGGTGTCTATATGAGTCACCTTGTATAAGTGTCTTTGACCCTTTGTTTTTTATTTGAAAATCATTTCTCAATCCTCCCACTCCCTTAAGTTTGCGTCGGTCTATTTTTTGTGTCCATGTTTACTCCTTGGGATAACCATCACAATGCTTCAAATCTCTTTTGTATCATTGGTTTTCCTCCGTCTAGTTTTTGTAGCCTTGGGTTGTCGTGAACCACTTTGAACCTATTTGTACCTTGGTTTGAAGTAGTTCAAAGTAGTTCAAACAAGGAATTTTTGTCTAACGACTGTAATTACAGGTGGGACCCTTTCATAGGTCATGATGCAAATGTGAACCACTTTGAACCTCTTTGAACCTTGGTTCAAAGTAGTTCAAAGTAGTTCAAAGAAGTTCAAATAAATTCATAATGCACCCAAGGACTGTATTGGTGGCCAACATGACAAGTGATGTGATGTGTCAGATAAGTAATCACCATAATGGTGGCATGGTATGCCTTGGGAATATGGTAATCACGGGTGTGATCTGAGCTGGTAGGATGAATTAACGCAATTAATTCTTGACACGAGTGAAGTGATGGTATTAGACATGAATAAATGGTGATATGGACAATTTAAATGTCACATCATGAAGTATGCCCCACTCTAAATACCATGCCTCTATTAATGTTCAAATATTTTTCATACTTCGTGGGTATGTGAGTCTCTTTAAAGCATATCATCCTGGTTTATTCATTTCAAAAGAAAATATTGTGAAGTTTTGGCTGCGGAAGATAGGAGTTTTCTCTAAGTTAGCAGATTATAGGTAAACACCGAGAGCCTTCCCTTTATTCGTGTTTCTGTATGTTTGTTTAAATTTGAAAGGCTGTAGAGTTTTGTATTGTAGCTGGGAGAAAGAATGAGGTCCAGTATGCATTTCTTTGGTAATAATCCTAGTTTAGAATGTTGAGATCTAAAAATTTTGGACACTTACTTAATGGGTGTTGAGGTAGATAAGATGGTTCATAGTTTTAAGGACCATGTGGAAATGGAGCATACCCTAAAGATTATGTCAAGCAGGTTGTTTCAAGTTGTTTCCTTTCATCCCGTCATAATAAATGTTGAGTTGATTCAACAATGTATTAACCATTACGATGTAAGGTCCAAATGTATATTGAAAATGATGGCCAAAATATTTTGTCAATAACCAGAGAAACAATCATGTTATTCTTCAAGCTTCCTAATGAAGCCTTTTCTAGCTTCATCCTGACCTAATCTTTCACTCAGTTTCAAGAGTGACTTAATAAGAATCAAAGCAATATCGCTCGTAAATGGACTGAAGCATTTTGTAAAGGAGGTTCTAGGTTACCCAAGTTGTTAACTAAAGATCATATGAAATCACATATCCATGACTTAGTAGTCCTCTTGCATAGAGTAAAGGGGTTTGTTCAAGTACTCCTCTTTGAAGATTGGATGTATCATTACATAGAAATCATTCTAGATAGGAAACAATACCTAGACTAGGCAAAGGTAATTGCCAGCTCAATGAAGGATCAACTCAAAAAGACACAAATGACCAAGAAGGAGTTTTATATATCCTCATATTTGATATATTGACTAGCATTTACCTAGGAACTCGTTGGGATTCCTCATGAACCATGGAGTGAAGAAATAAATATTTATGAGTACTGTCCCTTGCTAAGAAGAGACAGAGTGCTGGATAATTTCCTTAAAGTTCATGATGTGTTTTTAGGGAAGTTATGCTACGACTTAGCTAGGACCTTGGGGTTGAGAATCTATCCATATGTACAAACGATGGTCCAAAGTTATGGCATCTTTTACATTCAGCTCCCACGGTTCACGTATGTAAGAGTAGGAGGATTTGATGAGGAACTTCTCAAGCTGCCAATATTTTTCTTTGATTGATTTATCTTAGCATAAATATGTAGGCAATAATTCACGGTGATTAAAAACAATCTCCCAAAATAAAAATGGGATTGATGCCTGAGTGGTGGGGAGTGATCTATTGAATTTTAACATGCAATTTTATGGAGATAGAAGAGGTCTTGACAGTAAGGTTTTTGCAAGACAAATCCTAGGCTTGGGAAATCAGGTGAAATTAATTCCACACATTGAATATTTGTGGGAAGATTGTAATGATGAAAAAGAGATAGAAAAAGGGATCATTCTAGACTGTTAATATCTCAAATGAAAACTTTACACTTGAAGTTCAACATTGAAGGCTTAGATGAAGACAATTCTGAGGTTGTTGAACCTGCTTATGAAAGTTCAGATAAGGCAGTTCTACCAAAGATCAATTGGACTAGAGAAGAAGAAGAAGACATAAAATTGAGGGCCAGGTCTATCTTAAGGTTTATGGATGACTGGCTGGAAGTGAAGAGACAAAGTAGAATGAAGGCAACATCATTTAAAATAACTGATATAAATCCTGTCCCAGTTCAATTATCACCCAATCCCTCCAATGTCTCCCTTTTGATTAATGGTGTAGGTGATATTCCTTTGTCTAGAAAGAAGGTAGCTACAAGTGAGCATCCCACTACACCTCAGATGAGATCAATAACTATATCACAGACTCGTACCTAGATGGATTCCCAAGATTTGAGTTTCATAGATGTTGAGACAAATAATGAAGATATCTCTCTCATGCTAGAAGATCAAAAGAAAGACCAGGGATTGTATGGCGATAAAAATGATGTTGAGAAGGAACATGTGACACCTGCTAAGATAGTGGATAATAGATTAAATTCTAGTTCAGTTCCTCCTTGGCTGTCAGATTTAGTAAATAGAAAGCACAGCCTGAAGCCAGTTTCCCTTCCTATTAAGGATATAGTTAATAAATATGCAATCCGTACTCCAAAGGCCAAAAGAGTCAAAAATAATGCAAGGCTAAGCATAGACCCTATCATAGGAAAGGTAACTGCAAAGATTGTGACATATAAACATAAGTGAGGAGTTCAAGAGCCTTAGGCAGAGGATTTTGAGATCAAAAAAATGGAGTTGGGAGTTTTAAACCATGACATGAGAGATCACTTGTTTAAGTTCTTAGTCGATCATTTGTTGGGCCAATCCAAAAAATATGGTCAAGAAAAGAGAGAACTTAAACAAATTGTAATAACCATGGCCAAGTTCCTCAGTTCTATGAGCAATGTGGGGGCATTACCTTTGGCTCAAGCTCCACAGTCTTTTGATCCTAATTCTTCAGACATCAAGGGGTTACTAAAGAAGATGCAACAAGGTAGGGCCTTGACAGAAGTAATGAATAACTAGATCAATAGTATTATGAAATAAGGAAGCAAATTCATATAGGAATTCGTCGGTACCTATACAGAAGGAGAATCACTACTCGGTGAAATCCAAACTTTGATACCAAGTTGGGATTTGGATGAGGCCAAATTTGCAGTTATTGTATCTCAGGTTCAAGAGGTGGAAGAATATGGGGTAAAACATTTCTTATTAGAGAACCTAATGAAGTCAGTAGATCCCTGTATGTTACTCATATTAAAGAAAAATATGGGATGGAAAGGCTCACTTTTTAAAACCGCAATCCTAAGTATGCAGGCTATAGGGAAGGAAGTAAAGGAAATGCATGAGGATGCACTGAAGGACATCAAAGTAGTGAATCCATTGGGAATTCTTTAGTTTGATGAGGGGAGTCTAGATCAAGATACTATGATAAAGAGTTTTGAAGCTGCCATGTATGCCATCAAGGAGAGTGAAGATCCCATGGCCTAATATTTCACCAGAGTAGCGAATGTGGAATCGATGTTGTACTTAAATAGAGGGAAATTGCCTAAACAAGCGGAGAGAATCAAGGAGCTCAAATGGGAGAAGGATGTCTGCCGAGTAAATTTTTTAGGATTGAAGAACTTGCACTCTCATCCAACACAAGAATTGTTGAGAAATTTTAGGGGTTATAAGTTAGTGAAAGACACCACGTGGGAGAACAAATAATCAAGGAAACTAAGTGGTTATTTGTTGTTTAGTTATTTTGATAGGGGAAAATTGTTTTAAACTATTTCTATGTTTAGTTATTGGCTCAAACCTATTTTTCTTTATTGACAATTTGAGAGAATGAGTTTTCACGGAGGCCTCTTGGATTGTAAAACTATTTATGCTGGAGCATAAGACTTTTTAAGGGTTAGAACTTTTAGATTAGATAGTTTTTAGCTTTCAGCATTGAGAATCTTTGAATTTCTTTTAGAATAATTAAGTGGAAAGGAATAGTGATCTAAATATCTCTTTTGGACTTTGATCTTTATAGTACACATATATTAATGCAAGGTTCCAGTTTAAATCTTTGAGTTTAAACTTGTGGTGTATCGATTACTTTTTGGATTGATATATCATTTGTTCTACACTATTTACTATCTATGTCATGATCATAAATATTTTTATGTGATTCATGTTACCTTTGAAAATGGGAAATTAATCTTAGAAATTTGGAAGAACTATGTTTTCTTTGAGCTTTTTTTGATCTTGTATATGATTTCTGAAATTACCTCTATACCAAGGACTATATGAGAGATCCTTGAGTAGTTTTAGGTAAAAAGTACATATGTGTTTTTATTCATTAATTCCTTGAATATTTATGAGAGGGAGATGTACCTCATAAAGTTTAGATGGAAGCAATGATTATATGTTTACCATACTATTGTGAATTGTTTGTCTTTAAAAGAAGGTGTAGGGTCAATTTAGATATCATTTAGCATGAAGACAAATCTGTTCACCAACAAATTTTTGGCAACTCTACTAGGGAGTCTTGTGACAAAGACTAGACTCTAACTTGTTTATAATGAATCAAAATTGTTTTTCCACACAATGATGTGTTCCCTCATTTCAGCCCAATCTAGGTTTTGAAAATACACAAGAAGATTTAATTTCAGACCTAACTGTAGTAGATTGAAAATACAGACGTAGAAATCAACAGTTCCAACAAACCCTCTAAGCTTTGGAAAGAAAATAAGAGCTTGTTGAATGCCTAAGAGGCATACCTGTGGCCCAAGAAGCAGTAGTAGTAGACAGACGTGCTCGTGTTCTTGCAAGAAACTAAAAATTATTTTGAAATCAAAGATGGCTCACAAGAGATATACGAGAGGTGATCGAAGAAGTGGGTTGATTGATGAGGATTTTGAAACCTTGAAGAATTTGAATATTGTTCCTAATCTGAATACAACCAAGAAAAAGAAAAATACATCCTATAGTAGGCCTTCCTCACTTATTTCTACTCATGTTGTATCACCAATTATACAAGTTGTTATCCCACCAGGTGTTGTAATACCTTCTTATTTCAATACTCAACCCTTGAATTTTAGATTTCCAGCCATGGTCATGAACCAACCTTGGGATAAAAATATAGGTCCTTTGTATGTGGGTGCAAATCCTCCCACTTCTTTACCCAAGGGTGCTAACGAAATTTTGCCTAAGTTTAGTGGAGATGGAAAAACAACTATAGAAGATCACCTCGACACATTTCACACTGCATGTGGTGTCTTCAGTTTTCATACTCAAGAATTTGTAGTTAGGATTTTTGTGAGAACCTTGACTGATGTTGTGGCTGACTGGTTCAACCACTTGCCTCATGCCTCCATAACCAGTTGGGATGATATGAGAGCTTCTTTTGAGGCAAGAATCAAAACACCTAATAATGAAATCTTGTTGTTACTTCAATTGAGCCAATTGAAGAAGGAAATACACGAACCTATGTGGGAATTCATGGCAAAGTTCAACAGGATCCTGCAAAGGATTCTTGCAAACTATACACCTAGAAATGAGAACAAGAAAATATTATTCCTTAACATAGTGCCACCCGATATAAGTTTTCATCTACTGAAGGATGGGGTAGCTAATCTAAATGTTGCACAAAGACAAGTCATTCAACTTGAAGACACATTCATCACAGTAGGGAAGTGGAAAAGAGAAGTTCAAACTTCAGGTGCTTCTTCCTCTACTCCAATAGATCCTCTAATATAGAGACTAATGAATGATATGGTAATGCTCAAAAGGCAAAAAAATAGAGTTGGTTCCCCTTATCAGTCACCTTATCAGGACATCAGTCACAAGCAATATAATCAATCTCATGGGAAAATCCCTCTATTAGTAGGGTGATAGCCTAGACTACAGATCAAGGCCATGCCAAAAGAGACCATGTGTTCTTTTCATCTAACAACTGATCATGATGGTGAAACATGCCTTGAATGGTTGAGGTGTCTTCAAATAAATGCAATGAAAGATGTTTTTTGAATAGAAGAATTTCAGGATGAAAAATTTCCTTCTGAGATTGAAAATTTAGGATCTTTTACCTAGAGTATGAGTTTGATGTTGAAAGAGGCAGAGATATCCTGGTGACTTTGCAAGATCCATCATGAACATTCCTTTCTAGGAATCAAAGGAACCAAAAATTTACTCGTGGCACTAGTGCATCTGATGCTTCTCCAAAGAAGAAAGAATAGGTAGGTAATGATGCTTCCTCAAATCAAAAAGGTTCAAGAGTCAAGATTATACAAAGAGGTAACATAATCTTGTCCCCTCCTACCTTTGACATTGTCAAATTTTGTCAATCTGCCTCCATCTCAAGGGTATGTGCAAGATCATGAGGGGCCAAACTATGCCCTTAAGTGGCAATGAAAAATCAGCAAATCAGGGTTAGTCAACTTGACGTGAAAATTTGAACTAGCTATCAACCTAATACCAAAAAGTTGTAAGAATAGAATCTATAGTAAATTGAATACAGTTTCTAAACTACTAGGCCTTTTCTAAAAAAAAAATTAATATAATTGGTGAAAAGTATAGATTTCAATGCACCAATACAAAAAATTCAAGAAAAAAAAAGAAGTAGGTGTATGTCTGACCACCTTAATCATGATCAAATGATAAACATTTTTTTATAAGATTTTATATATACATAGTAGACTCATGCCCGGATGTGACGCATATTTTTTTGTAATTTTATTCCAAAAAAATAATTAATTATGAATTTTCTGCTACAACATTTTCAGAATAAAAAACTCCCATGTCTAACCACCTTAACTCATTGAAAAATTTACCAAATTAAAAAAAAAAATTCCCTTATAGTAGGTGAAGCATAGAATGTGACACATTTTTCAGATTTCAAAAATATTATACCATCTGAAAGTTATAGCCATTTTTCAATCAGTATATAAATCAACACTTTAGAGGTAACTCAATTAGAAAATAACTAATAATTACTTACCGAATTTGAAATTTGACAGTAATTATGTCGATAGAAAGCTAATAATCTCCTTAAGATACCCTTTTCATTTCATCAAATTTGGGTGAAAAAAAAGTCATCAGCTACATGGTCGAAGTCTGGAACTCAGAGAAACAGGGGAAAAATATATTTTTGTGACATTTGAAGAGTTGACCAGGAAGGTTTGGTGCACAAAGCAATACCGAGCCTAATCGGGTACCCAATATTTTCGTGTACCTGATATTTTTGGGTACCCAAAAATCTGGGCAGAATTTTGAATTTTAAATTTTCCCACCCCTTTCTCCCTCTTAATTTATTTCCAACCCCTTTCTCCCTCCCATTTCTCCATACTTCAATATATTATATATAAAAAAATTTATATTATATATATTAAATATTATATAATATCTATTATATATTAAATATTATTTTATGTGTACTATATATTAATATGTATTTTATAATATATCACATGATATCTTCATATTTAAATTGTATGTAATATATATTTTATATTATAATATAAATATCAATATATATATATATGACATATTAACACATAGGTTAATTACACCAGTATAAGGCATCCAAAAGGTTTCCAAAGGGGTCATAGTGGGTTCCTAGGGGTCCTAACACTTGAGAAAGTGTACTAGGACCCCTTAGGTACCTCTGTAACCCTCGGCAACACATTAGAGCACTCAATTGTGTCCCAAGGGGTCGTACGACCCCTTGGGACACACTTTAGTGTTGAAATGTGTTGAAAGGGGTCATGGGGACTTCCTAGGGGTCTGAGTATGCCTTATCACATGTTAGGACCCCTAGAAAGTCCCCATGTCCCCTTTTGACACATTTCAACACTCAAGT
>MU225610.1:1384834-1399043 GCA_018584345.1 Thuja plicata | reverse complement strand
AATAGAGCTCTCAAGTGTGTACTAAGGGGTCATACGACCCCTTGGGACATACTTGAGTGTTGAAATGTGTCAAAAGGGGTCATGGGGACTTCCTGGGGGTCCTAACGTGTGACAAGGCATACTAGGACCCCTAGAAAGTTCCCATGACCCCTTTCAACATGTTAGAACACTCAAGTGTGTCATAAGGGGTCATATGACCCCTTGGGATAGACTTGAGTGTTGAAATGTGTCAAAAGGGGTCATGGTGACTTTCTAGGGGTCCTAGTAAGCCTTATCATGTGTTAGGACCCATAGGAAGTCCCCATGACCCCTTTTGACACATGAGAACACTCAAGTGTGCCCTAAGAGGTTGTACGACCCCTTCAGACACACTTGAGTGTTCTAATGTGTTCAGGGGGTTACAGAGGGACCTAAGGGGTCCTAGTACACTTTCTCAAGTGTTAGGACCCCTAGGAACCCTCTATGACCCATTTTGACACATGAGCACACTCAAGTGTGTCCTAAGGGGTCATACGGCCCCTTGGGACACATTTGAGTGTTGAAATGTGTTAAAAGGGGTCATGGGGACTTCCTAGGGGTCCTAGTACATCTTATCACGTATTAGGACCCCTAGGAAGTCCCCATGACCCCTTTTGACATATAATATAATACACGATATATACTAATATAATAATTATTTGATATAATAATATAATATAATACATGATATAGAATAATATAATAATTATATATAATATAATAATAATAGAATGTAATAATATAATAATATAATATAATACATGATATATAATAATATAATAATATAATATAATAATTATATAATATAATAATAATAGAATGTAATAATACAATATAATAATATAATATAATACAATATATTTAATAATATAATATAATTATATGTAGACAAATATAACCATTATATAATAACATTGAAAAGAGTTCTGGCCATCTTTTATATGTAATCTTTCAATTATTTCAGTTAGGTCCCTCCATTGTTTTGGGTACCCAATTTTTTCGGGTACCCGATTATGCACTAGTGTAGCTTTTACTAAAATATTCCCTGCCCCCACAGACCAGAGAATCACAGAATTTCAAACATTTTTCACGGGTTACAAACATTCTGCAGTTAAAAAAAAGTGATTTTGGGCCCATTTTTTAAAAGTTAGTTAATTTGAGCTGTTTTCTGTCAAATTTTGGTCTCACGATGGGAAGCAACTGGCTGCTCTATATAATACCTCTTATAGTTAAGGATTATGCATCCTTTCTACTTGAAGCAATACATTGAACTCATTTAAATTATTGACCAGGGAGCGTAGACTTGAGATGATGACAACAAAGTATATGCTCTAATTCGTTCTAAAAGCCATCATTATAGTGAAAGAAAAATGCTTGAAAGGAACTAAACTAGGAAATGAAATGCCAACAGCATAATCTAAAGATGAAGTGACTTGCTAAAATAGTAATGATAAACTAGCTAACTGCCTTTGCTGCAGGAACAACCACTGGTACTGTCACTAGTGGCTGCAGAAGCAACAGAGTCCTACTTGCTTCAATTAACTTGAAATCTACTTACTGAAATAAATTGCAACCTACTTAACTACAAATTAGATTCACCTCTCGTGTGGCCCCCCATGGAAATGTGAATAAACAAGATCTCAGATACTAGAAGTTGAAGCTCTCGTAATTTATTCATAAAACATGGATTACACAGGATATAGAAAACAAGACTGTATATCTCCTTCTGAAATACAATAGAGTACTGTAATAATAATTCTCTATCTATCCACTAACTATTGGGAATAGAACTTCCAGCTTATTTAATAATAACTTGAAACAAACTCCTATTGACTAGGACTTCCCCAACATTAGGGATATGGCAGTCATCAAGAACACGACCAACAACTTAAACTGAAGGAACAAATTGCATTTATAATTTCATGAAATCTAGGAACACTCTGCTGCTAGATTGACTCCATCATGACCATTTCAGCTATGATTCATCCACAACAGGACTTATTCTCACCTGCGGTAGTAGAACCATTATGAAATCTGCAACGATTGGTCCTTTCAAAGCATTACTATGTTCCTCTTATGTTGACTCCTTCCTTATTCATGGATCCATTGCCTCTACAAAAAGGGTTAGTACGTGTACATATGCAAGATAGAGAATTCATAACAAGTTTATTTAATACCTCACTCTTCATCATATGGCTACAGGAAACCCACCCGACTTAAGGTAAGATAGAAAGGTATTAGATTTAATTCCATATATCCATACAATCACATAGATAGCATATTTAAAAACTTTCTTTTAAAAACATTTCACATATATTTGCATACACCCATAGATATAATAGTTCTAAAATATTTAAACAGTCTAAAAAGTATCATGAAAACATATGAAGTCTTTCAAAAGTAGCCATAAAACATATGAAAATATAAAACTATATGGCCCTATCTTGGCCTTATCATTCCCCCCAGATGAATCCTTTGCTGGGCCTCCAGCAAAGAGGCAGTTCTTTAACCTGGCGTTCATTCTGAGATCCACAACTGCTTTCTGTCCAACTCCTCCATCAGCAAAACTCCAATAAAAACCCTTTTTGTCCCTGTATGCTTCCCACCTTCTGACCTCTGCTGTCATAGTAATCCAGCGCCATTGGAGGGATTTTGTGGCCTCAACTAATTCAGTTTCGACCATTTGAGTGTATTCATTGTAGGCTGCATCCCTGAGAGGGTTGATGATCTTTTCCCCAGAGTCTAACTGTGCTAACTTCATCCAGTCATAATAGTATGTTTTGGGATCTTTAGCCTCTAGCCATAAGTGTAGAGGAATTTCATCCTCTAATTCCCTATAAATTTTATCCTGAGACTCCCTAGTGATCTCATTCTGGATCCAGGACATGAGTGCCCTAAGCTGGATATCTCCGACATAGGGTAGTGGATTGCAAATCCTATCATTAGGTATAGCTAGATTATGCAGGAAGAATTCACATAATAAGTTTTGTATGGCTGCAGGAGAATTATGGAAGGCTTGAAAAAATTGAATGGGCTCTTTTAACAAAGGATACTTGCCCCGTACTATATTGGTCAATTGATAATTCAATAATTGTTCCTTAAGAAAAATGGCATATACTGGGGAAGGGGACCTACAGCTCATCAGGTCAGGGAAAACTGATGTTACCTTAGCCAATCTTTCTTGGAGCTGTTCTACCTCTTCCTCCTTCTCTACCAACTCTTGAAAAGTTTGATCAATAACCTGGTTTAAATCTTTCTTCTACCTTTGCCATTGTTCTCTTTCCATGATTAACTGATTAAGTAACCGAAAAAAATAGAGAACAGAGTTACAGGACAAGGTACCTCTGGTAACTCACCTTCATCATGATTTTCTCCTGCTGATCCATCATCTCCTGTAGCTGCATTTCCCAAAAAATTTGAATGAATTATGATGGCTCTTTCTGGATTACTATATTGCTGAGCTATAGAAACTAGTTTGTTCAACTCCTGATCCGAAACTTGCTCAGCCATCATGTCAATGCTAGGGTTTTCTCTAAATAGATCCTCCCCTTCTGCTATAGGAGGTGTATCTCCACTCATAGAAACATCAAAATTGTCTTCAAATAAATGTTGTTCTGTTATTGTGGGGGGTGAATTCAGCATACCTTCATTAGGAACAGGGTCTCCCTCAGAGAAGTCATCATTATTATCTGCTTTAATGAAATCATCACTGATTTGGGTTTCCTAGGTAGATGAATCCCTTCTCTGGAATCTACATTCTTTCTCCTCAGAAGTAGAATCATCCTTAATTACTACACATTCTTCGTCCACAACAACCTCAAAAGATTGTTTACCTCCTGATGGTTCTTCTAACTCAGGAGAATCAAGGTTGACCGCTACATTTTATGGTGACATATCTGTGGCCATACCCTTCCTTTTCCTATTGCTTCTTCGTAAAGGAGTTTCCTCCTTCCTATTAGCAGTCTTCACTTTCGTGAAGTACCTAAAGATATAGGATCTGCTTTCTTATTAGAGGTAGCTAACTTTTCTTTTTCCTTCCCTTTTTTAGTAGGGGTAGAAGTTGTATCATCAGAAGGAGGAACAATTTTCTCCTGGACTTCTTTCTCCAAAATTTTCTTTTTGCCCCTATTTTGGGATGACCCAGATGTAGAAGCTTCAGTAGGACACCTAGAATTTTTAGTCCTAGGCTTCCTTGCTGAGGACGAACCTACTCCTAGTTCCTCAATGATTTTAAAAACCCCCTACTCTATTTGGAGTCTTCTACCAACCCTACTCCCTAACGGTCTTAGGGTTTCCTCTAATTTCCCTTCCAAGAATTCTTCCCATGTTACATTAGGGTAGTCTCGTAATGCCTTCTCTACTATAAGCTTAATGAGACAATTATGGGAGACATTTTTAGGCTTACCTTCCTGCACTACCACAGCTCTTTTCTGTAGAATGTTGTAGAGGAAATTTGGCACGTTGATAGGTTTGTTGTCATGCCTTAAACAGCTCAGGAATTTGAAATGTATTGCATGCAGGTAGGCTTGTCGACCCTCATAGGTGAAATATTTGATCACAAAAACCACACACTGCTTAAAGGTTTCTGGTAAAGACAATCTGCTGGTACCTTCTTTCTTGTCAATCTCCAGTGGTGGGTCTGTGTGTAGAGTAAACTATGATCTCGTAGTTGCTAGGTCAAAATTCTCTGGAAAATCCTCGCCTTCCTGCGGTAATCCCATTACTTCTGCTACAATTTCTTGTGAAAATGGTACCCTTAGTCCTTTAACAGTAGCTACCCCTTCATGGAGTGTGCTTAAGAATTGTAATGCTACCTCCTAATTCTGACTAGTGAGCTTCAGAATGTAATCCATCTATCCTCTGGCCTGGAATAATAGTCTATAGTCTTGATTGTTTAAAAGAACATCGTGAACCATGGGTTCACAACAAATTAAATCGCCACCCATGTCTGCAGAGTTATACACACCACAAGAATGTACAAGCAACACAGAGATGTTTTACTAGCTATATTAAGAAACTTGCAGAGAAGGTCAGAAAAACAAAGCTGCAGGAAAATGGAAAGTTTTGGACTTCGAGATTTCAAATGCTAAATGGAGAAATGAAAGCATATCTATCATATCTCGAAAGATTTAACTATTCATGATTACTCAATAGACATCCGTATGGACACCTTGGCTGGCTTATTTGTGCAAATTTAATCACTCATTTCAAGGTTGTCCAATCAAGGGTACAACGTGTAATATTTGTGAAAAAGGTACAAGTTTTTTAAAAAGTTTTGAAAAATATATCATACAATATGTGCATAGTTATATACGACAAATCATAGATTTTCTCTCCCCCCCAACTTAAGTATGCCAAGGGTCCCACCATGGCGCATACAACGAGAGAAAAGCTAATAAATGAATTAATGAATTTAAATGCCAAGGAAAAGTACACACACCTAATGACGTAGTGGCAGCTCTGTGAAATGAATGAAGTAAGTGCCATCTGACGTTGAGAAATGATGAGGTGGATGGGTGGCAGAAAAGAAAGAATGAAATGAATATTTATTGTGGAGAAAAGTACTTTCTGAAAGAAAGTAATTATTATGGGATGATGCGACCAGTTTTTAAAGTGAAGATCGAATATGAGCAAGAGGCTCACATTCTTGTGCTACAGGAGGATCGTGAACTATAGTGCTGGTAAACTACTATAGGAACTCAGCTTTGCTCCATGGTTTATGGTACAGCTTGAGTCACTAGCCATTAACCAGTAGCTTGAGCCGAACAGGGTCAACGGTCGACAACAGCATAACACCATTTGAAAATACAACAATTATTTCACAGGGCCCTAACTAGCGGGTTTGGAACTTATCAGGAGTGTGGTGATATCTGGAGTCATACAGGAGAGCCCAGTCATCGATGACAAATTGTTTATCTTTGATAAACTTGTCATGCCATTTCTTCCTCTATTGTTGCACCAACTTGGTGTTAGCTAAAGCAGATTTCCTCCATTCATCCAAACTATTCAAGGTGAGAACACATTCCTATTGAGATGTAGTGAGATCAAGGCTGAGCTCCAATGCTGTCTGCAAGGTTTTATGTTCAAAATCGACTGGCATCATTGTTGTTTTGCCATAGACTAGTTGGAATGGGGTGAATCCTGTAGTAGACTTCCACATAGTGCAGTAAGCCCACAGTGCTTCAGGAAGCCTAGCTGCCCAATCCTTCTTATGAATATCCATGGTTTTAGTAAGAATGGCCTCTAATTCATGGTTAGTGACCTCAACCTGACCATTGACCTACGGATGGTAAGGAGATGACTTGGCATGACGAATGTTGTATTCCTCCATCAAAGCAGCAATGAGGTGTGATGTGAACTACGCCCCTTGATCAGAGACAATATCCCTTGGAACACCAAAGTGGGTAAAGATGCACTCATACAAGAACTTAGCAACATTATTGTCTCTTAGATGTTTCATTGGTTTAGCTTCAACCCACTTAGTAGAATAATCAGTACAGACCAAAATGTAAGAATTACCTTGAGAAGAGGGATCAATTGGACCCACAAAATCAATGCCCCACTTATCAAAGGGTGTGACCACCACCTGTGGCTGTAGGGGCATCTCATTAGTCTTAGTAGGCCTCCCCATTTTCTGTCACCGATTACATTTCTTAGTGTACTAAGCAGAATCTTTGTGAAGAGTCAGCTAATAATACCCTGTAGTTAGTATTTTGAAGGTCATCCTTTTGGCTGCAAAGTGGCCATCACATGGTTAATCATGACATGCCCGGAGGATGTCATAAGTCTCATCCTCACAAATGTAGCGTCTCATAACTTGGTCAGGGCCAGTGTAAAACATGAAACTAGCAATCCAAGAAAAGTTGAAACTTTTCTCAGCTAACAGCTGACGTTCCTTGGAAGAAAAATGGGCCGAAGTTCGACCAGTTGTGAGATAATTGGCAAGATCAGCATACCATGGATTGTGTGCTTGCAAAAAGAAAAAATGTTCATTCGGGAAACTATCATCGATGGCTGCAGGATCATCAGGGACGTGCAAGCGAGAGAGAAAGTCAGCCACAACATTGGCTTTCCCAGGTTTGTCGATGATGGTGATGTCAAATTCCTGCATGAGTAGTAACCAATGAACCAATCTTCCTGAGATGGATAGTTTATTCATCAGGTATCAGATTATAGAATGGTCACTGTGGACAAAAATTTGGTAACCAATAATATAATGCCTGAACTTGTTCAGAGCATAAATTACTACAAGCAACTCATTTTTTGTCACTGTATAATTGAATTTCGCTCCCTATAGATTCTTGCCGATAAAATAAATAGCATGTTCAATGACATCCTTTTGCTGGCCCAATACTTCTTTGAAAGCATAATTGAAAGTATCTATATGAATATGAAAGGAAAAACCCCAATTTGGTCTATGTAATATGGGTGCAGTGGTTAGAACTTCCTTCAGCTATAGGAAAGCCTTATCACACTCAGAATTCCAAGTAAAATCAGAGTCCTTTTTTAATAGATTATAGAGGGGAGCTGCAATTTGGCTAAAATCATTGATAAACCATCTGTAATACCCAACATGTCCAAGAAAACTCCAGACATCTTTCTGCTTCTCTGGTGTGGTAAGAGTACTCATGACTGAAATCTTGGCAGGGTCAACCTGGATGCCATGTGAGGAAATAAAATGTCCCAACATGACACCTTCTTCCATCATCATAAAGCACTTCTCACTGTTGAGAGAGAGATTATAGTCCCGAAATCTTCGGAGGACCTTTTCCAAATTGTCTTTGGCTTCATCAAATGTGTTCCCATAGGTAGTGAAGTCATCCATGTAGATTTCTATACAATCAGAAGATATGTCTGAAAAGATACTGATGACTGCTCTCTGGAAAGTGGCAGGGGCATTACATAAGCCAAAAGGGAGGATAGAATATGCAAAAGTGCCCCAAGGACAAGTGAAGGTAGTTTTCTCTTTATCCTCGGGAGCTATTTGAATTTGGTTGTAACCATTGAACCCATCCAAGAAGGAAAAATACTTCTTTCCTGCTAGGTTGTCTAGGACTTGGTCTATGAATGGAAGTGGGAAATGGTCCTTTTTAGTGGCCATATTGAGCTCCCTGTAATCCACACAAACATGCCATTTACCTCCTTTTTTGGGTACTATGACAAGAGGTGACACCCATTGGTTGTCAGAAATTGGATAGATGAACCCAACATTAAGGAGCTTTTGGAGCTTAGTTTTGACTATATCCCTGAGGATAGGATTGACTCTTATTTGTGGTTTCCTAATGAGTTTATAATCTAGACTTATGTAGATCCAATGGGTAAAAAGCTTAGGATCTATCCCTTTCATGTCGGTGTAAGCCTAGGAAAAGGCCTATTGGTTGTCTTGTAGCAGCTGAGGATATATTTTTGGCGGGGTAATGATAGGTTAGAGATGATATTCAATTCTTTGCCAGGGCTAATTTCCATTTTTATGACCTTATCCATCATGGCCAACTCAGCAATTGGTGGTGAAGCCAGTTCATGGGGTAATGGGAGATGAAGATAGCTGGAGGATAGTGAATATAGAGATGTATGTGGAGTGGTCAAAATAGTCTCTAAAACACAGTCCAATTACAGACACATCTGGGAATCTATTCCATAGTCATTAGTGAGGATAGATGAAATTATCTCATCTTCTTCCCTAGAGGCTAGAAACGGCTCTCTTCCTATTACCATGAGTTGCTAGATTAAGTGGGTTTCAAGATCAAGTTCATCTAATTCTGGCCACATGGCATCCTCATCCTGCAGCATGGGTTGAGCAGGGGAGTAGAGTGTCAAGTTTTTGGTGTTGACGCCATTAGAGATGGTCATCTTTCCTAACCGGCAAGCTATGAAGGCATCAACAGTGGCCAACCATGGTCATCCTAAAATCAGAGGGTACCCACCCATATCAGCTTTAGGGGAGAGAATCACAAAGTCTATGAGATACTCCTAGGAATGTAGGGTGACGATCACATTTTCAATTACCCCATCAGGTTTAACAGTGGAACTATCAGCTAGTTGCAAAATTGTTGGTGTGTCATGGAGACCAGTAATGTTTAGATTGGATAGGACTTCTTTGGTCATGACATTTATAGATGCACCTAAATCCACTAAGGCATTTGGAACTTGTATACCTTGGATGGTAACTGTAACCATAGGACTTCCTGGATCGACATACTTGGGTACAGACAACTTGTCTAACATAAGATCAGAGAGCTGGCCGACGACATGAATGGTCTTGGGATCCTTTTTCCTCCTTCCTAGTTGTTTAATGCATGCCTCCTGAATAGTTTTAGAATAGGCAGGGACTTCCTTGATAGCATCTAGGAAAGGAATCTTTACTGTTATATGCTTTAATTGATCAAGTAAGTCTGCTACAACATGGTTTACTATGGGTTCAGCTTATTGAGCTAATCTCTGAGGAAATGGAGGCTCTTTGGCTATAGGAGCTGACACATCTTCGTGGTCAATAGGAGGCTCCTCCACTTCAGTTAAGACAGGGGGTTGTGGTGAAGCAAGGGTAGTTCCTGACCTTAGATGAATGTCATGCAAGGCATAGCTCTATTGCTGAGCTGGTGGTTTGTTATTGGGATTGGGATTAGGTTGTGCAGGAAGCTGTGGCGGCTTAGAAGGATTATTAGCTGCTACAGGAGGAGGCATGAGAGCTTGTTGATATGGAGGAGACATTATGGCTTGCTGATTGGGCTAATTAGACCATTGATGGGGCTATTTCTAGCCTTTCTAGGGTTGTTGCCAGCCCTGTTGGGGTTGCTGCCAATTATTATATCCTCCAAAATTATGGGGACCTAAATTTGGGAAACTCTGCCATGGATTATTATTGCTATGAATTTGAAGAGGATCTTGAGGCATACCTGGTCGTGGGGCCCATGGCCTACGTTGAGCGACATATAGCACCTCCCCATTCTCATCGATAGCTTTGAACTCCGTAGGCATTGACTGGGACTCTACATTTGCAATGGTCTTGCATTTGCAACTTCTCTTTTTCTCCCTGCAATGTGGACAGTATTCAATGAGCACAACATCAACATCCTCTTTCATCTTTGGAGCTTGCATGGTATCCAGCTGAGTAGTGACATCATTAATGATGTCCTGCTTGAAGTCCGATAGGAGATTAGAAAGTTCTATCTTGGATACCCCAGAGCCAGCAGACTTGTGTGGTAGGTCTCAGATTCCTCTACCCTTCTTGATAGTGGCCCAAGAGTAGTTCAAGTAGATATCTTTGATATCATCCCAATTTTTTTGTGTAACATCACCTCCAGCCATCAGGTCTACAGCTTCAATGCTTCCTTCATTGACACCTTTAATGAAAAGGTGTTTCTGAGAGTCAGTTGATGCTGAGTGTTACGCTGCAGGTTGTACATGAACCTCAAAACATAATCTTCCAGGGTCTCATCCTCTTTTTGGGTCATCCTAAAGATGTCATCACCTTTCAAATCTCACCCTTGATAGTATTCTTTGTATTTGGAAAGAAACATGTTTCTCATGGAAGTCCAATCTACTACGGCGTTAGCACCAAGGCCCATGAACCATTGTAGCGTGGCTTCCTTCAGAGTGGATGGAAACAACTTGAGCTTATGTGCATCAGTTGTATAGTCATATCTCCTACAAAGGATGTCGAACTCAAACAAGAAAGTCTCAAGGTCTTTGGTGATGAGGCCATAGAACTTGGGTAAGGCTGCAGAGGGTATGTTCTTCAAATTCTGATTTCCTTATTGAGGCGGAATTGGGAAGGGAAAATTTGGTTGAGACATCCTTGGAGGAGGCCTTGGCAGTGGTAAAAGATCTTCGGGTTCAGCAAATAGTTCATCTAATTGCAAGGATTTGTCAGATGATAGTAAATGATCAAATGCATCAGCAAATATGTTTTCAAATGGTTCTTCAACTTCTATGAGTGCAACTTGGGGTTTCTCAAGCTCAGAATGGAATAGATTAAATGGCTCAGCTTGATGATCTTGAGGAAGGAAATGCCCAAGATGATCTCTTCTTCTATGCATAAAAATAAATGCTAAACTAGGCCTAAAATGACTGTAGGATGGATTAGATTGACACCATTCCTCGGTAGCGACGCCAAAAATGGCTGCTCTATATAATACCTTTTATAGTTATGGATTATGCATCTTTTCTACTAGAAGGAATACATTGAACTCATTTAAATTATTGACCAAGGAGCGTAGACTTTAGATGATGACAAAAAAGTATATGCTCTAATCCATTCTAAAAGCAATCATTATAGTGAATGAAAAATGCTTGAAAGGAACTAAACTAGGAAATGAATTGCAAACAGCGTAATCTAAAGATGAAGTGACTTGTTGAAATAGTATGTTTAATCCTATGTTGCAGGAATGATAAACTAGCTAACTGCCTTTGCTGTAGGAACAACCACTGGTACTGTCACTAGTGGCTACAGAAGCAACAGAGTCCTACTTGCTTCAATTAACTTGTAATCTACTTACTGAAATAACTTGCAACCTACTTAACTACAAATTAGATTCACCTCCCATGTGGGCCCCCACAAAAATGTGAATAAACAAGATCTCAGATACTAGAATTTGAAGCTCTCATAATTTATTCATAAAACATGGATTACACAGGATACAAAAAATAAGACTGTATATCTCCTTCTGAAATACAACAGAGTACTATAATAATAATTCTCTATCTATCCACTAACTATTGGGAATAGAACTTCCAGCTTATTTAATAATAAATTGAAACAAACTCCTATTGACTAGGACTTCCCCAACATTAGGGATATGGCAGTCATCAAGAACACAACCAACAACTTAAACTGAAGGAACAAACTGCATTTATATTTCCATGACATCTAGGAACACTCTACTGCTAGATTGACTCCATCGTGACCGTTTCAGCTATGATTCATCTGCAATAGGACTTATTTTCACCCATGGTAGTAGAACCATTATGAGCTCTGCAACGGTTGGTCCTTTCAAAGCGTTACTCTATTCCTCTTATGTTGACTCCTTCCTTATTCATGGATCCATTGCCTCTGCAAAAAGGGTTAGTACATGTACATATCCAAGACAGAGAATTCATAACAAGTTTATTTACTACCTCACTCTTCATCATATGGCTACAAGAAACCCACCTGACTTAAGGTAAGATAGAAAGGTATTAGATTTAATTCCATATATCCATACAATCACATAGATAGCATATTTAAAAACTTTCTTTTAAAAACATTTCACATATTTTTGCATACACCCATAGATATAATAGTTCTAAAATATTTAAACAGTCTAAAAATTATCATGAAAACATATGAATTCTTTCAAAATTATCCATAAAACATATGAAAATATAAAACTATATGGCCCTATCTCGGCCTTATTATTAACAATCGTCAAAAGTATAAATGGAAGAGGAAGGTGGCGAATGAAGAAATTCAAGCATATAGGAAAAAAGATAGGGAAAATCATCGAAGAAAGAGAGAAGGTATGTTAAACATTAATCAAGGTCACCACATAAATGTAGTTGCAAGTGAAGAGGATGTTGAATTTGAAAATAATATGGAAATTAATTTTGTGAATAACAAGGTATGGAGTGAAGATGAAAATGTAGAGATGGAGAATGAAAATGTAGACTTGGGGAATGAAAACATAGACTTGGGGAATGACAATGAATGGAATGAAGATGAAAATGTACAGATGGAGATTGAAAATATAGACTTGGGGAATGAAAATGTTGCAAAAGAACCACATGAACGTTACACATCTCCAAATTATATGCGAAATGAAGTCCCTTCCGATAATGATAATCAATCTTCAAATTTGGGGCTTTCAAGAACACCTAAATGGTTAATTGAAATTGAGGAGAACATTATGAATAATTGGGAAGGAAAGAGATCATATAGAACCATTAGGTTGTGGGCTTCAAGACTTTATGATCATTCTTTTTGGAAACAAGACATTGGTTGAGCAATGTCAAATTTTTGTGCTCTTGTTAAAGATGCAAAAGATGAGACCTGTGCTTGTGAAATTGAAGATTCATGTGAGCAAGAAAATGGAGAGAAATGCCATTGTTATGAAGAATATTTACAATGCTCTTAATAGAATTTGGAAGACTAGCAGAGAAAAATACAAGAGAGTTTCTCGGAGGGTTATTACAACCTCCTTAGTAAGTCATCATTTGAGAAAGGCTCGATTGATTAGACAAACTTGTGTTGACTTCAATATAAACCGTAAAACTTTGAATAGAGAACTTACAAGAAGAGAAAGAATTGATGAGCTGCTTCAAATTGATACATGGGCTTATGGTGGGAGACTTCCACATTTTGGTAAGAAGATAATAGATGTTGTGAAGGATGAAATTCAACAATTTTGGCATGCTAACTCAGGAGTGTCACCAAATGCGAAGGATGTCTTGAAGTTGAGAGTTGGAAATCAAGACCACACTCCACATCCTAAACATTATGTGGAGGTAAGTCAAACAACGTTGTATAAAAATTTTTGTGAGACACATCCAAAATTGAAAATATCACAAAGGTCTTTTGAATCCGTGAAACCATTTTATTGTGTACCCCTTAAGATTCAGAATACATGTTGTTGCAAATATCATGTTGAGTTTTCAATGCATCATGAACTATTACGGTCCATTGGTTCTACTTTGCATACTAATGAAATGCTAGAGGATTGTGGTGCAAGTGGTCTTCCCAAATCATCAAGAGGCTTGCTAGATCAATTTTTATGTCATAGAGATGATGGTGGTTTATTTTATAAAAATGATTTCTTAAGTGACAAGTGCTTAGAATGTGGTGGCTTGTCCAAGTTTAGGACATGTCTTCATGAGGGTTTGGAACACTATTTTGGAAAGACACTCATCCAAAAAAAGGTATATGAAATAGTGAAATATACATTGAAGAGCGGAGGTGAAGGCTCTAGATGTGAGTTAGCTGCAAAAGAATACAATGTTGCTAATTTTATTTCAGATTTTAAGACAAATCTTTTTTACAAGTATGCAAGGCATAGTCACATGTCTCATTGGTTGGATCAACAATTCAGGACATGTAAGGAAACTTTCCCCATTGGAACTATTATATAAGTTGTAGACTTTGCGGAGAACTATACATTGCAGCCCCAAAATGAGACTCAAGCTCAATATTACAATTCCATTCAGGTTGCTATTTTTGTAC
>MU225610.1:1346996-1384784 GCA_018584345.1 Thuja plicata | reverse complement strand
TCAATATTACAATTCCATTCAGGTTGCTATTTTTGTACACATCACATATAGACATTCCCTTGATAGCACAAAAGATGAGTGGAAGATAATCAGAGAGTACCATTTTTATATGAGTGATGATAGGTCTTACTCTCATGAGTTTGTCCAACATTGTTTCCATAACTATTCTAACTTCTTGAAGGAAAATGATATTGCTATGGATAGGCATCTCATTTGGTCAGATAATTGCATTGGTCAATTTAAGAATGCTAGAATGTTGTATTGGTTGTGTAGAATGCATGTGGAGAGAGGTGTACCTCATATTTGGAGTTTTTTTGAGTCAGGGCATGGGAAGGGGGAGCATGATGGAGTAGGTGTGTGTGTGAAAAGAACTCTAGTTAAGGAGAAATTGAGGATTTTAGGTGTTGTACTTCTTGATGCTCATTCTATTGTTGATTTGTGTAGTTTAGCATTGTCACAGGGGTAGACTCTTGATTCTATAGTGCATAGATTATTTTGGTTGGTTGAGGAGGGAACTATAGGAGATAGATTGGATTTTCAAATAGTGAGAGACTCTTCAAAAATGAATTCATTCTGAAGCTCTGATAGTAGTACATGGATCATTTGGACACGAGAGTTGGCTTGTTTTTGCCCCATGTGTTTTCAATATGATTGGGATCATTGTGAGTCAAGTGAGTGGGTGGATACATGGGTTCCACAGTATCTAACTCCTTTATCTTTGACACTCTCTATAAGAAATGATGACATGGACACTTCAGTTGAGTATGACCATCTTTCAGATCTTCTAAAGCCAAGAGATTTTTTTGCATTGGTTGCACCTCAGGAGAATGATGAGAGGTCAGATTATTCGTTAGGACATTGTGTACGAGGTAAACATAAGCTTTTACAACTGATGATAGATGGTGATGGGTTCACGTATCCTACTGGTTCAATTTTTGTTGCAGGAACATGGCTACAAACATACATGGTCAGAAAGAATGGAATTCCTGCATTTGAAAACTATGAGAAGCACAAAACTATTCTCATGTATTCACACCTTGTTATAGCAACAAATGTCAACTTGTCAAAGCATCAAGGAAAACCAAAGAAAAAAGAACTTTGGAATATTAGTACTGCTGATCATGAAGCACTACTGGAGACCCTGAAGCAAAGAGATGACCCTTCAGGAACACTTGAATAGGTAATAAGTTAACTTAGTGCAAAGTTTTCTAAGTTAAGCTTAAATTCAATGCATTAATTTCACCTTTCTTAGATTCTATTTTGAGTCAATAAAATTGGTTTTGTATGTGGATTGTAACTTGTGCAGGAGAACCTATGAAGACACCTAGGGTCACCATGGATCCAATTAGAGATAGAAGGACAAAAAAATCCTTAATAGTTAATTGAGATCTTTTGAAGCTTATAATGGCAATTTGTAACAATCATGTATGGTTTGCCAATAGTGCCAACAAGGGATCTAATTAGTGCAATGAAAACTCATAATTTTTTATTATTTACTTATGTCATTTTCATGGTTTGAATTATTACAAGTTTGATTGTTGTTTCTAATGATTTAAGGATATTATTTTCATCAATAGTTGCTGACTGGTCTTTCAAATTCACATATTATGCACTTGTAACATGTCAAGGCAAGTTGTTTGGAGTTTTTAGGACCCCAGGAAGTCTTGTTGTTAGCCTTGTGTCATTTTGAAGTCATTTGACCTCTTACAGCAAGAGGAATCCCTTGGGTACATGGTTAGTTGAAAGCAGCTCCGTAGTGTATCTTTCAAACCATCCATCCTAAAATCATAGCATTTATTCCATTAGCTCTAGTTGTCCAGGTAGACACTAGTGATAACCCCATTCCACCCACAAAGTCACTGGAACGCTTGCAACCACGCTCGACCCAAGTGTCCCTAAGGTGCACTAAGCATGATTGGGAAGCAATTTTCCAAGGCTTGTATCTCAGACCTCATGATAGGTATTGACAAACCATCAGAGGATAAATGATTGTGTTTCCAAGGTCTACAAAAACCTCTCCTAGTTTTGGGCCATTTGACTTTGTTTGCATTTGGCAAGGCAATCTCAATCGATGCCAAAACTTTCAGTGAGGGTTAGTTGAAAGTAGCTTCGTAGTGTATCTTTCAAACCGTCTGTCCTGGAATCAAATCGTCTATTCCATTAGCTCTGATTGGCTGGGTAAACACTAGTGACAAACCCATTCCACCCACAGAGTCACTAGAACACTCATGACCACGCTCGACCCAAGTGTCCCCAAGGTGCACTAAGCAAGATTGGGCAGAAATCTTCTAAGGCTTGTATCTTGGACCTCGTGAGAGGCATCGACAAACCATTAGGGGCTACAGGATCATGTTTCTAAGGTCTACAAAAAATCTCTCAATTTTGGGCGATTTAACTTCATTTCTGTTTCGCAAGGAAATCTCAGTCGATGCCAAAACTTGCAATGAGGGTTAGTTGAAAGTAGCTTCATAGTCTATCATTCAAACCACCCATCCTCAAATTGAACCATCTATTCCATCAGCTTTGGTTGGCCGGTTAACTTCTAGTGACAAACCCATTCCACCCATGGATTCACTAGAACACTCGTGACCATGCTCGACCCAAGTTTCCCCAAGGTGCACTAAGCACGATTGGGTAGCGATCTTCTAAGGCTTGTATCTCAGATCGTGTGAGAGGTATCAACAAACCATCAAAGGATACAAGATTGTGTTTTTGAGGTCTACAAAAACCTCTCTTGGTTTTGGGTGACTCAACTTCATTTCCATTTGGCAAGGCAATCTCATTCGATGCCAAAACTTGCAATGAGGGTCAGTTGAAAGTAGCTTCATAGTGTATCTTTCAAACCGTCCATCCTAGAATCAAACTATCTATTCCATTAGTTCTATTTGGCTGGGTAAACAAAAGTGACAAGCCCATTCCACCCACGCAGTCACTGGAACACTCACAACCATGCTCAACCCAAGTGTCCCCAAGGTGCACTAAGCACGATTGGGGAGCAATCTTCTAAGGCTTGTAACTCAGACCTCATGAGAGGTATCGATAAACCATCAGGGGCTAAAATATTATGTTTTTGAGGTCTAAAACAACCTCTCCTAGTTTTGGGTGTTTCTACTTCATTTCCATTTGGCAAGGCAATCTTAGTCGATGCCAAAACTCGCAATGAGGGTCAGTTTAAAGTATCTTTGTAGTGTATCTTTCAAAAAGTTTGTCCTGGCATCAAACCATCTATTCCATTGGCTCTGATTGGCCAGGTAAATTCTATTTACAACCCCATTCTACCCATGGAGTCACTGGAACACTCGCAACCACGCTTGACCCAAGTGTGCCCAAGGTGCACTAAGCATGATTGGGGAACAATTTTCCAAGGCTTGTATCTTGAACCTCGTGAGAGGTATCAACAAACCGTTAGGGGCTACAAGATCATGTTGTCGATTCTACAACAACCTATCCCAGTTTTTGGTGATTTGACTTCCTTTTTATTTAGAAAGGCAATCTCAGTCGATGCCAAAAGTTGCAATGAGGGTTAGTTGAAAGTAGCTCCGTAGTGTATCTTTCCAACCGTCTATCTTGGCATCAAGGCGTCTGCTCCATCAGCTCTGGTTGGCTAGGTAAACGCTAGTGAGAAACCCATTCCACCCACAGAGTCACTGGAACACTCGCGACCACACTTGACCCAAGTGTCCCCAAGGTGCACTAATCATGATTGGGCAGCGATCTTTCAAGGCTTGTATCTCAGACCTCATGAGAGGTATCGACAAACTATCAAGGGCTATGAGATCATGTTGCTAAGGTATATAAAAACCTCTATCTTATTTGGGCGATTTGACTTTGTTTCTGTTTGGCAAGGCAATCTCCGTCGATGCCAAAACTTGCAATGAGGGTATGTTAAAAGTAACTTCCTAGTGTATCTTTCAAACTGTCTGTCCTAGAATCAAACCATCTATTCCATTAGCTCTAGTTGGCAGGGTAAACACTAGTGAAAAACCTATTCCACCCACGGAGTCACTGGAATGCTCGCAACCACGCTTGACCCAAGTGTCCCCAAGGTGCACTAAGCACGATTGGGCAGTGATCTTCTGAGGCTTGTATCTCAGACCTCGTGAGAGGTATCCACAAACCAATATAGGCTACGTGATCATCTTTCTGAGATATAAAAAAATCTCTCTCAATTTTGGGAGATTCAACTTCATTATTTTTTGGCAAGGAAATCTCAGTCGATACTAAAACTTGCAATGAGGGTTAGTTGAAAGTAGCTTCATAGTGTATCTTTCAAACCGTTCATCTTGAAATTGAACCATCTATTCCATCAAATCTAGTTGGTTAGGTAAACACCAATAACAAACCCATTCCACCCATGGAGTCACTGGAACGCTCGCGACTATACTCAACCCAAGTGTCCCCAAGGTGCACTAAGCACGATTGGTCAGCGTTATTCTGAGGCTTGTATCTCTAACCTTGTGAGAGGTATCGATAAAATGTCATGGGCTATGAGATCATGTTTTTGAGGTCTACAAAAACCTCTCTTGGTTTTGGGCGATTCGACTTCATTTCTATTTGGCAAGGCAATCTCAGTCGATGCCAAAATTTGCAATGAGGGTTAGTTAAAAGTAGCTTTGTAGTGTATCTTTCAAATGGTTTATCCTGGAATCAAACCATCTATTCTATCAGCTCTGGTTGGCTAGGTAAATGCCAATGACAAACCCATTCCACCCACAGAGTCATTGGAACACTCGTGACCACGCTCGACCCAAGTGTCCCCAAGGTGCACTAAGCACAATTGGGCAGCGATCTTCCAAGGCTTGTATCTCATACCTTGTGAGAGGTATTAAAAAACCATCAAGGGCTACAAGATTTTGTTGTCGAGGTCTACAACAACCTCTCCTAGTTTTAGATGATTTGACTTTGTTTGCGTTTGGAAAGGTAATCTCAGTCGATGCCAAAACTTGCAATGAGGGTCAGTTAAAAGTAGCTTCGTAGTGTATCTTTGAAATCGTTCATCCTGGAATCAAACTGTGTGTTCTATCAGCTTTGGTTGGCCAATTAAATTCTAGTGACAAACCCATTCCACCCATGGAGTCACTGTAATGCTCACAACCATGCTCGACCCAAGTGTTCACAAGGTGCACTAAGCACGATTGGGCAGTGATCTTCTGAGGCTTGTATCTCAGACCTCGTGAGAGGTATCGACAAAATGTCAAGGGATACAAGATCATGTTTCTAAGATCTATAAAAACATCTCCTTCTTTTGGGTGATTCAAATTTTTTTATGTTTGACAAGGCAATCTCAGTTGATGCCAAAACTTGTAGTGAGGGTCAGTTGAAAGTAGTTCCGTAGTGTATCTTTCAAACTGTCTATCCTGGAATCAAATAGTCTATTCCATCAACTCTAGTTGGCTGGGTAAATTCCAGTGATAAACCCATTCCACCCACGGAGTCACTGGAATGCTCGCGACCATGCTCGACCCAAGTGTCCCCAAGGTATGTGACTAAGGACAACAAATTTTGAGCATGATGTTACAAAACAATGTAGGTTGAGTTTGACATATGTTTTATAACTTGATAAAGGGTATCTAAAACACTTATTATTTTTGGAATTATTTTGAAATTTTTTGAAGAAAATAACCAAAAATAGTTGCTGCTGAAATTTTTTGAGAAAACAAATAAAAATAGTCTAGAAGTTGATGTACTATTGAAGGAAGGATTTGGGTATTGTTACAAAACAAAGGAGAATTTGAGTGATCTCGGTAATTTATTACATCTATTATAACAAATTCAAACAAATTGACATATAAATTCAAAAATATATAATTTAAATCATAATGATAATCAAATATAACTTCAAAATATAACTTCAAGATATAACAATCATAATCATAGTCAAGATATAACTTCACCATTCAATTCCATATACATGAATAATAAATGTGTTTATAAAAGATGACACAAATATAACATAAAAATGAAAATGTTCTATATATAGAAAGTATCGAAAGTATCTCCATATACAAATATGGCACATGCCACTTCAAAATGTCTACAAAATCAATGTTTCAAGGTGCACAATGTGGCATATATACCATCTCAGAATGTGCCAAGTGGCATCTCTAAATGACCACAACTAAAACTACATCCTATGTCATAGGGGGATTATCAAAATGTAGCCACTTTGAAGAGCTATTTGGCTCTGATTGATTCTACATCAAAAATGAGTTCAATCCCAAGTTAGATTGCTTAGTTTATATGATTTGTATATATATATAATTCATAATTCAAACACTAATTTAATTATAAATTATAACTGAATACAAACATATGTACTTGGCCTCTCGGTCGCCTACCACGATTAGGTGTCCTAACATAAGTCTTTGGTAGCAAAGGGACAATGCCACCAATACCACCTCTGACCTATAAATATATATTTGCAATAATGAGATTAGTAGAGTGGTGTAGGGGCCCAAGGTGAAACATGTTAGCACTCTATATTGAAAAATTTTCAAATTCCAAGCTTTGGAAATTTTCCCACGTCTTTTGGTTCAAAATCCATGTCCCTTCATGCCAAAAAGTCAAATTGTGGTTAAGTATTCAAAAATGCCTTCTTTCAAGCATCAGTCATGAAGTCGCGCAGGATTTTAAAGTATCTTTCTAAGTGAGCGAGTGAGCGATGAGTCATTTTGGGTTGAATCGTGCACTCGCGATCATGTCTGGATGAGATAAATTAGTAGTGTGAGTGAGCGATGTGGTCATTAAAATGTGTTAATCACGCAGTCAGGATGTCTTTTTGATGTCAGGTTTTTAGTCAGCGACTGAGCGAGTTGAAACAATTTGTTTGTCATTCACTCACGAAGGTCTAATTCTTTTGTTAAAAAGCTCAGCGAGTCAGTGAACAGTTAAGTTTTGGTGTATCGCACAGTTGCAGTGATCTTATGTCTTTAGTTTTTGGGTCTGTGTCTAAGCGAGAAATATAGAGTGAATTCTAGTCATTCACTCAGGCTAAATTTTGTTCATATCTTTTGAGCCTGCGAGTGTGCGAGGAAGTCAGGTTATAAGTGTTGCTCACTCTTTCGAGTTCTAACTAATATTATTTTTGCAGTGTGAGTAAGTGATGTATTATATTTTGGTCATCAGATGGTTCCACTCACTCAGTAGTGTAGGAATTTTTCAAGGTTTTGAAGTGCATGACTAAAGAAATCATGTTGGTTACTACTCACTCACAAATGAGGTGTTGATTAAAGTTTTGAGCCCGCAAGTGTGCAATCAAGGAAATTGGAGGTTGTCGCTCAGTCACTCATGAAGGAAGTTAAGTCAAAAAAGATTAGCGAGTGAGTGATTTATGAATTATAAAGTTTTTTTGAAGATAATCACTCAGTCATGAAGGATCTAATCATGAAGAATTTTTCAGTAGTGAGTGCGCGACTGTGAATAAAAAAGGTCATCGCTCACTTGCTAATAGTTTTGAGCTGAAATATTTTGCAGTGCGATTGAGTGACCAAGTAAAAAGTGCATAAAGAAAATGGTCATCGCTCACTCGTGGAGGTAGAAAAAAAAATAAAAAAGGCAAAGTGACTATGTGACTAGAAAATAATTCATGACTTTTTTGAGTCATCTCTCACTCAGGCACATCCAAGCATGATGAGCTAGAGGTCAGTGAGTGCGTGACCAAGGAAGGATTGAGTGATAAAATTTTACTTGCTCACTTTCATGAGTTTCAAAAAAGTAAAGTGTTGAGTAGCGAGTCCATGATTGATATAAGGAATAGTGCTGCCACTCACTCACACAAGTGTAAATGCAAAGGATAAAGAGGTAGCAAGTATGTGATTTCTAAATGATAAAGTTTCCATCTAGGTCATCACTCAGTCGTGAATGACATAAGCTTAAGAAAAGAAGAGACCATAAGTGCATGACTAGTTGTAAGGAAAGGTCTTATTGCTCACTCATAAGGACAAATTTGTATGTAAGAAAAGGATGGTGAGTAAGCAACAAGTTGAAAAGTGGCTCATTCTAGGCTTATGAAGGAAAAAAGAGAAAAAGTGAGTACTCTTTTCCAGCAGGGATCAAATAGTGTGAATTAATGATAACATTAGTTACAGAGAGATGATTGTATGATACTGCAAGTGTGAGAATTTGGCATTCAAGTGGACAAGACACCAATTAGATGGCTATAAATATGAATAATTGAGCTTGATTTTGTACAACTCTCATTTATGCCTTGAAGATTTTGCTGTGAAATCAACAGAGCTTGTTTTTCTGAGATAGAAATTTGAGAAAGAAAGATGAGTCAAGCTACTACTAGTGCGGCCTCACAAGGGTCTGAAAAGAAGAAGGTTGTAGTAAAGAAATATGTGGAGGAATTTTCTGAATTGTTTCCTGGAACATCAAACGCAAATAGTGCTAACTGGGATGAGTCAGAAGATAGATGGTGTCAATGCAGAAATCCTATCACTCCAAGCTTCTCTAGTAATACTCTATTTCACTATTTCTGGAATAATAGAGTTAAATTTTTCCCAATTAGTAATCCCTAGGAATTAAACATGGATAAATTAATTGTGCCTAATGTATATGTGGACATAGAGTTAATCAGGGAATTGGCTAAGAATTATTGCCCAATAGCTAGGGTAATTAGGAAAAAGAACAAGGAAGCTTTAGTGTACATCAAAAGAAGATTAGTAGCAGAGGTCTTTGGGATTACTATTGTATTGTGCATAGAAATTGATTTAGAGAAGATAAAAGTAGATTATAAAAAGAGGGATAAATTGATCAAGAAATATGAAATGCCTAGATTCATGCCTAGGGTAGACAGAAACATGGTAATCATCCCAAATAATGTTAAACCTCTGTTTGATTTGTCCATGTTTCATCATTATGTCAAGTGCACAGTATATGGCCTGAGAAGGGTATTGGGATTTGATGGAGATTCTACTATTGATGAGGACCTACTAATGATGGCAATGAACATTCAACACCCAGAGGTTAATTTAGATTATGATTATGTGGGGTACCTAGTTGAAGCTATACATGTTGCATTGGTAGATATACAAAAGAATGTCCCTATCCCAACTTTCAAACATTATTCTCATCTAATGTTTATGATTCTGTTCCACAACAAGGCCTCCATGGATAAAGAACTGGAACTGTTTGATTCAGAATATGGTGTCAATATGCCAATTCAAAGGTGGACCCTGGTATGGGATAGTGCTTCTATAAATTCATCTTTTGTATGTTTTTATAATTGGATTGTGGATCCAATCTTTGATTTAATAGGAGTTGATAGGGAGAGATTGCCAATTGAGGTTAGGAGAGTTATAAGGCTTTGGCAGTTTGTTGAAAATTGGCCAATCACTCACAATTGGGGAGATTTATTTTTCTTTGATTAGTTCACTATCATTAGGGTATATGGTTTGTCTCAACCTCCTCATGTTCTCCCTAAGTTCATACCTCTTAGAATTGCGTTTCTAGAGTTCATTTGGAAAATTACATGGGTTGATAAAGAATTCTTAGAAGGACATAGGAGGGGTACTTTTGTCCCTAGATTATGGGTGGGTTTTGGTTTTTATATTGGAAAGAGAATGTTTGATTTAATCAATAACTTCCTAAAGCAGTATAGAATGTCCACAACTGTTGCTAGAATCTGTGATCCAGAAAAATTTATAAAAATATCTTTAAAAGGTATGGTTTCCTGGGTACTTGTCAAAGACCATGAGCCATTGGATGATGAGGATATTTTTAGAAACAGGTTGGATAGGGTTAAGGTCCAAGAAAGGAGAAGAAAATGGAAATACCTAATAAGGGCTGAGAAATAATGGAAGGAATCTGATAAGACATTTTTGGGTTTCTTCCCTGATAGTCCATACCTAAAAAGGATGGATGAAATGTTGAATTCATATGATACTTTGATGGTACAAGTACCACAGTTTAGTGCTGATGATGCATAGTCTCAAGGATCCCCAATTCCTGTTGCATTACATGACCAGGAACATCAAGAACAGCAAGAGGAAGAACACCAAGAAGAAGAAGAGGCTGGTGAAGAAGCTACTTCCACTAGAGAGCCACCCAAAAAGTGTTAGAATGAATTTAGAATAACTGAGAGGTGGGGGTTGAATTAGTTATCCACAGGTCTAGATGTGCCAATTAAAACTTTACACCAAATTAAAAAACTCAGATCTGCTCATCAGTGATAGCATAAGTCAATAATATAAGTATGTAGTTCCCTGTTCAAATGAAAAAAGCTTGCAGAAAATTAACAATAAAACACAGTATAAACATTCACACAAGTTGACACCAATATTTAACATGGAAACCCAATTTGGGAAAAACCACCAATAACATGCTATCAAGTTCTCACTCTTCTAAAGTGATACCCTGTTAAGAGCCAACCCTGTTACAGGTTACAAAACACATTGCTAAATATGATCTGGTTAAAGGATTTAATCACCCTGTCAGGAGTGGCCTTGTTAGAGGACTTAGAACATTCCAATCTGAATGTCACCTTTCTCAAAGGATTTATACAATGACTGTTAGGTCAACCTAGTTAAAGGATTTCAACTGATATAATGGTTAGAAAGTAATCAACAGGTTTGATCTGATTCATACAAATTACTTTGCAAATCTAGATCCAATTTAGCTCTAATGCTAATTCACTGAGTGGCCTCCATTCTCATCTTAAACTCCAAATCTTCTTGGGAATTTGTCAAGCAATCTCTCTCTGCTTCTCTGCTTAGCCTTCTTTTCTTAGATCTTTCCAATCAGTCAATTAACCATGCAATCCTCTTACATACTCTGCATACACAGCTATATCCATGAATAACCCCTTGAGGTTATCATATACCTCTCCATCTAGGTTAGATACATATTTTCTGCTTAATCAAGATCATAGATCTTAGGTTAGGTCAGATCCAATGGATATTTCCATCATTACATTTAATTTATTTCTCCAATACAATCACCAATTAAATCTTTGATCCAAGCATTAATTATGATTACCCGTATATTTACATAGTGTAGATCAAGCATGCTTATCCTTAATTAACTTTACATATCCCAATAAAATCAACTATGTCAGCCAAAGATCTTAAATCTCATCAATAATCAAAATACTTCTACTCGGCCAACACTGTGTTCCTCAGCAATTTACTGACGCTCGGCACATACAAGAAAATATGCTCAACACACACTGGTGCTTGGTCGACAGAAAACTTACTCAACATAAACTGTTCTCAGTAAACTGTCAGTGAAAGACAAACAACATATCACTTTGCCAATGTGCCAACTGATAAAGTACACTTTGTAATTCCTCATAACTCAACCATTCTTATTGGTCTTCTTATTAAATCTCCTCCATCAATGAATAGATATGGTACTCAAATAGATAGCAATAGTCTCACCAGTTAAGGTTTGACATCAATGACAAAACAATAATTGTTTCCATTATAGCTTTCCAAACAATATTTCCAACAATCTCCCTCTTTGGTATTGATGGCAACACAAAACAATAAAACAATAATATTACAAACATACTTACCATACAATCCAAAAAGTCTACCTATGTTCCTTGGTATGAACAAATCTTCATTAATGTCTTTAGCTTCATTTTGATTTACATATGTAAAACATTACTCCCTCTATGTCTATAATCACACTAATATATTTATGTTTCTGTTCACCTGTAGAACTCCCTCTTTCATCAGTAATCTCTTCCTCTTTTATAGTGATCTATCCCTCTGTATCTTTTTTTCTGTAATCTCTTCCTTTTTGACAATAATGCCAAAGATGTTGACATCTTCATCATGAAATTTCTTCTGTTCTAAACTCTATATCATGTTGTTCCTGTCATCTTTCTTATGACTAATTTTCTTTTTTGTCTTAGTCTATATTTCACAACTTTAGGCAGCATCCTAAAGTGTGACTGTCTGTGCATCAATGTGAAAAATATGCTGAATTATAACATTTGATGCAACATTACCATTCTAAAATAATTATCTTCAGTTAGGGGAATCACCCCCAATTTACCTCACAGATACTCATGAGCATCCTTGGGTAGTGCCTTTGTAAATATGTCTGCTAACTATTTCTTAGTGTTCACATATTCCAGTCTCACTTCCTTCTTCTAAACTAGCTCCCTCAAGTAATGATACTTGATAGCTATATGCTTTGTCTTAGAGTGCATTATAGGGTTCTTTGAAATATTAATGGCACTCGTGTTATCACAATAGATGACAATTGGTTTTGTGATCTCTTCTTTCATACCTTTTAGTAGTATCTTCAACCACACAATATTAGAGTAATTAACTATTGTTGCCACATACTCAGCTTTAGCTGTAGATTGGGAGGTGAAGTTTTGTTTCTTTCTTGTCCAAGAGATTAATCTTTTTCCCAAAATAAATGCTCCTCCTGTGGTGCTTTTTCTGTCATCAACATTTCCAGCCCAATCAGAATCAGTATAAACTCTGAGTTCAAATTTCTCATTCCTACTATAATATAGACCATCTTCATCAGTTCCTTTCAAATATCTCAGAATCCTTTTTACTACCATCATATGAGCTTCTTTGGGATTGGCAGAAAATCTGGCAACAATACCAACAACTAATGCAATATCAGGTCTACTGTGTACAATATATTGCATCTTTCCAATCATTGATCTATACAGTGTTTGATTTACCTTTTTTGTCTCATCATTCTTGGTTAACTTCTATCCAGTAGCCATGGGTGTACTCACTAGTTTTGAATCTTCCATTCCAAAACTTTTTAGTATCTCTTTGACATATTTTGATTGATTAATATAGATACCATTCTTCATTTGATATATTTGTAAGCCAAAATTTTTTTTTATCTCACCAAACATAGACATCTCAAATTTAGTTTGCATGTCCTTTGCAAATTCTTGGCATAACATATCTTTTCCATAAAATATAATGTCATCAACACAAATTTTAGCTAATAAAGTACCTTTACTTTGCTTTATCTTTAAATACAGATTGTTGTTGTCATTGGTTCTAGCAAATCCAATCTTCATCTGATAGTTGTGCAATCTTTCATACCATGCTCTAGGTGCTTGCTTCAGTCCATATAGTGCTTTGTGTAGCTTGAAAACCATATTCCTTTTGCTTGGGTCAACAAATCCATCAACGTGTTCAATGTATACTTCTTCTAATATTATATTTAGAAATGCTAACTTCACATCCATTTGATAGACTTTAAATCCTTTGTAGGCTACATATGCAAGTAAGGTTCTGACACCTTCCAATCTTGCAACTGGGGTGAATGTTTCTCCATAATTAATTCCTTCCTCCTATGCATAACCCTTTCATACCAGTCTATCTTTGTTTCTTGTTACCTCACCATGCTCATTCAACTTGTTTCTGAATACCCATTTATTACCAATTACATTTTTATCATTTGGCCTAGGTACAAGTGTCCAAGTATTGTTCTTTTCAATCTATTCAATTTCTTCATTCATGGCTTGAATCCAGTCTTCATTGTATGAAGCATCTTTTACTATTTTAGGCTCAAAGTCACATAATAAGTAGGTATCTTCTCTCAATTTGCCTCTTGTCATGACTGCAAAATCTTTCGCTCCTATGATTTGATCAGGTTTATGGTGCCTTCTAACATAATTTGCCAAAGTAGGTTCTTTCTATGCTTCAGATTGATCATTCATGTTTAATTCAGGTTGAAACTATGACTCAAGATCTCCATCAGATAGCTTGATAGTCACCTCCTATTGCTTGAAAATTTTGTTCTGTGACTCGGCAGGTGCAGACTATTGCTCGGCAACTTTTGTTTTAGTTTCAGGTAATTCATTAGAATCTACCTCATCAGGATAGGTGAATGAATTGTAACTCTTAGGATCAGTCATCCTTTCTTCTTCATTTCTTTTTGCATATTCATCAATTCTAACATTTGCACTTTCCACAATTTTGTTAGTGTTAGAATTCAAACACTTATATGCCTTACTTTTAGTTGAATATCCAATAAATATGCCTTCCTCACCTTTAGCATCAAGTTTTCCATTTATGTTATCCTTCAGTATGAAACATCTACTTCCAAAAACTTTAAAGTAGCTTACACTAGGTGCATATCCATACCATATCACAAGGTGTAGTATTTGTACCTTTCTTGACTTGTACTCTATTCAGGGCATAAATTGTTGTACTTACAGCTTCTCTCCAATATTTTTGTGCAACATTTTTCTCCATCATTAATGTTCTAGAACAATCCATGATATATCTATTTCTTCTTTTAGCTATACCATTCCGTAGTGGTGTCCTAGATGCGGACATCTATCTTTTTATCCCTCTTTCATTGAAAAACTTGTTAAACTCATTAGAAATAAACTCACCTCCTCTGTCAGATCTCAAACATTTCAGATTTTTACTTGTCTCCTTTCAACTTTTTCTAAGTGCCACTTAAACAACTGTAATGCATCATATTTTTCTTTAAGAAACATAATAGTCATCATTCTAGAGAAATCATCAACAAATAAGATAAAATATTTGTCTCCACAATAACTTTTCTCACCAATAGGTCCACAAAGGTCAGTATGAACCAATTCTAGAATATTCTCAGAAGTATGAGTTTTGCTTTTGAAACTAGATTTAGTCATCTTGCCTAACTGACATTGCTTGCACATTGCATTTTTGGGTTTCTTTAACTTAGGCAGCCCTCTAACCTTTTTCAATTTGTTTATGCTTACCAAGTTATCAAAGTTTACATGACATAACCTTTTATTCCATAACCAAACATCATTATATTGTGCAAACAACCATGTCTCATCAGCTAAATCTAGATAGAACAAGTTACCTTTTGTTTTCTCACCACTTCCAACTAATTCTCCATTGGCATCATAGATCTTTTCTTTCCTATGATGGAATTCAACTCTGTAACTAGAATTATTCAGCTATGAAACACTTAATAGGTTATACTTAAGATCATCAACCCAATATACATCATCACATCTAATTTTGTCAGTCAATTGAATTGATCCTTTCCCTTTACCACGACATGGTGTATCATTTCCAAATTTAACATAACCACCTTTACACTAATCTAAGGTTTCAAATTTATCTTTATCACCGGTCATGTGATATGAACAACCACTATCAATAATCCAACGATCACCTTTACCCATATAAGAAATTAGTGTAGTTTTCTCATCATCGTCATCAAAATCATCTTTCATTGCAACATACATAACTTCTATATCATTTTCATCAAATTTTTTAGAATCATTATCAGAAGCTTCTTCAACTATATAGCAGGACTTCTTACCTTTGTCTTTGTAATCCTTGTACTTCCTAAAGTCTCGGTCATCCTTTCTGTCTTTATACTTGCTGTCTCTTCTCTCATCTTTGTCATTCATATCAGGACATCTTGCAGCAATATGACCAACTTTGTTACATGAAAAACAAATAATAGAAAGTTTACCTTTGAATTTTCCTTTTCCTCTTGATAGTCTTCTTGCCATAAGTGCCTTAATTTCTTTTAGATCATCATCAGAAGTGTCTCTATCACTATCCACACATTTCTTTCCTTTGTTTGAATTGTTGAGGACCATGTGGGACTTGAATGTAGATTCAATGGCTTGTGGAGTATAGTTATCAAAATTTGACATCTCAAATGCAGTAAGTCTACCTACCAAACTTTCCAAATTCAAATTGTTGTTAGGAGTACATCTCAATTCTTGAATTGTAGATACTCTAATAGTATAAATAGGAAGAAGTGTTCTTAGTACCTTGCTCATGATAGTGTTATCATCAATGGTTCCTTTAGCTCCTCTAATAGCATTTACCACTTCCTTTATCCTACCATAATATGAAACTATATTTTCTCCTTCTTGCATTTTCATTTCATCAAACTTACCTCTCAAGCTTTTAGATTTGGATCTTAGCACATTTGTGTCACCTCCATAGATGGTTTCAAGAGTATCCCACATTTGCTTTGCACTTGTACAGTCCTTTATGTCTTTGAACTCATGATAGTTCAAGGATGATGCAATCTCCAACATTGCTTGATTATGTTCTTTCTTTTCTCTTAACTGTGCAACATTGAGATCTCCTATAGGGGCTACATATTCTTTATCAATAAGATGTTTAGTAGAATCACCAAAACCAGCCAAATGAAATTTCATCAAACTTTTCCATGCTAGAAAGTTGTCCTTGTTCAACTTCGGTACCTCCCTTTTATACATCTTGATCTTTTTCTCCAAGTACCTTTAAAAATTTTCAAGAGACCAAGGCTCTGATACCAATTGTTAGAATGAATTTAGAATAACTAAGAGGGGGGTGAATCAGTTATCCATAGGTCTAGATGTGCCCATTAAAACTTTATACCAAATTAAACAACTCAGATCTTCTCGGCAGTGATAGCATAAGTCAACAATATAAGTATGGAGTTTACTATTCAAGTGAAATAAGCTTGCAGAAACTTAATAGTAAAACACAATATAAACATTCACACAAGTTGACACCAGTATTTAACATGGAAACCCAATTTGGCCACCAATAACATGCTATCAAGTTCTCACTCTTCTAAAGTGATGCCCTGTTAAGAGCCAACCTAGTTAAAGGTTACAAAACACATTGCTAAATGTGACCTGGTTAAAGGATTTAATCACCCTACCATGAGTGGCCTTGTTAGAGGACTTAGAACATTCCAATCTAAATGTCAGCTTGCTCAAAGGATTTATACAATGACTGTTAGGTCAACCTTGTTAAAGGATTTCAACTGATACAATGGTTAGAAAGTAACCAACAGGTTTGATCTGATTCATACAAATTACTTTGCAAATCTAGATCCAATTCAGCTCTAATGCTAATTCACCGAGTGGCCTCCATTCTCATCTTAAACTCCAAATCTAGATGGGAATTCATCAAGCAATCTCTCTCTGCTTCTTTGCTCAACCTTCTTTGCTTAGATCTTGCTAATCAGTCAATTAACCATGCAATCCTATTGCATACTCTATATACATAGCTATATATCCATGAATAACCCCTTGATTTTATCATATACCTCTCCATCTAGGTTAGATACATATTTTGTCGCTTAATAAAGATTGTAGATCTTAGGTTAGGTCAGATCCAACGAATCTTTCCATCATTAAATTTAATTTATTTCTCCAATACAATAACCAATTAAATCTTTGATCCAAGCATTAATTACAGTTACCCATGCATTTACATAGTGTAGATCAAATGTGCTTATCCTTAATTAACTTTACATATCCCATTAAAATCAACTATGTCGTCCAGAGATCTTAAATCTCATCAATCATCAAAATACTACTGCTCGGACAACACTGTGTTCCTCAAAAATTTACTAACGCTCGGTACATACAAGAAAATATGCTCGGCACACATTGGTGCTCAATCGACACAAAACTTGCTTGACATAAATTGTTCTTAGTAAGCTATCAGTGAAAGATAAACAACATATCACTTTTCCAATGTGCCAACTGATAAAGTACCCTTTGTAATTCCTCGTAACTGAACCATTCTTCTTGGTCTTCTTGTTAAATCTCCTCCATCAATCAATAGATATGGTACTCAAATAGATAGAAATAGTCTCACCAGTTAAGGTTTGACATAAATGACAAAACAATAATTGTTTCCATTGTAGCTTTCCAAACAATATTTCCAACAAAAAGAAGTAAAAAATAGGGCACAAGATGGTGCAGGATAGGGAGAGCTTAGCCAAAGCTGTAATAACAGAGCATGGAAAGTATTTTCAAAAATTGAAAAGGCAAATATAGAAAGAGCCTCAGGATGAAGGCCAAGGTGATAATCAAATGACCCTACTCCTAGAAATTGATGAAAGGGTGATGATGGCAACAAAATTCATCAAGGATGATGAATTTATAAAGTCTGAAGAATTAAAGACTTTCTTGATCAAGTTAAAACAAAAATACTTGAGACAAAGTTTAACCACAGGTGAAGGACAGGAAGATAAAAATGAAGAGATTGTGAAGACACTCTAGGATTATTATCCTGAGAGTGAACTGATTACTATGGAATAAGAAAAATTATTGGTGCAAAACAATGGGGTGCTATGGATGCCAGATTGGGACTTACAGTCCACTTTTATCATTGATCAGATGAGGAGGCAAGAAGACCCCTTATTGAAAACATAAATTGAGATTGATGAAGTATTGAAAGGATCATGATTTGATCCTAAATCCAAGACTTTATCTATTTTTTCCTTGGCCCCTGCTACATAGAAACCTCTGGTTCTGACAATAAGAGAGGAAATGAGGGTAGATAAGATGATCTAGAACTTTCAAAATGCTAGTGACACTGAGATAGCTCAGTTAATGACCCAAGTGTCATTTATGAATTTAGCAAAAGTGGAGGATATGTCTAAGAGGTATGAAATTTTTTTTGACCAAATGATGGCATTAGCTAAGAAGCATGACAGAGTTTTGATTCTTAATCACACCCTGGGGGAGAAAATTGCAAAATTAAAGGAAGAGTTGGAAGAAATTAAGAGAGAAAAAACTCCAGCCCCCTAGGAAGCATCAAAATTTGAAACAAATGTTGCCATAGAAACAAAAGAAAATTCAGCATTGGCAGAAGGCCAGTCTAATGAATTATCACAGGGACAAAGTAAAAATTTCATGACTATCATATGTCCCATACTGCAACATCAAATTTATGCTTTGAAGTAGAAGACCGACATAATACACACATTGTATGGCTCAGTGCAAGAAGCCTCAAAGACAGCTTCTAAAGCTATGACATTCTTGGAGCCTACATTCAAGACTTGGTCAAGAAGAAACAAGCTAATAGATAAATTGAAGATAGCCATGTTATACAGTGATGATTTTCTTGATAAAATCATAGAGACCAATGAGATGATCAATAAGGTAAATGATATGTATGCCTTCTTCAATGGCAAAGCTGAGTTGATAGATAATAAGTTGCTATTATTTGGTGATTAGTGCCCTCCCTTAATTCCAAAGATCTATGATGAAGCTAGTGCAATAAAGCCATAATCAGATTGGACAGCTGAGTTTGATGGGATATTTAAAGATGAAGAGATGAAGCAACACCCTGAGAAAGATACTGAAGCCAATTATTGCAATAAATTAATTGATAACCTTTTCAAGGTTGAGAGAGATATGGAAAAGATTGTTTCCAAGGCCAGAACAACCCTAGATGCCAGATGGAAAAAATTTATTGCTAAGATCGAGCTAGAAAATACTTTTGATTGGCCCACCACCAAGGAAGTGAATAGGTGGGATGCAAAGCTAAAGGGATAAGAAAGATATATTCAAACTATAACAAAAAAATTTGTTCAGACTTCGCCAACTTTTGCCACCCATTTTTTGTGGTAATTTTGGCTTTTATGTTAGTTTTAAAATTTTTTGTAAAAGATTTTTTATATCTTTCCCATGTAGTCTGTAGCTTGTTGCATCCTTAGTTATAAAAGGATTCCAAGACTACTGGGAGGAATATAGCCATTTTTTCATTTGGGAGTACAAGTTCAAGTTGTATAAACTCTGGTTTAAGATTGATATATTTTGTGTAGGGTTTTGAAATTTATTGTTGAATGTAATAGCAACTTTTGATCATGAATACAAATGAAATCCATCAATAGTTTCTGCAACATATGATGAGTATTTTTTCTTCATTGTTGTGTTCTAAATTTTATTTAAATAGGATGCTCAAGGAATGTTCAATTTATACAACTATTGGGTAGATTTTTAAATAGTTTTAGGGTTCTTTCAAGGAAAGATTAAAATTGCCTTAGGGTTGTTTCAGTGAGATTCAGGGTTTATCATGAATTTGATGAATTAAGTTGTCATATGTGTGAAGGTAGATATATAAGGTATATCTATTTTTATATCATATTTGTCATTTTTTTAAGTTCTTGTTCATGAGCAATTGGTTACGAATATTCATAAGTGACTCCATACCCTAGGATAAAACAATGGTATGTTTTCCATTGAAATAGTTGACTATCACTATTAAAATTGATCTTTATCTTTATGTTTTGAACTGTCAAATAAATGTTGCAAAGGCCAATCCTTGTAATTCCATTCATATCTGCTAGAATGATTTTGTGATTTGATTATTCTAAGCTAGAAGGGTATTCCTGCCTGAGTTTATAGAGCTCAAAGTGTAGAGAGTTTAAAAACCCTATTTTTGTCATTCTATATCTTTCTTGATCAGTGTCTAGGATAAATAGAGCAAGCTCGTTAAGAGTATTTCATATGTCAGAAAGAAAAGGAACTAATAGAAAATGGTGACTCTACTGGGGAATTTCAAGGAATGTGTGTGAAGGTTAGTTTGAAAAGCCTATTTCATATATATCAATTCCTTGAAATCCTGTTTTTGAAATCACAAATTGTGTCATATCATCTAATATCATTGTTGAAGTGAAATTTTTGTTGTTATTCCAAAAACCATTTGGGTGGCGACTCTGAGTAATTGGTTATAGTTTTTCTAAGGGGAACACTAGCAGATCAAGTGTATGAAATTTCATTTTAGTTAGGATAAGGAATGCAAAGAAAAACAAAAAGAATCACTCTCAAGAAACATCAGAGAGTCATGTTTCTAAAAGTTCTAGAAATAACCATTCTAGGAAGGGAGAATATTATAACAACACCTCTTGGAAGCCTAGATCTGTAGTTCCAAGTCAGTCCTTAGGTACCATTCCTCAGAAAGAAATTTTTGAACCTCTGAATCTTGAGTTTGACACCACAGGTTATTTTGATGATATATTTACTCCTGTACCAAAGAATGTATTTCAAGAAAAGGGAGAAGCATATTCCTATTACAAGGGCAGTTTCTGTCCAAGTTCATCAAGTATCCCTTATGAAAAGGTGGAAGACCAGAGGGGAGATAATCTACTAAATATATATGATTCTTCCAGTTCTGATATTGAAGAAGTCCTTAGGGATAATAACCTTTTGAAAAAGGAATTGGATGAACTCATACTTATCAAGTAGAAGAATGATGAGGCTAGAGAGGAAAAAATTATAAATGCCATCACCGAGAGAGAAAACATGAAGAAGTGGGTTGCCTAATTAAAATTGGCAACTCAGGGTGCAAATGAGGGATTTCATGGTTTGAATAAAGAACTTTTTGGAGATGTGGACACCCTGAGAAAATAATGCCAAGAAAGAGAACACTTTCTTAAGAAAAGTGATTCTCGAGATACAGGCCCTATGGTGAGGAAAATTATTAATTATTAAATTCAAAAACCTCTTAAGTCTCAAATATCTACACAAGATATATCAACAACTAATGCTAGACAAATAGATGTTGAGAAAGGAAAACAAAAGCTCACTGGCATTAAATTTTCTAAGCCTAAGGTTGAAGAGGATACATCTCAAGATATGTTCTCACTGGATATGGAGTTAGAAAGAGCTAGAAAGGCCAAAGATGAAATTGCAAAGCAGTTGGAAAAGGCAGAATTAGAAGCTGCTGCTGCAGAGATGAAAAGAAAGATTGCTTTCTTGAGTTCTCCTATTTATACCAATTTAACAAATTATACCAATACAGTTGCTCAAACCATGCCTGTAAATACCTCTAGTATTCAGAATACTAGTAGTAATAAGAATACCTAGACATATGGTGCAGCTCAAGGAGGTGCATCACAACCAGGAGGGAGTGGATTGAACAATACTGGTGGTCAAAAAAATGTAGGCATTGGTAATAGTGGCCAAAATATTGGTACTAATTTTTAGAGAAGATCACCTATTCATTTAGAAAGATATAGGAAACTATTTTTTGATGGTATCCCTGGCCAACCAAATCCTATTCCAAATGAGATCAGAGATAAGATTCCCAAATTCAGTGGGAATAATGATATAACTGGTGAGGAGCGTCTAAAAATTTTCATGGATATAATGAATAATTATGAGATTGGAGATGAAGATGCTATGATGAAATTGTTTGTGCAGTCTCTGATTAGGCTGCAAGAGATTGGTACTGAGGTTTGCTTGATTATAGTATTTACTCAAGGGATGAATTTGTAAGAAGTTTCAAGGAACAGTATGGTGACAAGATAAACTTTGGTTTTATGTTGAATGAATTCAACAATTTGAAATTTTTTTAAAATGAAGGCATTGTTGAATTCAACATTAGATTTCAAAAGGCTATGTATAAATTATTCCAAGTGTTAAGTCTGGATTAAAATGTATGCCTCACCACATACTCTAATGCTTTAGATGGGAAGATAAATTATTTGCTTAGAGATAAAGATCCTCAGACTATGAGAGAGGCATATAAGTTGGCCATAAACATAGAAAGAAATAGAAGAGCTTCTGGCAAGCTTGGAAAATAGGATGACAATAGACTCTGGAAAGAGTAAAAAACACAGTCAAATAAGAATCCCAAAGAAGAAAATAAAATGGATACATTGGTAAGTGTGGTGAAAGATCTTTCTACTAAGGTAGACAAAAATGAAAAGGGGTTTCAAAATAATATGCCACAATATAAAAGGAAAGATAAGCCTTACAAACTGCAAGATTTTCCTTATAAAACTCAGTGGAAAGATGAAAAACCTTTACCAGAAGAACAAACTGATCCTAAGAACAAAGACATCCCTGATCCATTGAAAAAAAATAATGCACATAATGTAGAAAACACTCCCTGGTGCATGGCCTATAATATGCCTCATTCCCCTTATCAATGTGCAGTAGCTCAGGGCATGGTGGAGCCACATGAAAATATTGGAACACAAGAAAGCCAAAATGAGAAAAAACCTGCAATAAACATGTGTGCACTTACTATTGAAGATGACAATGGAATCTCAGAGGAAGAGCCAGAAGAAAATATGCCAATCACAGTAAATGGTACAAACACTAAGTTAGAACATGTTCAATTTGGAATGCCTAATGATGAGGAGATAAGGTTTCTTACTATTGTTGTTGTGACACATGCAAGAAGTTCATATCAGCTTAGAAACATAAAGGTTCATCAAAGTGGGAGATAGCCTAGTTCACTTATTATCACAGAAGTCATAAATGAAGAGTCTACACATGATGTGGAGAAAACAAAAAAGGGAGGAATAGAAAAGGATGACCCAAAGGACATTCTGGTTAAGGAAAATAAAGCTACCCTTGCTAATGAGAAAAAATAAAGATAGTTGAAAGAAAATAGAGGTAATGTCACTTCTGAAAGTGTCATGAACTTCCCAACTTTTGATATGAAACAAGCTTTGTCCCAAATGAAGGTATATGTTCCTCTGGTTGAGATGTTCAAAATCAAAGAGCATCGAGAAGCTACTTTTTCACTACTATTTGCTTTTCCTGATATACATGATACTACTAGTTTGAATTGTGAATTAAGAGGGAGGTAAGAAGAAAAGGATAAAATCCCAATTTGTGTGGGAAATGTAGTTATCCAAGAACCAGATCAGATTGATCCTTTTTATGTGACACTTCTTGTAAACAATAAGTTATTAAAAAATTGTATCATGGAAGTGAGCTTATGAAGCTAACACTAAGGCTCTTTGCAATGTTGTTGATTCACTTGCATTGAACCCCTTTGATTCTGCACTCTAGCTTAAGCTAGCCCAACTCCGACATGAGAAGAAAATTGCTGATGCCTATGCTGCTCATGGAGCTCAAATCAAAGCTCGCCTCCACTAGTTGGAGGTGGGCGATAAAGCCTCTAAGGATTGTTTTCATGCTCTCAAAGCCCGTCATACCAACGTTGGTATTCAAAAGATTAAACAAGGATCTGAAACCCTTACTGAGCTTTTAGCCATTCTTCAGGCTTTTGTTCAGCATTATGAATAAGTGTTTGCATCACAGGGTAATTCTACTGTGCGTGAAGAGGCTCTGAAGGCTTGTATTTCTATTACTCCAAACTGCATAGCGGTCGAGTAGCGAGCCTTTTGTGAGAAATTTCTTACCATCTCTGACCTCAGGGAAGTGGATTTTTCTATGGCCAATGATAAATCTCCAGGATGCGATGGCTTCCCCTGTGAGTTCTACAAACACCTTTGGGATGCTGTTGGTCCTAACCTGCACAAAGTCTACCTCAAGGCCTTTCACAATAAAAGTTTGGGTACTTTAATTAATAAAGGGAATATAAAATTCATACCTAAATCTGGTGATCTAGAGGATATCTACAACTGGAGGCCCATCACCTTGTTGAATGTCTCCTACAAGATAATTGCCAAAGTGTTAGCTCTTAAAATCAGACATCTCCTTCCTATTATTGTTGGCCCTGAACAAACTGGTTTTATTAAATCCAGGTATATTCTTGACAACATTGTTGTTGTCTGGGAAGGGATGGAATGGTCTCGCCAATCTAAACAAGCTACCCTTTTCCTCAAAATTGATTTTGCTAAAGCTTATGACTGCATTGAATGGCCTTTTATTCTTGGTATGCTTCAAGCTCTTGGGTTTGATCCTCACTTCCTACAGTCTGTTGAAATGCTTTTTGGTGATGCCTCTGCGTGCATTACCATCAATGGGTCTCAATCTGATACTTTTGGGCTTATTAGATCCATATGACAAGGTTGTCCACTGGCTCCTACCTTATATGTGCTTGCTGCTGAAGGCTTTGTGTATTCGCTTGCCAAATCTGTTTCCTCTGGTTTGGTTCGTGACATTTCCCTTCCTGATTCCTCTTCCCAGCTTGTCAATGGTCACTTTTTTGATGACTCCTTTCTCGCTCTTATTGAGGATGAGGAGAACATCTCCAATGCCTTGCAGTGCCTGGACACCTTTTTTCAAGTCTCTAGATCTGCTATCCAATGGTCTAAAACTCTTTGTTTCAGGTAGTGTTTTCTTCTAGCCCCTACCTAGCTTAGTAATTTTGGCTGGAAATGGGTTCAGCATGGGGATCTTTTCCACAACCTGGGAATTCCCTTTGATTTCCATGGCTCCTCTGTGGATTTATGGAATGCTGTGATTGCTAAGATTGAAAAAAATTTGCAATATTGGATCTGCAAGCCTCTTTCCCTTGCTGGAAAGTTTTAGATTTGCTCTAAAGTTTTGGTTGCTACTCATGTTGGGCTCCATCTAAGCCTTCTTATCTCAAGCTAGAATGTCTGCTCAGAGATTTTATTTGGGCCTCTGGTGCTGACGGCCATGGGTTTCATAGGGTTTCCTGGGAGTTATGTTTCCTTCCTCTTGATTTTGGAGGCCTTGGCCTTCTCTCCACTCAGAGGCAGGGGCATGCTCTCTGTGTGAAGTGGATTATCCATGATCTTACTGGTGATGAGGCCTAGAAAATTCTTGTTAGGCACTGCATCTCTTTTGGATTCCCAGTTCATATGCCAGCTTGGAAGGGCATTGGTCTCCAAACCTTTCTCACTATGAAAGAACCTATTCAAATTTAGGGTACCTTCATCATCAAGAGCATTTGGAAAGCTTGGGAAGCTATTAAACCCTGGATCCATTGGGATGGTGATGCCTTTTGCAATGGTCTTTCTTTCAATCAGCAGAGCCTCTAGTGGTCTCTGGTGTTTTCTATTCAAGGCATCCCCCTGGCCAAGACTCAAGGGACTAGTGCTTTGCATTTTTTCAAACGTGGCATCCAAACACCCAAGGACCTCTTCTCTAGAGCCTTTATGGGTCTCCATTCATGGGAGGATATGCAAGTGCAGTATCATTTGTCTCACTCAGATTGCCAGACTTTTGATCTTTTGGTTTTTGTGATTCCTGCCAACTTGCTTCATAAGATTGGTATTCAGTCTGTCAAGCCCTGGTGGAAGGGTTGGAAATGGTATCTTTCCATGCCTTTTAGCAATTACAAACCAAGACTGGGCTATAGGTGGTTGTCCCCCATCTTTCGATGGTGGATACCCTTAATCTCATATGGAATCTTCATTCTTCCACTTCTCATTAGAGCTCTCACTTTCAAACCATCTGGGCTGCCATTACGGAGCCCAAAATGGCTCTTTTTTCTTGGTGTCTACTTTTTAAAGGGCTCCTAGTTGGCCCTAGACTCAAACATCTAGGTTTTCATGACCCTTGATGTCCTTTCTATGGTCACCCTGATTCTGTCTTGCACATCTTCTATTTTTTTAGGAGAGCTCAACAGTATTGGCAATGGATTCATGATTTCTTCAAGCCCTTTCGGCGTGAACCTTTTTCTTGGCACACGATTGTCTTAGGAGATTCTCCTAGACTTCCCTCCAAGTTTACCCAGATTTGGTATACTTTTAGGATGGATATTTTTTTCACTATATGGAAAGATAGGAATGCGTTTATTTTTTCTCACAACTTTCTTGATACGAATGTTGCTCTATATAACAAGGCTTGCATTTGTAATAATGTTATGATGCAGATTCAAGTTCAAGCCAATAAAGTGGCTCTGGAAGTGGCTCACCTGCAAGAGCTACTCAATCACTGGGGCAATGCTCCCTACACTGTTGCCAGGGTTCCTCCTAATGCCATTTCTACTGAAGGTACTCCTCCCAGAGGTCGCCGCCATGGGCACAGCTCCTTGATGTGCCGCTCATGCACCCCACAGTCTCAGGGACCCCACCACCACTCCCCAAGAGGTGGTGGTGATGATTGGTAGTGCCACTCAACTTCTCCACCTTGCCATACTTCTGGGTGGTCTCCAATGTTGGCTTAGTCTGCCCCTCCTGATGCTCCTGGTTCTCGTCGTGGCTCTGATTGGCATCCTACCACCTCTTCCAAGTTTCCCTTCCTGACTTTAGCCATTTCTCCACCCAGGGTAGAAGAGAAAGATAAAGAAGAAGCTGAAGATGATGGATGGTCACTCCCTAACCCTCTTGTTAACCCCAATGATGTGTGGGGTTCTAACGATAAAGATCCTCCTCCTTCTGCCACTGCTCTTGCTGCTTAATGGCTTTATGCCTATTTTTTTTTATAAATAGTTGTACTCTATTTCCGGCTTGGCCATGTGAACTCTGTGGGGTGATTTATATATCCCCCAGCCCCTTTTTTGTGGATATGTAAATTTGATATTTTATTAATTGAAAAGGCACTATTCATAAAAAAAATAAAATTGTATGATAGACTCAGGAGTTGTTGCTAATGTAATGACTTACACTATCATGAAACAATTGGGTCTAGAGGTGGATATTGATTTTGGTAAATGTTATGCCATGGACAACAAGGAATTACCTGTATTAGGAACTTTACAAGGATTAGAAGTAAAACTTGCTGCATACCCTAAAGTCATTTTTAAAATAGATGTTGTAGTTGTGGATTCACCACCTCATTATGGGATGCTTTTATAAAGACAATGTGTTGCAGCTATTGGAGTACATGTACAATTGGAATTTTCCTTTGCTACTATTTATATTAATGGGAAAGAAGCAAAACTATTGCGAGAGCCTAGATCTCCAGCTTATGTTGAAAAAATTGAACCAAACATGCTAAATTGCTTTGTGGATGTAGATATGCATAATTTCAAGGTTGAAAAGATTCAACCACAATTGAAAAACACAGATCCCATAATAGAAGAATTATAATTGCAAAAAAATGGACTATGGAAAATGTATTTTGATGGAGCATGCTCTAGAGAAGGGTTAGGAGCTAGTGTACTATTTGTCTCTCCATCAGGTATTACTTTCAAGTACTCATTTTTGTTATCCTTTCAATTTACAAATAATACAGTTGAATATGAGGCATTGTTGTTGGAATTAGAAATAGCAATCAAGCATGGCATTAATTTATTAAGAGTTTTTGGTGATTCAAAGCTAGCCATATCCCAAATTAGATCAAAATATGCTACTAAAAATGATAGGCTAAAACAGTATAAGCATGCTATATGGGATAGCATTGAATTCTTTGATGTATTTTCCATTGACTGGATAGAGAGATCTAAGAATATCATGGCAGGATTTTTGGCTAATGTAGCCTTGAAAAATGATGATTTAATGCTAGCAGGAGTATCTATTGTGGAAACCAAGACTAGGTCTGCCATTCCTGATAATGTATATAATTGGCAGGTTTTTGAAAGTGATGAAGATATCCTTAATTTCATTCAATGTGTGGATAATTATGAAGGGCAATTCATTGACTGTAATAATTTGATAGAAATTATTGATGGGAAAGAAACCATATTTGGCAATGAAATTTTGCAATTGCAAACAAATGAAATCCCTAAAGGACTAACTCAATTGGAGGGATTGTTTACTGATAATGATAATCACATGTGCCAAAAATCTATAGTCAAATTGGATGAATTTGAGGAGGTAAACTTGGGATTAGAGTGTGATCCTAAGATTGTATATATTAGAAGGAAGTTGGCTCCTCGTGTGAGAATAAATTTGATTAGCTTGCTGAAAAGATTCAAACATGTTTTTTCTTGGTCTTATGAAGACCTTAAGGCTTATAGGGAAGATCTCTTTCAACATGAAATTCCATTAAAAGATGGTATTAAGCCTTTTAGACAAAAAAATAGAGGCCAATCAATCCTTTGTTGGCCCCAAAAATGTAGCAAGAGTTGATAAAGCTCAGAGAGGCTGGGATAATAAAGCCAATCAGACATTCTTCTTGGGTGTCCAATTTAGTCCCACTCAGAAAGAAAAATGGAGACATCAGGCTATGTGTTGATTTCAGAAACCTCAATGTAGCTTCTCTAAAAGATAATTATTATTTCCTAACATGGAGGAAATGCTACAAAGAGTTACTGGCTATGATTTTCTATCTATGATGGATAGTTTTCCTGGTTACAACCAGGTGCAGTTCAAGAATCTGAACAATTTAAGACAACTTTTACTACCCCATGGGGTATATATGTCTATGTGAGATTGTCATTTGGCCTGATGAATGCAGGAGCTACTTTCCCAAGAGCCATGGATGTGGCTTTTAAGGAGTTTGTAAATATAATTATGGTAGTGTATCAAGATGATTTAATAGCATATTCCCAAAAGGCTTAGGATCATTGTAAACACTTGGAAAATATTTTTACTAAAGCCTTGGAATATGGGATTTCATTAAATCCAAAGAAGTGTCACTTTGCTGTGATAGAAGGTAAGTTATTGGGGCATATAGTGTCCAAACAAGGTGTCAGGATTGATCTTGAAAGAGTGCAAGCCATTAACAAAGTCTTTCCCCCCAAAAATATCAAAGTTGTTTATTCTTTCCTTGGGAAAGTAAGTTTTTTAAGGAGGTTCATTGAAAACTTTGCTGAGGTAATAAAGCCCATTGTTAAATTACTAAAGAAAAATGCTAAGTTTGAATGGGATAAGGATGCTCAGTCAAATTTTGATGCGATAAAGGTAGCTATTCAAAAAACACCTGTATTGAGATCTCTAGATTACTAAAAGCCTTTTTCTATATTTTCTTTTGCTTCATTCCATACAATTGCTGTAGTACTTTTGCAGAAGGATGATGCAGGTTTTGATCATGCCATAGCATTTTTCAGTAAGTCTCTGCAAGCAGCGGAACTTAATTATGAGATAATAGAGAAACAAGCATATGCATTGGTCAAAGGAGTCAAGGTTTTTAGACCTTATCTAGTTTGTGCAAAAATAATTTCTTATGTGCCACATGCTACAGTGAAAGATATATTGTCTCAGTCTGAAGTTACTGGAAAAAGATGTAGATGGATCAACAGGATCCAAGAATTTAATCAGGAAATTCAAGTCACCAAATTGGTAAGGGGTTTGGGTTTGGCCAAGCTAATGACTAACACAAACATGGAGTTGGCCCAAGTCAATGATGTACAAACAATAAATATGAATTTGACTAGTATAGAATTGCAGCCATGGTATACTGATATTGTGTTTTTTTTTTTTCTGAAAATGGTAAATGTCCAGAACATATGTCAGATAATCAAAAAAGGACTCTAAAGTTGTAGGCTCAAAGGTATGTCTTGATACAAGGTGAGTTATTTTGGAAGAATAGGGATGGAATTTTATTATTCTATTTGGATGAATCACAATCTAAAAGAGTCTTGAATGAAATGCATAGTGGTGTGTGTGGGGGACATTATTCTGCCAAGACCAGAGCTCACAAAATAATCAGAGCATGATTTACTGGCCATGTCTTTAAAAGGATACTCAGAAGTTTGTACAGAGGTGTGAACCCTGCCAAAGGTTTTCTTCTAAGATGAAATTTTTAGGAGATTTGCTTTTAAATCCTATGACTGTTGAAGCACCTTTTGCCCAATGGGGCCTAATTTTATTGGTGAATTCACAGAAAAATCTAGTGGAGGCCATAGTTGGATTCTTGTGTCTATAGACTATTTCACAAAATGGATAGAGGCATTTCCATCAAAAAGGGCTACCAACAAGGTTAGTAATGGATTTCTTGATGGATAATATTCTAACAAAATTTGGCGTGCCCACTAAGTTAATCATGGACAATGCCATGTGTTTTAGGTATGAGGAGTTTAAGGACTTTTGTGAAGACTATGGAATTATTGTATCTTGTTCCTCACCATATCTTCCTCAAGAAAATGGACAAGTTGAGTCCAGCAACAAAAGCATCATGAAAATCATTAAGAGGATTTTGGAGAAAAATAAAAATTATTGGCATTCAAAATTGAAGTTAGCCCTTTGGGCTGACAAGGTAACAGTGAAAAGAGAAATAGGGGTGTCCCCTTTTGAAATGTTCTATGGAGATCAGGCAAGATTGCCTTTAAATAATTTGTTACCTATGAATAAATTTCTGCAAGAAGAAGAGTTTGAAGAACAAGAACCCATGATGGAGTGGATGGATCAATTGGTGGAACTAGAAGAAAGAAGAGAAGAGGAACATAAAATAAATATGAAGCTCCAAATAAAATAAATATGAAGCTCCAACAATAGTCCAAGTACTTGTTTGACAAAAGAGCAACTGAAAGAAAATTTCAGATAGATGATATGGTGCTTCAGTGGAATGCTAGGAAAGAAGAGAAGGGAAAACATGGTAAATTTGAATCATTATAAATGGGCCCCTTTGTAGTCCAGGAATTTAATGGTCAAGATTCTTATTTTCTAGAAGACCCTAATGGTGAGATACAGGAATTTCCAGTGCATGGACAATTCCTGAAACATAATTTCTCATAAATTTCTTTTTCCATGCACAATAGAATAGGTTTCCCTGTTTTAGTTTGGTTTTGTTGTGTGTGCATGTATAGTTTTTCTTCAGTTTGTAGTCTGTCTATGAGATTTTTGGTTTCTAATGTTAATCTTACAATTAACTTTCCCTAGTCGGAGCCATTGTTAGCACTGTATATTGAAAAATTTTCAAATTCCAAGCTTTGGCAATTTTCTCGCATCTTATGGTTCAAAATCCATGTCTCTTCATGCCAAAAAGTCAAATTGTGGTTAAGTTTTCAAAAATGCCTTGTTTCAAGCATTAGTCACACTAGCTTTTAAAGTATCTTTCTAAGTGAGCAAGTGAGCGACGAGTCATTTTTGGTTGAATTGCACAGTCGTAGTCATGTCTAGATGAGCTAAGTTAGCAACAGGATTGAGCGACGAGTCATTTTGGGTTGAATCGCGCAGTCACAGTCATGTCTGGATGAGCTAAGTTAGCAGTGAGAGTGAGCGACATGGTCATTAAAATGTGTTAATCACGTAGTCAGGATATATTTTTGATGTCAGGTTGTTAGTCAGTGACTAAGCGAGTTGAAACAATGTGTTTTTCATTTACTTGTGAAGGTCTAAGTCTTTTTTTAAAAAGCTCAGCGAGTCAGTGAGCAATTAAGTTTTGGTGTATCGCGCAGTCGTGGTGATCTTATGTCTTTAGTTTCTGGGTCCGCGACTGAGCAAGAAATATAAAGTGAAGTCTAGCCTTTCACTCAAGCTAAATTTTGTTCATATCTTTTGAGCCCATGAGTGCACGAGGAAGTCAGGTTATAAGTGTCGTTCACTTGTTTGAGTTCTAACTAATGTTCTTTTTGTAGTGCGAGTAAGCGATGGATTATGTTTTGGTCATCAGATGGTTCCACTCACTCAATAGCACAAGAAGTTTTCAAGGTTTTGAAGTGCGTGAATAAAGAAATAATGTTGGTTACCTCTCACTCATAGATGATGTGTTGATTAAAGTTTTGAGCCTGTGAGTGCGCGACAAAGGAAATTGGAGGTTGTCGCTCAGTCACTCATGAAGGAAGTTAAGTCAAAAAAGATCAGTGAGTGAGAAATTGATGAATTATAATTTTTTTGTAAAGATACTCGCTCTGTCATGAAGGATCTAATCATGAATAATTTTTAGTAGTGAGTGCATGACTGTGAATAAAAAAAGTTCATCGCTCACTCGCCGATAATTTTGAGCTAAAATATTTTGCAGTGCGATTGAGCGACCAAGTAAAAAATGCATAAATAAAATGGTCATCGCTCACTCGTGAAGGTAGAAAAAGAAACCAAAAAGGCATACCGACTGTGTGACTAGAAAATAATTCATGACTATTTTGAGTCATCGCTCACTCAGGCACATCCAAGCATGATGAGCTAGAGGGCAGCGAGTGCGCGACCAAGGAAGGATCTTGTTAGCTCTTTTTCTTGTAGAATCAGTATATAGAAATGAATGCTAGACTCTTTAGTTCCTAATTCATATTTTCACAGGGAAAAGGCTAATTAACAAGGATGAAAATCCTTGTATACTTTGGGCTCCACATACCGAGGTGAGTGCACCTTCAATAGACTACTATCTTTCAACAAGTCTGATAGTGGATTAAGGATTCATGATCCTTCTTATTTTTAAGCCACTTGGCTTAGGAAGGCTAACCTATTGATTCTCTCTTCAAGGAATCACTAAGATGAATTGTACTCAATACAATTATCTAGAAATGTATTTTAGATAACAAAAATATAAAGATTGATTAATATTTGATTAATGATAACAACCACTTAGCAGAAATTGACCAGTGCCTAATCCTGCGCCATAGAGTCAGAATAAAACATAAATACACCAGAGATAATTAATTGGAATAAAAATAAAACCTCTAATAGAATGCCTTACAGACTATCTTCTCACCCTCACACCCATGTATCAAATTCCTACATAAACCCTAACCCTCTGTAATTATTTGCAAGGTTTAAACCCTCCTTGAAAGAAAGTTACAAATAATGACACAGCTACCTTATAACCAGTACATTTAAGATGCCTTAAAAATTAAACATATAAGAGCGAACTGTAAATGCAAAAAGATATCATTGGTATCAAAATGGAGATTCCATTGTATTTTTATTAATAAAATTCTGATCTCAATACATTCAAATTGATTCAAAACTAAAGCTTAGACACAATTTAGAAGTCTGCTTCACAGTCTTATTTTTACCATCCTTTACAATATGTTACAACTTACTACTTATAGCCTCCACTAGTCATCTTGTGATCCTTAAAGATCAAGGATGCAAAAAGCTTCGGATGACTAGGCTAGAAGACAAAACTCAGAGAATAACAGGAAAAAATAGAAAGTGGGCAAAAAAAACCACTTTTGTTACAAGATATTCCAATAGATTCTTTGTCCTATGGCCACATGGTGTTGGAAAGATTGGTACAATGTAGACAATTGTTATTTTTTCATTGATGTCAAACCTTAACTGGTGAGACTATTGTTGTATGTTTGAGTAACATATCTATTGATTGATGAAGATTTGAAGAATAGGATAACAAGAAGACCAGGGAAATGGTTGAGTTATGAGTATACACCAGTGTACTTGATCAATTGGCACTTTGGCAAAGTGATATGTTGTTTATCTTTCACTAACAGTTCACTGGAAGGTTGATGCTGAGCAAAGCAAAGTTGATGCTAAGAAAAGTGGAAGGTGATGCCGAGCAAAGCAAAGATGATGCCGAGCACCAGTGAAATGCCGAGGGAGACAGAGGAAGTTGAGCAACAGTATTTTGTTAATTGATGAGATTTGAGATCTATGGCCGACATAGTTGATTTTATTGGGATGTGCATTGTTAATTAAGATTGGTCCACACTCATTTAATGCACAAGAAACCATTGTTAGCACATGGATTCAATGTTTAATTAATGAGTATATTGGAGAAGTAAATTAAATGTAATGATGAAAAGATCTATTGGATTTGACCTAACCTAAGATCTACAATCTTGATTAAGTGGAAAAAGATTTATCTAACCTAGATAAAGAGGTATAATCTAACCTACTGTGGTTATTGTTATTGCATCCAAGTGTAAGGAGAAGTTGAATGCAAAAGTATTTCATGGTTAATTGACTAATTGAAAAAACCTAGTAGAGAAGGCTAAGTAGAGAAGCAGAGAGATTGCTTTATGGATTTCCAAGTAGATCTGAAGTTTGAGATGAAAATGGAGGCCACTTAGTGAATTAGCATTAGAGCTAAAATTGGATCTGGATTTGCAAAGTAAGTTGTATGTATCAGATCAAACCTGCTGATTACTTTCTAACCATTGTATCAGTTCAAATCCTTTAATAAGGTTGACCTAAGAGTCATTGTATAAATCCTTTGAACAAGGTGACATTTAGATTGGAATGTTCTAAGTCCTCTAACAAGGCCACTCCTGACAGGGTGATTAAATTCTTTAACAAGGTCACATTTGATAGTGCATTTTGTAACCTTTAATAGGGTTGGCTCCTAACAGGGCATCACTTCAGAAGAGTGAAAATTTGGTAGCATATTACTGGTGGTTTTTCCCATATTGGGTTTCCATGTTAAATCATGGTGTAAAAAAGTGTGAATGTTTATGTTGTGTTTTATTGTTAAGTTTTTGTAAGCTTATTTCAATAGTACAGTAAACTACACACTTTTGTTTTTTATTGTTGTTGAGTAGATCTGAGTTGCTGAAGTGGTATAAAGTTTTATGGGCACATCTGGACCTGAGGATAACTAATTCACCCCCCCCCTCTCAATTATTCTAAATTCAACCTAACAATTGGTATCAGAGAACTTGTTCTCTTGAAAAAGTTTGAAGGTACTTGGAGATAAAGGTCAAGATGTATAAAAAGGATGGACTGAAGATTAACAAGGAAAACTTTCCTGCATGGTAAAGTTTGATGAAACTTCACTTGGCTGGTATTGGTGATTCTGCTAAATGACATATTGAAATAGAATATGTAGCCCCTACTAGAGTTCTGAATGCTACACAATTAAGAGAAAAGTATGAACATAATCAAGCAATGTTGGAACTTGCATCATCTCTAAACTATCATGAATTTGAGGACATCAAGGATTTTACAAGCGCAAAGTAGATGTGGGATTCTCTTCAAACCATCTATGGAGGTAATATGAATGTACTAAGAGCCAAATCTAAAAGCTTGAGAGGTAAGTTTGATGATTTAAAAATTCAAGAAGGAGAAAATATAGTACAATATTATGATAGGATAAAGGAAGTTATAAATGCTATTAGAGGAGCTAAGGGAACCATTGATGATGACACTATCATTAGCAAGGTACTGAGAACACTTCTTCCTATTTATGCTATTAGAGTATCTGCAAATCACAAACTGAGATGTACTCCTAACAATAATTTGACTCTGGAAAGTTTGGTAGGTAGACTTACAGCATTTGAGATGTCAAATTTTGATAACTATACTCCACAAGCTATTGAATTTGCATTCAAGTCCCAGATGGTCATCAATAAATCAAGGAAAGGAAAGAAATGTGTGAGTAGTGATAGTGACACTTTAGATAATGTTCTAGAAGAGCTTGAGGCACTTATGGAAAGGAGACTAGCTAGAGGAAAAGGAAAATTTAGAGGTAAACTTCATATTATTTGTTTTTCTTGTAACAAAGTTGGTCATATTGCTACTAGATGTCCTGACAAGAATGAGAAAGATGAAAGAAGAGACAAAAAGTTAAAAGATAGAAAGGATGACCGAGACTATAGAAAGTACAAGGATTACAAAGACAAAGGTAAGAAATCTTGTTATATAGCTGAAGAAGCTTCTGACAGTGAATCTGATAAATCTGATGAAAGTGATATAGAAGTTGTGTATGTTGCAATGAAAGATGATTATGATGATGATGAGAAAATTGCACTAATTTCTTATATGAGTAAAGGTGATTGTTGGATTATTGACAGTGGTTGTTCATATCACATGACTGGTTATAAGGGCAAATTTGAAACCTTAGATCAATGCAAGGGTGGATATGTTAAGTTTGGTAATGATACACCTTGTAGAGTTAAAGGGAAAGGATCAATTTAATTGACTAACAAGATTAGATGTGATGATGTGTATTGGGTTGATGATCTTAAGTATAACTTGTTGAGTGTTTCAGAGCTAAATGCTTTTGGTTATGTGTCAAATTCCATCACAAGAAAGAAAAGATCTATGATGCCAATGGAGAATTAGTTAGAGGTGGCGAGAAACCAAAAGGTAAATTTTTCTATCTGGATTTAGTTGAAGGGACATGCTTTTTTTCACAATATAATGATGTTTGGTTATGGCATAAGAGGCTATGTCATGTTAACTTTGATAACTTGATAAGCATAAGTAAATTGAAAAAGGTTAGAGGGCTACCTAAGTTAAAGAAACTTGAGAATGCAATGTGTAAGCAATGTCAATTGGGAAAAATGACTAAATCTAGCTTTAAGAGCAAAACTCATACTTATGAGAATATTTTGGAATTGGTTCATACTGACCTTTGTGGACCTATTGGTGAGAAAAGTTAATATGGAGACAAATATTTTATTCTATTTGTAGATGACTACTCTAGGATGATGACTGTTATATTTCTTAAAGAAAAATCTGATGCATTCCAGTTATTTAAGTGGTACTTGGTAAAAGTTGAAAAGGAAATAGGTAAGAGTCTGAAATGTCTGAGATCTGACAGAGGAGGTGAGTTCATTTCTAATGAGTTTAATAGGTTCTGCAATGATCGAGGGATAAAAAGAAAAAATTTCACACCTAGGACACCACCACAGAATGGTATAGCTGAAAGAAGAAATTGACCTATCATGGATTGTGCCAGAACATTAATGATGGAGAAAAATATTGCACGCAAATATTGGAGAGAAGATGTAAGTACAACTATTTATACCTTGAACAGAGTACAAGTCTAGAAAGGTACAAATACTACACCTTATGAGCTATGGTATGGATATGCACGTACTATAAGTTATTTTAAAGTCTTTGGGAGTAGATGTTTAATACTGAAGGATAAAAAAAATGGTAAACTTGATGCTAAAGGAGAAGAAGGCATATCTCTTGGATATTCTACTAAGAGTAAGGCATACAAATGTTTGAATTCTAACACTAACAAAATTGTGGAAAGTGCAAATGTTAGAATTGATGAATATGCAGAGAGAAATGAAGCTGAAAGAATGATTGAGCCTAAAAGTTACAGATCATTCACTTATCCTGAAGAGGATGATTCTAAAGAAATTGAAAATGAAGTTGCCTAGCAACAGTCCGCACCTGCCGAGACACAAAATGAAATCACCGGGCAATAGGAAGTGACTGCCGAGCTATTTGATGGAGATGCCGAGTCACATTTTTACCCTAAACTGAACATGAATGATCAAAATGAAGCTAAGAAAGAGCCTACTTTGGCAAAATATGTAAGAAGGCACCATAAACCTGATCAAATCATACGAGAAAAGGATTCTACAGTTATGACAAGAGGATAATTAAGAGAAGACACATGTTTGTTATGTGATTTTGAGCCTAACATAGTAAAAGATGCTTTGGACAATGAAGATTGAATTCAAGCCATCAATGAAGAGATACACATTATTGAAAAGAACAAGACATGGAAACTAGTACTGAGACCTGACAAAAGAAATGTAAATGGTACAAAGTGGGTATTCATAAACAAGCTGAATGAACATGGAGAGGTAACAAGGAATAAAGCAAGACTAGTATGAAAAGGTTATGCACAAGAGGAAGGAATTGACTATGGAGAGACATTCACCCTAGTTGCAAGATTGGAGGGTGTAAGAACTCTACTTGCATATGCAGCCTACAAAGGATTTAAAGTCTATCAAATGGATG
>MU225610.1:1296171-1306538 GCA_018584345.1 Thuja plicata | reverse complement strand
AATTGAAGCCTAGCATGTGATTTCTAAGTGATCTAAACATGAAAACATGAAACTAGCAATGAAATTCTAATATTAAAATAGCATGATAACAATGCAAATTGAGAGATGAAAAATGAAGAGGAGAAGGATTCTATTTATAGGATTTTGGAGGAGAAGAAGAGGGCTTGGATAATGTGTCATCTATGTGGCATCCACATAAGAGCCACATAAGGGACACATAGGCTTGAGGGGATGGCCAATTTTGAGTCAAAGATAGCATTTAATATTTAGTGCCTCAAGAATTCCAAGTGGGACACAAAGATGTAAGAGGAATTTAAGAGGAATGGGTGACCTTTTTGCAAGGATGAAAATTAAATGCAGCTAACTAGCTTTGGGGATCCATTTGTGTGAAAAATATGGAGAGCGCATCCGATTTTAATATTGCAATAGGAGGTATGTATCAGGTGTTAGAAAACATAGATGACATAATTCCTTTGCGTGGACTAGACACTCAAACAAAAGCACACTGCAAAAGGTGCATGTATTAGTTGCCACCAGTCACAATGCACTAAGATATAGCAGATCGAGGTAGTGGTGAGTAGGTTTAAACTGACATAAAAAGATAAAATCAATAAAGAAGGCCTCATGACCAAGCAGCCATTCAGTCCAAATTTATTTCCATAAATAGGATTGATGTGATGAAGGATTTCATAAGCCGATGCCGGAAGGATGCATCCTGATGGGCAAGGATTGGATTGGATTTGATTAAAAGATATTTGCTGGCAAAATCTATGAGCAGAATGAGGAGCAAGGATAATCGGTTGCAAAACTAATTTGGTGAAAAACATGATTGCAGTCGCAAGTGTCAAAATGACACGGAAAATGGAAATTCTGAGCGATGCAGAAATAAACGATGGTTTACTGCAAGATTTTTGAGAATACTTGATTTTTTTGAATATTTTGGATTTTTGAAAAATTTTAAATATTTTTGGGATTTTTGATGCATTGAAACTATACAACAGGAATAATTTATAAAAAATATACAAGGGGGGGATGGAGGAAACAGGTGGGGAAATTTTTTTTGGGGAAAACGGGAGCTATAAGAGGGGCTGGGGGGCTTAAGGAAGGTCGTTTGTGAATAGTGAATAGAAAAAATAGAGCTCTAGAGTGAAAACATGGCAGACAAGAAGATGTTGGGGCAGTTGGGGGAGCACATATAGACACATGGTAGACCCGCGAAGCGATCAATACCGATGAGTGACTCAACCGAGACCTTGCATTTATTACTGTCAAAGTTTTTAATGCTTTTGGGTGAGCTAGGGTGGCAATAAATATGAGTAGATGACTCACTGGACCAGAGATGTTGGTTCCTAAACTAGCGTTTGTGAAGACACCGATCCCCAGATTGACATCTTCACAGACGTCGATTCTCAAACTGGCGTCTTTGCAAATGTTGGTGCGGACCAGCATCTTCAAAGATGCCAGACCCAGACCTGTGTCTGCAAAGATGGTGGTCTATGAGGAAAATAGTCAGAGATGCTGGTTTAAGAATCAACATTTTTGGCTGAACCGGTGTCTGCACCCAAAGGGGCAGACGTCGAGGGGAAGGGAAATGAAGGGACCCAACAGGGCTGGGGATGGGTTAGAAAAGGGCCTAGGGACAAGATGCCCCATTTTGGGAGGGGTTAGGATAAGAATAGAATAAATACAGGCTAACATGGTGGTTTTTGGAATGTTACAGCAGCAATACCCACCATTGGGATCTCAAGAGCACTGGATGCCAACCATGGAGTTGGAGTCGCAACTCACAGAGGAGGATTGGGGATTGTTAGCAGTGGTTAGGTTAGATTATGTACCCCATTGGCCTAGGCTATGGGCACATAATAGGATGATGACCACTTTGATCGAGCAGTGGCACGGTAACATGACAACCTTCTATCTGCCTACTGGAGAGGCTACGATCACACTTGAGGATGTCTGGCGGATCCTTCAGATACCTATCCAAGGGGTGATTCCTCAGTATAGATTGGAGGAAAAAAATCACTACATGGAGATTTCATTTAGGAGACCCATGAGGAGGATCCTGATGTATAGGACCTGTATGCCTTGGCATCCAGTGATGGACAAGGGACTATGATGGATAGCTTTGTTCTTGGCTAGGTGTATCAGAGCATGGATATTAGCTGACTTGGCTAGACACAGTTTTGGGATGAGATGGTCTTGGGTGCTAGCAGAGATGGTAGAGGAGGGCACTACTTATTACTGGGGGTACATTGTCCTAGGACAGTTGTACCATGACTTGCACATGGCTACATACCACAAGGTGTGCAACATGGGTACAGGAGTGACTTTGATGTTAGTGTGGGCCTGGGAGCATATCACAGTGTTCTGACTGATGAGGGTTAGAGAGGTGTGGAAGCCAGGAGAGCTGTATGCATGCAGATACAAGCTACCTCTGAGATATACTTCTGTTGGTCAGATTGGATACTGGCGGTAGTTGCTCGATGAGGTGCAGGTTTTCTACTGGACCCTGTACAAACTCTATGAGCCATGGGGAGCTATGGAATGGGTGGAAGGAGATGAGGATGGTTTCAAGGACTTTCTATACCTTTCATATGTACAAATTGACTGCTTTCTACTAGGGAGGACTATCCACCAGATAGAGAGATATAGACCATCTAGGGTCATGCAACAGTTTGGGCTATAGTAGGGGGTGGTAGAAGAGGATGCCTTACATCCTCTTGTCACTAGGGAGGTAGGTATGTGGGGCAGGTATATTGATGCACTCACTATGAGGGCATCCTGGAGGGATATGGTGCAGATAGATTTTGTGGCATGACCTGATGTTATTGATGCAGGGATGACTCCTAAGTACTCAACATGGTGGGCCACACATGTGCCCTTACGGCTCACAGACCCAACTCAGGTGGCTTCTCATGAGCACCCAATGGGAGATATGGATGTGGATGATGGGAAAGACATAGGAGATGCCCCAAAGACCTGAGTAGTAAGTTAGAGGAGTAGGCCACAATAGAGATGGGTTAGACCTCGGATAGAGGCATAGGTAGGGGAGGCACAGGATCAGGGGCCACAGGGGCCAACATAGGGATAGGGATAGGCACCACAGGTGCCACCACAGATATAGGTACATGCACCTTAGGTGTCAACACAGGGGCCACCAGTAGGGTTCATGGCACAAGAGACTCATGACACTATCATTGCAGAGCAAGACAGCTTATAGACGGAGTGTACAAGACTACAGGGGCTGCTAGGGATGGCGGCAGTATCTGAGACCAGCCTACAGATGGAGATGGCCCAGATATAGGGAATATTGGCTACAGAGACAGCATAGGTAGATAGGGCTGAGGGTGCTTTTGACACTCTATAGGGAAAGGTTGACGCAGGGGAGTTCTCCATGGTCAACTTGACATAGGATGTTGTAGAGCTGTGGACAAAGATAGGCACATTGACAGACTAGTTGAGTACCTTGACCTTACAGATGGAGTAGGCCACAGAGTAGATCCTTGCATTGACCTTAGAGAGGGATGCAACATAGAGGCAGGCCGAGGCATATAGGACTGAGTGAGACATCGCTAGATAGGAAGCCATTGTAGGTGGGGTTGGAAAGGTTGTGGTAGAGGATTTTGCAGCTCACCGAGATGAGACTAGGTTAGGTAGAGAGGCAACCCACTATCGGGTATTATATCATTAGCTAGTTCTGGAGGGACAGAGGTGTGAATACTTAGAGAGGTCACGATCACAGAGCATATCCTGGACTTCCACATCTTAGGGATTTGTGGGGATTCCAACACATCCACCACCAGGGCATGGGGTGGATCATTACAACCACCAACATGATTTAGCAGAGGATCATGTGACACACCTTTTTGTATTTTGAGATGAGATGTATACATATATCAACACTGAGGTGCATGCAATGTATTTTTATTGATGACAAACATTTTATTTATGGACATTTGATATATATATGATGATCGATGAGGACTCTATGGTGTTTATGATATATGATTATCATGCTTTGATTTATATGATGTGATGATGCATATGCTTATATGATTACTGACATGTGATGCTTGTAGGATGTGATGCATATGTATGACAAATTGTGTATGCAGGATGGTTTTATGCTTATGTATATATGATGTATGACTGATGTAGGGTGGATGATTCTTATATGATGTACTAACGCGTGTCAATGCAGGATGTGATGTGATTTTATGATATATGCAATGTATATGCTGATGTTTTATGAATATGTGTATGAATGCAGGATGAATTTAAATGAATCTTAATAATGCAAGACTATAATGAAATCTAAATGATTTAACAATGCAAGATGAAAAAGAATCTAAATGGTTTAACAATGCAAGACTAAAATGAATCTAAACATTAAGAATAAAATGAATCTAAGATGAATTAATTATGCAAGATGTACATGATTTAACAATGGAAGATGATAAAATGGATCTAAATGTGTTAACAATGCAAGATGATGAAATGAATGCAAGATGATAAAATGAATCTAAATGTTTTAACAATGCAAGATGTAAAATGAATCTAAATTTTTTAACAATGCAAGATGTAAAATGGATCTAAGATGGATTAATTATGCAAGACCCTAAAATGATTTTGACTATGCAATTAAATGAAGAACTTAATGCAATCTAGTAATGAACCTAAGGTGAAAACCCAATGCAATGGATGCGATGGATGCACTAGATGAAATAGGACCCATATTTTTGTTGTGTGTCACAATCAACTGATGAACCATCCAGAAGGAATATGAAGGACCAGGCAGGGAAAGTTAGCATGACAATGAATCAAGATGTTAGTGTGATGGTGAAAGGATTGGATACGCCATGAATATACAAGGACCAAACTAAATGATTAATTACAAGTGAATAATTACAAGTGATTATGTGCACATGTTGCCGCCAAGATTTGATTGGATTGTGTTGCTATTTTGATGCGTGCGATAGTTTAGTATGCTAATTGATTAGTTCAAGAGGAAGGATACATCCTAGGAGAACCCAAAGATGATGATGATCTAGGTTAAGTCAATGAGAGGAAGGATACATCCTCAATGGACCCCTTTCCAGAAAGATGGGATTTGTAAATTTGATTGGTCAAAAGTGCACTGCGATCAAACTATGGAGCCAATATATTGCCAAAAGGAACTTGCTAAAACATAGGATTTTAAAAGTGTAACTAGACCATGTTCTTGCAAGAATACCACCTGAGGATACAAGATATATACAAGAATTAAGGTTAAGGAGTAGGATAGTACAAGGTATAGACAATAATATACAAGACAATATGTACAAAAGCTCAAGACATGAGATAGGAGGATTGTTTTGGACTAGTGTGTGTGATATGAGAACACCCAGGGAATACAGGAAATGCTAAGGTTTTGTGGAGGTATGATGATGGAGGGAGACAATATTTTGATAGATAATGGAATGGTCCACTATGTGTGATGCTTTTTTCTAGGTTTTCGTCACCCATACTTGTCCAAGGCGCCTGATTGCCAAGTTTCACCATTGGATGAGATTTTTCTCTTTATTCTTCTTTTTTTTTTTAAATTTCTTCAGATCTTTTTGATTTTTTTTATGTTGTCCAAGCACATGTTTTCCAGGTTTTCCTAGGACAACCATTTTTTCAGCTTCATTTTTCTTCTTTTTTGAGATTTTTTCAGGACTGTTTTACATTGTTTTTGTACTTTTTTTAGGACTTTTTATACTTTTTAAGGATTTTCTCAGATAACTAGAATGAACAACCAGCCATCAGGCATAGAAGTGCCTAATATGAATGATGTTTATAGGATCATTCAATGGTTCTCCTTTAGGAGTGGAGAGTTTATATGCCCCATAACTGAAGCATATAGTGACAACATATGGGCCTTGCCAAGTGACCTCAAACTTACCTTTCTTTTCACGATCAGTACCCACTTGCTGGTTTTCCTTTAGCACAAGGTCCCCCACCTAGAAATAACATGGGTGGACCTTCTTGTTATAGTTTTACTTGATTCTATTTTGGTAGAAAATCAGGTGATTATAAGCTTGTTGGCACTTTTCATCTAGCAGATCAAGCTGTGTGAGTCATGCTACTCGATAATCTTCATCATCAACCAGGCCTCTTAGTGATACTCAGAGGGATTGTAGTTAGACCTCAATTGGTAAGACTTCTTTAGCACCATATCATAGGGAATAGGGAGTAGTTCCAGTAGGAGTATAGTAGGAAGTGCGATATGCCTAGAGGGAAGGATTGATCTGGAGATGCCAGTCATGACCAATATCACTGAAAACTTTCTTAAGGATTTTAAGGAGGTTTTTATTAGTTGCCTTAGCTTGGCCATTACCTTTAGGGAAATATGGACTAGAGAAATGATGATGGATATGGAGGCAAGCGCATAGATCACTGATGTTTTGATTTTCAAATGGTGTTCTGTGATCTGTGAAGATGGTGGAGGGTATGCTGAAGTGGCAAACATTGTGATAGAGGATGAATTTGGAGATCTGGACACCTATAGTGAGGGTGAGCCAAATTTCTTCAACCCACATTATAAATTACTATGTTTCTATGATTATGTACTTGTGGCCTTTAGAAGAGAGGGGAGTAATCTTACCAATGAGGTCAAAACCCCAATAGGAGAAGGGTCAAGGAGGCGCAATAGGTATGAGGTCCTGGGAAGGAGAATGGATCAGATTGGCATGCTGTTGGCAAGATAGACACTTCTTGATGAACTCACAAGCATCATGTTCCATTGTAGGCCAATAGTACCCTGTATGTAGAAGTTGCTTGAATAGGACCATGCCACTCATGTGGGCACTATAGATTCCAGCATGTACCTCTTGTAAACCCTCGTCAGCTTTGTTTTCATCTAAACACCTAGAGGGAACATTGTGATAGCCTCGACGATAAAGGGTGTTGGCTATGAGGGTGTAACGGGAAGCTTTGTGAATAAAGTTTTGGCATTGGGTTGCAGTGAGATGAGGAGATATGATACCATTTTTTAGGTAAGCTTTGATATTGTGGTACCACGGGGACTGGGGACCAACCAAGACACATACGCAATTTGATTCATCTTTCTCATAATCAGGAGCACAAAGTTGGTCAACTAAGAATTCATATTGCATAGACTCATGAGGAATATCTAGGAGGGAGCCAATTGTGGCCATTGCATCAGAAAACTTATTCTGCAAGTGTGGTACTTGTGTTATCTGCAAGTGGAGGAAATGTTCTTTCATCTTATCAACCATCTGCTTATATGGCATCAAATTATCATCTTTGGTTTGATACTCATCTAGAACCTATTTGATGATGAGTTGGGAATCACCAAAGATATGTAGAGCCATGTTGTTCCATTCTATAGCCATGTAGAGTCCTACAATTAGCGCCTCATATTTTGCAATGTTGTTTGTGTAGGGAAATCCCAATTTGAATGACATAGGGATGTAGTCACCTTGGGGTGTGACAAAAAGTATTCCTACCCCTGCGCCATGAGCTATGTAGGACCCATCAAAGTAGAGTTTCCAAGTAGGTTTCTCTTCTATCTTGCACAAATGCTCATCTAGAAATTTTGTGACCAAAGGATATGCATCTACTAATGATGCTTCTACTAGCTGATCAACGATGACTTGCCCTTTAATGGCTTTTGTGTCTACATATTGAATGTCAAACTCACTCAATAACATAACCCATTTTTCCATTTGTCCTGTGAGCATAGTCCTGGAGAGTAGGTACTTGAGATGATCCACTTTTGAAATGAACTTGGCTGTATGAATAAGCATATAGTGGCAAATTTTTTGAGTAGAAAAGAGGACTTCTAGACATGATTTTTCCATAGGTGAATAGTTAATCTCATAACCCACTAAGGTCTGACTGATGTAATAAATAGCTCTTTCTTTGCCTTCATCATTCAACTAAGCAAGGAGTGCCCCTAGTGCTATTGTAGTAGCAGAAATATATAGGATGAGTGGTCAGCCGGGTTCAGGTGGTACCAAGATGGGTGGAATAGCCAAATACTCTTTGATCTTGTCAAAATTCTTTTGACACTGGGGATCCCACTTGAATGTGTTATCTTTTTGTAGGATATGAGTGAATGGTTGGCACTTGTATGCTAGCTGGGAGATAAAGTGGCACATAGATTGTAGCTTTCCTTGGAGGCTGTGCAATTGTCGGAGTGTCTTCAATGGAGGCATCTCTATGATAGCTTGTAATTTCTTTGGATCTATTTTAATGCCTCATCTGGATACAATGAACCCAAGGATTTTTCCTGATGTGACCCTGAAGACACACTTCTTAGGGTTGAACATTAAGCAGTATTGTCCAATTCTGTCAAAGACACTCCAAAACATTGAGGTGATCTTCCCTTTTAACTGATTTTTTCAAGATATCATCTATATAGTCTTCAAGGATCTTGTGAATCATGTCATGAAAAATAATAGTCATGTCCCTTTGATAGGTTGCCCCAACATTTTTCAAGCCAAAAGGCATCATGTTATAGCAGAAGGTGCCCCAGGGGGTTGTGAATGTTGTCTTATGCTGATCTTCTTCTACAATGCAGATCTGATTATATCCAAAAAATTTGTCCATGAGTGACAACATCTCATGTCCTTCTATGAGATCCACAATCATGTCTATGTTTGGCAATGGGAAATCATCTTTGGGACATGCCTTGTTGAGATCTCGAAAGTATATACATATCCTGATTGATTTATTAGGCTTAGAGATGGGCACCATGTTATAAATCCAGTCAGAATAGTCAATGGGGAGGATGATCTTGGCTTGGAGAAACTTCTTGAGCTCTACTTTGACAAGTAGTGCCACTTTAGGGTGCATCTTTCTGAGCTTTTGTTTGACAGGTTTGATGTTTGGGTCCACTGCAAGATGGTGAACCACCAAGTTGGGGTCTAATCTCAACATGTGGGAGTAAGACCATGCAAAGTTTTTGATGGATTCCTTCAATAAAGTGACAAGACCACTTTCTTCTGCTTCAGTCAAAGATGCTGCTATGTATGTGATGGCAAGATTCTCTTTGGTACCCAGGTTGACGGGTTTTTCTTCTTCAATGAGAATCGATGACTGTTCAGGCCTATAATCACGGATCAAAGGAATAGGAGAATCTTCATCCTTTGGTGCCTCAGAGAGGTTTTCACCAGGGGATACACCCTTTATTCTTACTTTTTTTATGATCAGATAGTGCCCTAGAGGGGTTTTCGCTAGGGGATCAATTTTTCTCTTTTTTATTTTTATTTTCTTCTTCATTTTTGCTACTGAAGTTCTCCTCTTTGCCAAAGTATGCCTTTGGGTCCATTTTGTAGACATATGTTGACTCTTTCCCATAGTCATTTATTTGTTCATTTTCTCCCACAAAGCTTAGGAGTGTGTCCTCACTTTGGAACTCGTTAACGTGCAAGACACTTGGTTGGTCCCAGTCTATAAGTTCAGGATGGCGGAGGGGAGGGTCAATGAAGAGAATGGAAATTTGGCATAGGATAGAATTTCCTAGGAAGGTTTCATCATCAAAGACATCATCATAGGCTCTTACAAATTTCTCTTCCGGGACATCTTTGATGTCAATAATTTCACCCAGGGACAGACAAGAGGCAAAGATGTTTTCGCTGGTGCCTCCATTTGTGTCAGAGTCCATGCCAAGACCTAGGTTCTTCTCTCGTTGGGTAGGTACAATAGGATATTTCATTCCTTTCTCTTCATAACCAAGGCCACCTCCTTTGTAGTTCCATTTTTCTATCACCAGCTTGTGAGTCACAGGGTACTTACATTTGAAGTAATTAAGGTGACTTGTGTCCTTGGGTGGTGGATCCTTATAGAGCCATTGGGTGATGTTTGGTGTCATTTCATAGCTAGTCAAAGTACCCTTTGAGATAAAGTGGTAGGACTGAATTGTAGCACCTTGGTTGTCATCGATTCTATCTTGCTTAGATTAGGTTGGCGGCCTTGAGTGTGTGGATCAATTGGCAGTGCCCCAACTATGAAATCATCAGATAAGCTATACTCACCACAACCTTTGTTGTTGATCTTGACCATGGAAAATGTTATGGTTTTTTCTTGTTGGCCAAAACATATCATCTTTCACCAGTTCACAAACTGACTCAACTAGACAAAACCCAACATAAACAAGGCATAAAATACCTTCTACTCTTCGGGCTCCACAGACCCAGGCGGGTGTACCTTACTTCTCTGCTTATGCAAACTGATACAAACACCTAATAAGCATATTCACTAGTGGATTAAAATAGAACAAACATGTCCTGCAACAGGATTCATAACTGAGATGAATCTCTGATATGGGAAGCCTACCCACATGCTCAATATATCTTCCAAACTTATCAACAGAAAGGGAA
>MU225610.1:1243535-1279482 GCA_018584345.1 Thuja plicata | reverse complement strand
TTTCCTTTGGGATCGTCTCCACTGCCTCCACTAGTAGATGCAACGCTCATAGCAGTACTCATGTTTGTAGGCACTTGAATTTCTGACTGGACGATATTGAAACAAATCTAAGCACAGCTCTCTATATCACTTAGAAATTTCAATCACCTTAGAACACTGTAATAGCTCAGAATATCACTTTTCTCATAAAATAGCAACTTGGCTCTGAAATCATAAACTCGGTGAATAGGAATGAATGCACAATCCCCTGTTTATAGCCAAAGGATTCAGAGTACATGGCTCAAAATTCAGAAACGTTAGTTCTGCCATTAAGTTGATATGCCATGAAACGTTCAAAAACCTAGCCGTAGTTGAGCGAGGTGACAGAAAATCAAATTTAAATCATGAATATTCTGGTGCAATCATAGATCCTGTTATCAGGCGACCTCGCGACCTCATTAAGTCTCTTTGTCGCGAGCACATTTCCTTAACCATGGTTTACTCTTCAGACTTGGCGACAATGTAACTCTTTTACCTCGGCTGACCCAAGTCTCTCTAGCGATCAGGCGACTATGGTGAAACTGAAGTCGCATGGAGTTAACTCTAACTCAACTTTGTTCATTAGACTTCGCGACAAACCTTTACCTTTTAACATTTCAATGTTATCGCTAAGTCGCTGGATGCTCATTTCTCTTTTTGAGATTACACGACAACCTTTAGTCGCTGAGTCGGGTGATACATTTATCATGACCTTATTACTAAAAAAGTACCCTTTCTCTATTTACAGCGACCTCGCGACAGACCTTAATCACTGAGTCGGAAGGACTTTCTCCCTGGGGCACTTTTATCACCAGACTTAGTGACCACCGTTAGATCTCTTCATCCTTCCATCACACCGTTGTCGCATAATCGCCTTACATTTCCTCATGCCCTTAAATCATCAGGAGACTTCGCGACTGAGGGTGAAAACACTTTAGTCTCCTTATCGCTTGATCTCTTTCCTCCTTCTAGTGACCTCACGACAACCACTAGTTCTGTGACAGATGGAATCTATTCTTTCATTCATTTTATGTATTCTAGAAAGCTGAGTAATCCTTCTGCTGTGGCGACATCCCGACTGAGGGAAATCACTTAACACAAACTGTTAGTCGCGGGGTCGGGACTGTTATCCCTTAACTGCCAACTTATCATGAGACCACGCAACTGAAGGAAAAGCTTAACTGTTTGAATGTCCTGATCTAGCGATCATGCAACATGAAGTGAATCACGAAGTCGGAGAACATTCCTTTAACCTGTTGACTCTTCTCGCGATCACCCGACTGAAGTGGGTCCCGTTCCTTTTAAAGCTTATAACATGAAGTTCCTGCGACAACCTGACTAAAAAGAGATCGCCAAGTCTCGAGACACTGATGGAATATTCTGTTTCTTAATGAGACTACGCAACACAAGGCAAAAGCAAAGTCGGGAGAGGTTTTGGCATATTCGATCTGGGTAACACGATCAAGCGACCTGACTTAAAGCACATGTCTCGAGTGACTGAAAAAGGTAATGATAAAACATAAGACATGGTTGAGGGTTTAAACATGCATCATTTAATACTTGGCCTACTAGGGTTTTCAGGGTTTTGACAATTTGGGCAAGGTATAGGCATGAAAACCTAAAAATTTTCAGAGAATGAGACAAAGAACAAGACAAGGAAACAAAAACAGGAAATACAACAAACAGAATGAAGTACTTAAAGACCACATTGGCAAGTTTTTAGTGGTATACTTAGATGATATACTCATCTTTAGTAAGACAAAGGAGGAACACCTCAAGCATGTGGAATTAGTACTCAAGAAGCTACATGAAGAGATACTCATGATTAACTTGGAGAATTGTGAGTTCATCAAAATAGAGCTAGTGTACCTAGGATTTGTTCTATCTCATGGTAATCTGAAAATGGACAAAAGTAAAGTGGAAGACATCATGAATTGGCCTACTCCAAGGATAGCAACATAGGTAATAAGTTTTCATGGCCTTGCTCAGTATTATAGGAAGTTCATAAGGAAATTTAGTGCTATTTGTGCTCCTATGTTGGACACAATCAAAGGAGGGATGAAGACCAAGTTCACATGGAATCAACAAGCTGATAAGAGCTTTGAGTTGTTGAAGGAAAAGATTTCTACCCAACCAGTGCTAGTCTTGCCAAGCTTTGAGAATATTTTTACAATTGGATGTGATGCAAGCAACATAGCTATTGGAGCTATCCTAAGACAAGAGGGTAGACCAGTAGCATTCCATTTAGAGAAGTTGAGTGAAGAAAAGAAGAAGTATTCATCTTATGGCCTCGAGTTGTATGCATTGGTTCAAGCCTTGAGAAAGTGGAGGCACTATCTGCTTCCCAAAGAATTCATTGTTTATTCAGATAATCAAGCTTTAAGTTTTCTAAATTCTGAAGAGAAGTTGAGCCACAAGCACATGAAGTGGGTTGAGTACCTGTAATCTTACACCTTGAACATCAAACGTAAGAAAGGTGTCCTCAATAAAGTTATAGATGCATTGTCAAGAAGAGCTCTTACTATCCAAGAGATTCAGTTGAAGAGCATGGGAATAGATCACTTCAAGGCCCTATATGCTGAAGATGAGGACTTTGGAGACATTTACAAGGTATGTGCTGAATACAAAAACCTTTTTCATAGTAAGTATGCTGCATATACTTTGCAAAGTAACCTTTTCTTTAAGGGAAATCAGTTATGTGTCCCTAGAGGCTCTATTAGGTAGAATATGATTCAAGAGAAGCACAATGGTGCATTGAGTGGTCACTTTGGGATCACAAAGACACAAGAACTAGTTCAAAGGTTCTACTATTGGTCGAGGATGAGCCTTTATGTCAAGAGATATGTGGAGAGTTGTATAGTGTGTCAAAGAGCCAAGGGTACTTCATCAAATGTTGGCCTTTATCATCCCCTACCTATTCCCACTAGACCTTGGGATTGCTTGAACATGGATTTTGTAGTTGGGTTACCCAAAACAAGACAAGGCATGGATAGTGTTTATGTAGTTGTGGATAGGTTTAGTAAAATGGATCACTTTGTGCCATGTAAGACCACTAATGATGCCAACCAAATATCCTCTCTATTCTTCAAAGAGATAGTAAGAATTCATGGGTTACCTAAGGGCATTGTGTCTATTAGAGACACCAAATTTATGAGTCATTTTTGGAAGACTCTTTGGCAAAGATTAGGCACTAATTTATCCTTTGGATCTGCCTACCATCCCCAAACTGATGGTCAGAACAAAGTGGTGAATAAAAGCCTTGGAAATCTGATAAGGTGCTTGACAAAGGAGTACAGACAACAATGGGATCAATTGATTGGACAGACTCAGTATGCCTACAATGACACCATCAATAGGTCAATAGGGAAGAGCCCCTTTGAGGTGGTGTATGGATTACATCCTAGAGGAGTCTAAAAATTGAGAGACTTGAAGGATGGAGTGAAAGAAAGTGGATATGCGGATGATTTTTCTTATGCCATGCAAGAAATACATGATACCGCTTGGAAAACCTTGACAGATAACACCTTGAAACATAAGGTAAAATTTGATTAAAGTAGGAGGACAGTTGAGTTAAATGTGGGTGACATGATGATGGTACATCTCAATAAATCAAGATTAAAAAAGGGAGTCCCTCACAAGTTGCAAATTAGAAGGATAGGCCCTTGTCCTATCTTGTCTAAGTATGGTGAAAATGCATTCAAAGTTGAATTCCCAGAAGACAGTGGACTGTCACCTATCTTAAACATTGCAGACTTAGTCCATTACAAAGGACCAGAGAAAGACTTGGATCAGAGTCTTCAAGAAGTAATCAAAGATGTGGAGGAGCTACAATTACCCTCTTCTATAGTCACAGGAGCTAACAGCATACTGGATACAAGAGTATACAAAAAGATGAGAACTAAAGAGTAGAAAGAGAACTTGGTCAAAAGAAATGTCCAAACAAATGCAGATGCGGTATGGGTGAAATAATTAGAGTTCAAGAAGATGGGGATTGATCCAGGCATCCTCAATCCAAGGGTCGATTGATCTTTTTGTTTTGCGAAGGATGGTGCATGAGCACCTAGGCTAACCTCCATGTTTGCTCATTTTGTCTTGTACTTGACATTAGCCAAGTCAAGATAGGTTAGTTGTTTTTGAACCTTAGTAGGTCTTTGCAATGTAGGCTAAGTGAGTTAGTCATTAGGACTAAGGTCAAATTAATAGCCACTGTTAGTAGTATTTTCAAATTCTTAGGCTTAGTTGTTAAATGTGAGGTTGGAGTCATGAATGTGCCCTAAACTCATAATTGAGGACATAGAGATGCCATAGGGCCTTAAATGATCTTGGATCATCTAAATGGAGAGGTTAGAGGTCCTAAAATGTAGGGAGAAGGCATAATTGAAAAGATGCCAAAAGTTGCTAAATTGTTGTCATGACAACATTTTGCAATAATTGCAAATGTTGCATGCAACATGGTTACATCAAATTCTCCTTGAAAATAGGAGTGGGGAATTGACCAACAAGGCCCTAGAATGGTGGAAGAAGTCATTTGATGGAGAGAAGGACTCAAATCAAGCAGTTAGTCTTTTGATTTATAACAAGTTTAAAGTTGAATATAGCTCTGCAATTTTGAGTTTTCAGTAATCCCAAGCATTTCCTTGAAATAGTCACATTAAATGGATTGAGTGCTTGAATCTAATGGTTGTTTTGTGTTCTTAGGATACTTAGAATCACTTTTAATTTAGTGATTTAGTCGATTAGAGATAGTATATAGTCATAGTTAAATTGTTTTGTAACTAGGAGGTTCACTGGTCCTGTCCTGACTAGTCAGTCAGGTCATGGCTCCCCCATAAAATCTAACCATGGGAAACACCTAAGGGTAGATGGAAATGTTAGGGGATTTAGTAGTGTACATAAGTGTAGAGTTAGGATTCTTAGAAGTGCAAGTTTCTATTTTTAGATCCAAGCCCTAGGCGAGCATGCACTGACGGCTAGTGGTTTGGAGGAGTAACAGTGAGCATTCATATGCAAGGGAATGAAGTGTTGTACGGTCTGAGTACATTTATAGTTAGGGTTTAGTGTTACCCTAACATACTAAGTTGGTAGAGTTCATACCAATCAATGAAGACAGGTTTTGAATGTGTTTTGCATAGTGTTGCAGGTTGTCCTAGAATTTAGGCCTATTAGCCCTATAAGACCTAGTTTATAGGAACCCTATGTACAGATGAATTAGGGGTTTGAGACTTAAAAAATCCTTTGTGAAATGGAAAAGGGTATCTAGATATGGTCTTATAATTTTGAGGTCTTTGGAAATTTTTTGCAAGAAGTGAGAAAAACTCACTGTTAAGGGCTACAAGGAGATAAGCCTAATTAGGCCTCTTGAAGACACAAACTTGGAATCGACTGAAAATGGGAAGGAGATCCCTCAAGATGGATTCCAAATTGATCAAATATAATTTCTACATGGTGTTGGACACCCCTGCAAGTGAGTCATGAATGTTAGTGTGGAAATTGACACTTAGACTCTTCTAAGTGTAAGTAGGAGAAGTGGAGATTTGAACTAAGTAAGGGTGTTATTCTTTCAGGGTGAAGCATATCAGTGGAGAAGTCTTAGAGAAGAGTTGAAATTGGACTTAGTTAATAATCTAAGCCAATTAAGGACCTAGAGGAGATTAGGTTCCTAGAAGAGACAAGCTAGGTCTCTTAGTTGCAGTGCTAGAAAGCCTTGGAACACTTACATCACATTGTCTTTATACCAGGAAGGCTTAGGTGTCAAGTCATCAAATGGCTGCATTTTTGGATACACGACTTGGTTAGCTTGGACCAGCTTGCAGAAGATGACATCTACGGGTTCACCCAAATGGGTAAATGTGTGTTGTGGCACATTCAATCTGTGAGGCCTTTGTTGTCCATGTGGGACTGATATAACATTTGTCATATTCATAGGACCTTTGTAGTTGTGTTGATATGATGTCCCTAGAGGGGGATAGATAGTCGCACTTTGAGGGCATGTGTTTTTCTGGTACATTGGTTGGTGATACATGGGAGTGGGCTGTTGATACATGGGAGGAGGTTGAGGGTATACTGGTGGTGCTTTCTTATAAGTTTGGGTAGGTGCATTGGGACCGGATACCACAACTTGAACATGCTTGGTGTTAGTGGCTCCATCTGTCACTGTGTTTTTTTTTTGTTCCAATACCATGATCGATCATTATTATGTTTGTCAGGTTGGGCTTCTTTATAGTGCTTGATGGCACCATCTTCTATGAGACCTCATTTAAGATCCATGCCTTTGATTCAGATGTCTTGATAAGTTTGTATGCAATTCATGCACATGTGATAGGCGAGCTTAGGATGAAGGTTGTTAATGAAGATTTTGATAAGATGTTGCTTAGGGGGTTGATAGGAAAACCTTGTAGTAAGCCCTTGCCAACGCTGAAGGTAATCAGCCAGGCTCTCTCCTCCCTTTTGTTTGGAATTGCATAGGTCAAGGAGTGAGAGTTCATTTCCGACGTTATGTGTGTATTGGGCCAAAATTTTTTTAGATATTTTAGCAAAAGTAGAGACTATGCCATAGGGGATTTCGTAGAACCACTCGAGAGCAGTTCCTCCTAAGCTCTTGGGATATAGTCTCATGAGGAAATTATCCCTATAGGCCACTTCTTAACATGCCATGTAGAATTATTTCACGTGGCTCATAGGATCTCCCTTCCCCTGATATTTATCAAATTTGGGTGTCTCAAAATGCTTGGGGAAGGGTATGGCAGTGATAGATCAATCAAACAGATAAGGACACACCTCTTCAAACTTGAATGTTTTAGCCTATGTCCCTGATTTTAGCTCCTTGAGAGCATTCTGCATTTCCTCCCATTCATGGTTGATTTGTGGGGGAGGATTATTACCCATAATGGCATGGGTTCCTTGAACCTGATATGGGTCAAATGGTGAATATGGAGGATTCTGTGGGGGATATTGTGGTGTTTGATATGATGGTTTCTCATTAATGTATATATGTTGTTGTGGTGGAAGATACAGTTGAGGGGAATATTGGGGTGGAGGAGGTGTTGGTGCTTGATAAGGTTGTTGCAATTGCTGGAAATATGCTTTTATTTGTTGAGGCATTGGATAAGTGGGATGAGCCTGTTGTACACCTGTATGGTGTGGAGGATAAGAGTTTTGCAGCACAACTCCCCCAGTGGGAACACTGAATTACTATGGAGGTGGAATGGTTTGTGATATAGTAGAAGATGGTATGGCTAGGTAACTGGAAGAATGAGTTTTTTGTTGTTGCACGGGTTGGATGAAAGGATTAGAAAACTGTTGCAGTGGTTGTGCCATGAAGGAATTTGCCCCTTGCATTTGTGGTTGCAGCTATTGAGAAACATGGAGGGTGGACTGTGCAGCTATGAAGGGGTTGATTTGTTGCTGTTGTGCTTGGGATGTGAATGGGTTGGTAATTTTCTGTTGTGGTTGTTGTTGTTGGGATGGTTGCTTGATGGATTGTTGTTGTTGGATAGGTTTTTTTTGTTGTTGTTGGATTGGTTGATGTTGTTGGATAGATTGTTGTTGCTGGATAGGTTGCTGTTGTTGGATAGGTTGCTGCTACTATTGGATAGGTTGTTGATGTTGTTGGATAGGTTGTTTCTATTGGATGGGTATTTGGGGTATGATGAAGGGATCGGTAGATGGTTTTTGCATGGGAGGATTTGGATTGGTTTGCATTTGTGGCAAAAATGTTGGCATATATTGCGATTGAGTTGCTAGTGGAGTGGGGAAAGTGGACCCTTGCAAATATAAGGGTTGGTTATAGGCATTGGTAGGTGGCATGCCTATGGTGAAGAAAGGTGAAATAGGCATGGATACTTGGGTGCTTTGATGCTATGAACTAGTTGTTTCACTTTGAAGGGGTTGAGTAGGGATGGGTGGAATGGTGTTTTTCTACGTGCTGACTGGTGGTGGTGGAAATTGTGCCACAAATGTTGGGAATGTTTGCAAAAGTGAAGCAGTTGTGAACTGAGGAGGTGCTTGCATAGCAATGGGGGGTATTGCTTGTGCTGCTAATGTTGGATCAAGAGGCAGGACTCCTGAGGTAGATGAAGGTGTTGTGTGCATGATGGAGGGTGGGATGGAAGGTTGAACTACTTGTGCGATAAGATTTCCCACTTGTAGGGCTCATTTGAGTGGATCAAAAAATTCATTTCTAGTGGGATGAGGATGTTCCCCTGGAAGTTCCATAGGTCGTGTGACAAGTGTGGGTATAATCCAAGGTGAGAGTTGAAGTCCTTATTTCTAAATGTCCAAAAGTACTTGATTGTTATTACGTCCACTCATGGCATTCACCATGTCGATATGTCCTGGATGATTGATAAATGTTTCTATGGTACTCATGGTAGGTGTCTCATTAGTATCTACCTAGATGTGTTCAATTTTTTCATTGGGCTAAGGAGCATAAGTAACCATGGCGTTATTATTTTCAGTCATAGGATTAGATGAACTAGCGGAAAGATTGGGGTCCATGTTCTTCCTCTTCTTAGTGGCTCATGTGATAGGTGGCATGAAATGACTACCCTAAGGGAATATGAGATGAAAGATGTAATGCAAGGATGTGCCTAGGAAGCTAAGGATGATGATGCTAGGACTAAGATGCGTCTAGGATGATCAATATGCTCCTAAGGACTAAGGATTACTTGGTGTATGCACGGATTAAGGGTTGCTTTCCCTAATGTAAGATCAAGTGGATATGATTGTCTACCTAAGACAGAATTGTGGTCTTCAGTGGATGAGATTCTTTGTTAATGAAAACCAACCTTTTGATCAAGGTGATGAGGTTGCAAAAGACAAAGGGGATTAACCTAAATAATGCTTAGTAAAGGACACTTAAGGATGGGGGTTTTGATTAAGATGTAGGTTTTTAGAAACTCAAAAGGGGATGCAATACCAAGTGAGGGATGTGATCAAGGATGCTTTGTATGATGATTAGGATGATGCTAGGCTAATAAGGATTGATTTGGATTAATGTAGAATTATGCTAGGATGAGTGTGTGATGTGTTTCTAAAGATGAAAACCTAAGGGAGGTCCTCAAATGCAAGCTAAGTGAGCTTAAGAAGAGGAGGAACTTTTGTTTTTCATGGTAAACCAGCTAGTCATATTGCTCAAATCAAACAAAAGCATATTTTAAATGATATTTTCCCATGAAATAAGAAACCTTGTTGTTGTAGACCACTTTATCGAATTCTTCCTATTTATGAATCTCTTGTTTGATGGAATCAATGATGTGTTGGTACTTGGTAGCCTCTCGGGTTGTGTTTTTCTATTCTCTTTGCACGGGTGGTAACATGGTTTTTACCTTCTGATGCTTCTTGGAATCAGTCATGTCCTATAAATAGATTTGATCTTGGATGAATAGTTGGAAGTTTTAGGACATATCTCATAAAAGACCAAATTTTGAAAATTAGAGCTCAAGGTAATCTTTGCAAAGGGACGTTGTTTTGATGATTTGGAAAAGTTTGATCTCATTTTGATTTTTAATAGATTTTTCCCATGGAAAGAACCAATTTCAACATAGTCAAACTGGAAAAGAACAAGCATGTGTCTAAAAACAATCCAACAAGGGACAAAGCAACCTTGAAGGATACAAGCAAGTGACAAATTTTAATGTTGGATATTTCATTTGTGTTTTAAATTTGCAAATGTTGTTCAAACATGTCAAGCACACATCTACCTAAGGAATTGGCTTCAATGAAATATTATAGACCCAGCGCTTGGTAGTCCTTCAGCTCACATAGCAGTATCATCCCCGAAAGGGCGCCTGTGTTTTTGCCTTTTTCCAAGTATTTTTGTCGTGCTACGAAGATCTCTTTCGTAACACAATACCTTGGGACACATATGATGGGGATCTTGGGGGGAGATTCTTCCCTCCCCTCATACTATAATAAGTCACCATTCAGAGGTGAATTTGGTAGCTTCTATGCTTAGAGTGTTTAGTAAGTGTCTCCGTTTGATTGTATCCTCTATGTCCATGCAAGCACGATTCAGACATATAGCCCCATAGAGAGTCTTGAAAAAAGTGGTCACATAAATGTGATTCTGACCACAAGGCCCCACTTGAGTTAGATGAGAGCTGAGTATAAGCTCAAATTCCAATCGACTCTCAAGGCTTTAACCCCAAAGAGTAAATTTGATTAATGTCCCTCATTCTCACGTGGGTCATTCCAGGGATATTTTTTCCTCGACCGACAGGCCCATCCAAAGGATTAATTTGAAAAGCATGGATTGGCGATGAGTGGGGTCTAGATTTCTAATTTTCCACAAGGGGAAAAGAGCATACTCTCCTACCCAATGTCATTTTCTCCCAAACATGCAAGACAAAGTTTTGTTCTTTCCCAAAAGATTTGGTTGTTTAACACAAAGCAAGTGTGTCTAAGTTTTTGATCTTCCCAAGAGGGAAGAGAGCATAATCCCCTAACACTTGCTTTGGATTAGAAAAATAAATATAAATAATTAATATATGTGCCTAAAAAGAATTTATCACAAACACGATCATTTGGTCAATTTTGATTTGAGGCAACCTGCAAGACAAACGTGAGTAGTATTGAATTGATTTCTTTGGTCAGCGGTACTGCAAAATAACTAATTAGTAGTTTCAATTTAAGCCTTTGACCAGCATTGAAAACACAAAAAAAACACTTAACAATTGTTAGCAAATGATAAAAAATAGTCTGTCAGAGCGTCGACGCCAATTTAGGGCACAGATGTTGGTTCTGTGTTTTAGCTTAGAAATGACAGAATGCAAGAAAATAGGCTAGAAAACACAGAAACAATAAAAAAATTTTATACCAGTCACAGACACTGGTTCATGAAATGCAGATGTCAATTAAGCGCAAATGCAATTTTGTGAATTACAGACACAGGTTTATGAACCAACATTTACGTAGATGTCATTGTAACTGTAAGCACAAAAAGACAGAAAAAGACAACAAACAAAGTTAATTTTTCCTTCTTCTTAGTCTTTAATTTGATCAAATTTAGCCATTTGAGATTATCCAAACAATTAAAAGTTAGTATTCTTTAATATTTTATCAATATTTTTTCCCTTAGTAAAATTTTGGCATTAGAACTACTTGTTAGATTGATCTCTGCTAAAAAACAGAAAGCTAGAATACGAAAAAGCTGTGAGAAAACAAAAAATCTTGATAAAAAAGCTTATGTTTAGAAAAATATGAAATTAACAATTCCATGCGCAGACGCTGATGTAGGTCGCAGATGCTGATTTTGTGTAGACGGTGAATGACAGTTCAGTGAGAATCAGTGTTTGCGCAGATGCCTCTGTGTGAAACACAGACACCGATCCACGTGTTTGGCAAAATTTAAAGAAAAAAGGCAAGAAGTTAGAATGGTTTTAGGGACATGGGTCCCACCAGGTGTGCCAAAATGTAGTATGAGTAAATATTCTATCCACTGGGAGCAAGCTCAAATATAAAACATTAGCGGGTTAGCATATATAAATCATGAAATAAGCAAGAACCAATAGGAAATCTTCATAATTTCAGATTGAGATAAAACAAGATATTGTACCCTATATTACTTGTTTGATTTTTTCTTTTAGATTGGATTTGAATGTTCTCTCTCAAACACAAATGGAAGTGGATCCCCAATACAATGCAACTATGAATGCAATATTGGATGAAATGAAGAGATTCAGGAGCTAGTATGAAGAACTAGTCTCAAATCCTTCTCAAAGATGATATTCTAAACTATGAAAATGATATGCATATGCAAGAAACTATGATTCATTTATCAAATTGAAGCCTAACATGTGATTTCTAAGTGATCTAAACATGAAAACATGAAACTAGCAATGAAATTCTAATATTACAATAGCATGATAACAATGCAAATTGAGAGATGAAAAATGAAGAGGAGAAGGATTCTATTTATAGGATTTTGGAGGAGAAGAAGAGGGCTTAGATGATGTGACATCTATGTGGCATCCACATAAGAGCCACCTAAGGGACACATAGGCTTGAGGGGATGGCCAATTTTGAGTCAAAGATAGCATTTAATATTTAGTGGCTCAAGAATTCCAAGTGGGAGACAAAGTTGTAAGAGGAATTTAATAGGAATGGGTGACCTTTTTGGAGAGAATTTCCCCATGTGGGTGAGCATTCCATTAGCCTTAAAAAGGTTAGGAATCACCCTTTAAGTATTATTTAGAGGATAGTTAGGTAGGGAAGCATGCTTAGGAAATGAGGTGATGGGAGTACAGTAGGAATAGGGTAGGCTTAGGGTAGATCTCTAGGTTGGATTAATAGGTTCCTAGCTAGGGTTTTACATTGTAATTCAAATTAGATTTGAATAAATCATAGTTTAGAAGAATTAGAAATATGGAGGGATTTTAATAAATATAAATTTATTAAAAAGGGGATTTTATGAGGCAAAAGTATTTAAATACAATACATTAAAATAGCATTTGATCATTGATAAATAATAGCAAATGAAACTATTTAATTGATTGAATTAAATAGTTAGAGGAATAAGAGGGAATTGATATCAATAATAATATTAATATTTTTGGACGTCTACAATAAGAGACAAGCTTAATTCATTTACAAATGGGATTAAGGGGAGTGAATAAAAAGAGGATGTTGAAGAAAAACTGATGAAGAACAACTTCATCCAGTGCTAATCAAACAAGCTTAAGGAAAAGCTAAGGAATTCTACAGACATTGACGAATAGTGAGCACAGCATCACAAAGTAGAAAGTATAGAGCACAAGGATTAATTAATACATTGGTCAGAGAGGTAATGTACTTAAATATATCTAAAAATCTACAATTCAAGTTGCAATATGAACAGGTCATAGTGTTTTAGTTTAACCATTGAAGCATCAAGTCTCTTAACCAAGCAAGACTTAACAGTCTTCTACATATTGAGGTACATCTCAAGGAGTGCCAAAAAGGTTGATTCATGAAAGTAGCATTGGACTTGCCTGATACCTATTGATAGTCTAAGAAGGAGGCTGATTCAAGGATGGTAGCAATAGATGCCCAATACTAAGTGAAAACCTCTATGTATAAAATCCTCTAACAAGGTTGCACTTAACAGTGTGTTTGTAACCTTTAACATGGTTGGCTCCTAACATGGCTCACTTCAGAAGAGTGAAAATTTGGGGTACCGGTCCCAGTGGTTTTTCCCCTTAACAGGGTTTCCACATTAAAATTCATGTGTTATATGTGTATGATTCATTTCTTTACTATCTTGCATCTTACATATCTAACTATGGATTGATCATATACTCTGGTTATTTACTGAATTTTGGTAAATAGTTATATTGCTTATCGGTAATCAAGAAAGAATAAGGATTGATAGAGAAAATTGATAGATAGTTAATCATTAGTATTATTTCATGGCATGCATCTTGTAGGGACATAATAATTTGAGGTTTATTGATTGGTGGTTAAGTTTGAAGGATAAATTTTTGAGGCCACTAATTCACCCCCCCTCTCAGTTATTGCTAACAATTGGTATCAAAGCTTGTGTGCTTAGAAAGGAAGGTTTCAAAACCTTAGTCAAGATCACAAGATGAATAGATGAGATGTACCCAAGTTGAACAAAGATAATTTTACTTCATGGAAAAGTAGGATAATACTCCACTTATTAGGTATCGTTAATGATATTACTCAATTCCTAGATACTGAATATGTATTTCCCACAAGAGTATTAACAGTAGATCAATTGAGAGAGAAGCATGAGCACAACTGCATGGTCATAGAGCTTTCTTCCTCACTCTCTGATGTTGAATTTGAAGATGTCAAAGATTGCAAAATTGCAAAGAAGATGTGGGACAAACTGAATCTTGTACATGGAGGTGATACAAATGTTTTGAGAGCCAAGGAAGAAAGCCTTAGAGGAAAGTTTGATGATCTCAAAATGAAACAAGGAGAAAACATCACATAGTACATCACAAGAATCAAAGAAGTAGTCAATGCTATACGAGGAGTTGGAGGTACACTTGAAGAGGAGAGAGTGGTAAGTAAAATCTTGAGAACCTTATTGCATGTATATGCTATTAGAGTTTCTACCATTCAAGAAATGAGAGCAGTAGAAAATAATATAGTTACTCTTGATAGCTTAATTGGTAAAATAATTTCATTTGAGATGAATAACTTTGATAATAGTGTCTTACCAAACTTAGAGTCTGCATTTAAATCTTCTATGAGAATAAGAAAATCAAATCATAGACACACATCTAGAAGAGATAGTGAAATTGAAAGTGAAGAAGAAGATCTAGATGAAATAGAAGCACTTATGGCTAGAAGGATACATAGAGGCAAAGGTAAATACAAAGGCAAGTTACCACTTGTATGCTTTAATTGTAAAGAGATTGGACACTTTGCTGCAAGATGTCCTAACAGAAGAAAAGATGACAGAGTTAATGACAGATCTTTTGAGAAGAAATCTAACAGAGGTGATAAAAAAGATTACAGAAGTTACCGACAATCAGAAAGAAGAGATACCCAAGAGTACAAGGACACATGCAAGAAAGCCAGCTACCTAGCTGCTTGCAAAGATGAAGATACTGACACCAAACCTGATGGAGACACCAAGATGGTGTTTGTGGATGTGAGAGATGATTTAGATGAAGATGAAAGGTATGTAGAATTTGCACTCATATCCAAGGTAATGATACACCTTATCTAGTTGAAGGTAAAGGAAATATAATGTTGAATAACCTAATTAAATGTGAAAATGCTTATTGGGTAAAAGGATTGAATTATAACCTGTTGAGTGTTTCTTAGCTGAATAATTTAGGTCACAAAGTAGCATTTGAGAATAAGAAGGCAAAGATCTTCAATGAATCAGGAAGATTGATTGGTACCAGTGAACAGACAAAAGGTAACTTAGTCTATCTGAATGATACTAACACCACTTGCTTAATGACTAGAAACAAAGACATATAGTTGTGGCACAAAAGATTGTTTCATGTGAATTTTGACAACATGATGAAAATAAGAAGGAGAAATGTAAGAGGCTTACCAACAATGTCAAAACCCGACAACATCATGTGCAAGAGTTGTCAAAAAGGTAAGATGACAAGGTCTAGTTTCAAAATAAAAACCCATACATCTGATGATATTCTAGAATTATTCCATACTGATCTATGTGGACCAATGAGGACAAAGAGTTATTATGGAGATAGATATTTTATTCTCTTTGTTGATTATTACTCTAGAATGATGACAGTTATGTTTCAAAAAGATAAATCTGATGCATTCAAGATGTTTAAATGTTATAAGGCTATGGAGGAGAAACAAAGTGGTAAGGATTTAAAATGCTTGAGATCAGATAGAGGAGGAGAGTTTATATCAGATGAATTCACTAAATTTTGCAATGAGCATGGTATAAAAAGATAGGTTTCTACACCAAGAACACAACAAAATATGATTACTGAGAGAAGGAACAGATCCATAGTTGATTGTGCTAGAACACTGATGATAGAGAAAGTCATCACCCAAATCTTCTAGAGGGAAGCTGTCAGTACTGTTGTCTATGCATTAAATATAGTACAATTGAAGAAGGACACAAATAATACACCCTATGAGCTATGGTATGAAAAAACACCCAATCTAAGTTACTTTAAAATCTTTGGTAGTCAATGTTATGTCTTAAAGGATGATAGAAATGGAAAGCTTGATGCCAAGAGTGATGAAGGTATCTTTCTAGGGTATTCCACCAAAATAAAGGCTTATAAATGTCTTATTAAGGCCTCTAACAAAATTATTGAAAGTGCAAATGTAAAGATAGATGAATTTGAAGAAAAGAATGATCTAGAAAGCACAAAAGAACCAGAGGAAGACAACAAGTTTGTATACTATGAAGAACCTAACACTCTGCCCGAGCAATAGTGCTTAATTCTAGAGCAACAGAATGTTGTAACCGATGGTCAAGATGCAAATACCGAAGGTCAGGATATTGATCAAAATAATGTGCAAGGTGATGAAGAACAGAATGAAGAACAAAATGATGATCAAACTGATAGACAAAGAGTTGTACATGTACTTGAAAGATATGTAAGAAGGAACCATCTAGAGATCCAAATCATAAGAGATAAGAAAGATGGTACAAGAACAAGAAGTAATTCTTTAAACTCAAGTTGTTTAATTTGTGAGTTTGAGCCAAAATATGTCAATGCTGCACTTGATAATGAAGAATGGATAAGTGCTATGAATGATGAGATTGAGAAGATTGAGAAGAACAAGACATGGTCACATGTGCCAAGACTAGATGACAAGAATGTCATCGGTACTAAATGGATATTCAGGAACAAGATGAATGAGAATGGAGAAGTCACAAGAAACAAATAAAGACTAGTATGCAAGGGGTATGCACAAGAGGAAGGTATTGAATATGGAGAAACCTTTGCATCCGTTGCTAGGCTAGAAGGTGTAAGAATACTACTTTCTTATGCTGCATTCAAAGGATTCAAGGTATACTAGATGGATGTCAAGTTAGCATTCCTAAATGGAATACTTGAAGAAGAGGTATACATTGAGCAACCAAAAGGGTTTGTAGATCTAGACAAGAGAAACATGGTATGTAGACTTCATAAAGCCTTGTATGGATTAAAACAATCTCCTAGAGCCTGGTATGAATGACTTCATTCCCATCTTATAAGTATTGGATTTGTAAGGACTAGTGAAAACAATAATCTTTATTTAAAGGAAGATACTGATGCTAACACTTTGATTGCTGAAATATTTGTTGATGACATCATATTTGGAGGCAATGATATGCTATGCAAATCATTTGCTAATGAGACAAGCAAAGAGTTTGAGATGACTATGTTTGGAGAGATCAAGTTATTTCTTGGTCTACAGATCATGCAATAATGTGAAGGAATTTTCATTACACAGTCCAAATACATTAAAGAGGTCCTAAAAATATTCAAGATTGAAGATTCCAAACCAGTTGGAACATCGATGGATATTGGATGTAAGTTGAAAAAGGAGGATAAGAAATCAGAGGTAAATCATACTTTGTATAGATCAATGATTGGAAAACTCGTGTATGTTGTACACACTAGACCAAATATTGTACATGCAGTAGGAATTGTTGCTAAATTTTCTACTTACCCCAGGGAATCACATATGACTGCTGTGAAAATAAGTTTAAGATATCTGAAGAATACCGAGGAATATGGCTAATGGTATAGAAGAGAAGGAAAATTTGAACTTAAGGTGTTTATCAACGCTGATTGGGCTGGAAATCTTGATGACCGAAAGAGCACAACTGGAGGATCATTCTTTATGGGTGATAGACTTGTCACATGGATTAGCAAGAAGCAAGGATGCATCTCTTAGTCTACTGTAGAAGTAGAGTATGTTGCTACTGTGCAAATTGCTCAAATATTGCATGGATCAAACAGTTACTAGAAGGTATGCTTATGAAGATCTTAGAACCAATAGTTATCTATTGTGATAACACCAGTGCAATAAACATTTCCAAGAATCCAGTCATGCATGCTAAGACTAAACACATTGCTATCAAGTATCATTATTTGAGAGAACAACTTCAAGAAAAGGAAGTGACACTTGAATATGTACAATCCAAAGAACAATTAGATGATATCTTCACCAAGCCACTTCTGAAGGATACATTTGAGTACTTGAGAAAGAGACTAGGGGTCAAACCCTTGTCTACCAATCAATAAAATGACTGAAGGCTGCACCAGCCTACATATTAACAGAATATCATACATGTTGATGCAAGCAAAGAGATGAACTTCAAAGCTACATCTATATACAGACATGTATATATCTTCATTGAGCACCAAAGCATATTGCTGATGGATAAGAAAATTCAAGGAATATATTATGGATGGAAAGAAATGATTGTTTGACATGAATGTCCGGTATTTGTAAGATATTTGTTTGGCATTGTTGTCAAAGGGAGAGAAATTATCCATATTATCACATCTTTTTGGAAAGGGAAAGAGATTATCCATTATCATATTACTCCAACAGGGAGAGATTATATCCTTAGGGAGAGAAATTGTATGGAAAGATTATACAAAGGGAGAGTTGTTGTCAAGAGAAAAAGACATCAAAAGAGAAGAACAGTCAAGGGAGAGAAATTGACACAAAAATAAAACATAACACATTAGAAGAAAAAGAATTGCAAGAATCAAATCTAAGCTAAACCAGAGCTTACCGATGGTCAAACATTTATTAGTTAACAGAACAAAAGATTGGTAGTTTGATGAATCTCAACTATTGTATTTCATATTGTATTAGAAATAGTATAGTGTGATAATATAGTATGTTGCCATCAATGCCAAAGGGAGAGATTGATGACATGTAACTGATTGAATGTTTGATAATGTTAAGTTGAAAGATAATGTAGGTCATTAAATCAGTTAATGGATTGTATTGTAATTGATGTCAACTTGATATCATCTATATGGTCATGTACATAATGCCAAAGACTTCAGAGAACCAAAGGAACCAAGTTATGCTTTCAGCAATGCATAAAATTCAATTATTCACGAAGTGAAAAACAACAATGACAGAGTGCACACCGATTGTCAGAGAAAAGAAGAATAGTCATAGTGATACTTGATGATCAAAAGCATAGTGTTTCCCGATGAAGCAAAACTATAGAATGCCTGACGAGAAAAGTCATAAAGTGCCCAATGACCAAAGATGCAGAGTTGCCCGATGAGAAAAATTTCAATGATGCCCGACAGACAGAGATCACAAAGCTAACTGGAGTCTCACCGACGTGTCAATCAGTTGTCACTAATGACTAACTAAAGTATTGACCGATAGAATAGAGAGTTCAGAAAATGACAAAATATCTAGTTGGCAAAGCTAAAAAAGACTTAACTGGTTGTCTACTTTGTTTTATTCGACCATAAATAAGTGATTGATTTAAAGATGATTTGTATAGTTGGAAAGAAGATATCTATGAGACAAATTAGGAGTTATACTTTAAATCTAATTGGTTGGATTGTTTATCACACCAAGAATCAAGAATCAAGAAACAATAAATATTATGTCTATATAAGAGACAAGCTTAATTCATTTACAAATAGGATTAAGGGGAGTGAATAAAAAGAGGATTCTAAAGAAAAATTGATGAAGAAAAACTTCATGTAGTGCCAATCAAACAAGCTAAAGGAAGAGCTAAGGAATCCTGCAGACACAGACAAACAGTGAGGACAACATCACAGAGCAGAAAGTCTAGAGCACAAGGATTAATTAATACATTGGTTAGAGAGGTAATGTACTTAAATAGATCTAAAAATCTAAAATTCAAGTTGCAATATGAATAGGTCATAGTGTTTTAGTTTAACCATTGAAGCATCAAGTCTCTTAACCAAGCAGGACTTAACATTCTTCTATATATTGAGGTACATCTCAAGGAGTTCCAAAAAGGTTGATTCATGAAAGTAGCACTGGACTTGCTCAATACCTATTGATAGTCTAAGAAGGAGGATGATTCAAGAGTGGTAGAAATAGATTCCCGATACTAAGTGACAACCTCTATGTATAAAATCCTTTAAAAAGGTCACACTTAACAGTGTGTTTGTAACCTTTAACAGGGTTGGCTCCTAATAGGGCTCACTTTAGAAGAGTGAAAAATTGGGGTACCGGTCCCAGTGGTTTTTTCCCTTAACAGGGTTTCCACATTAAAATTCATGTTTTATATGTGTATGATTCATTTCTTTACTATCTTACATCTTACATGGCTAACTCTAGATTGATCTGTATACTCTGCTTATTTACTAAGTTTTGGTAAATAGTTATACTACTTATCGGTAGTCAAGAAAGAATAAGGATTGATAGAGAAAACCGACAGACAGTTAATCATTAGTATTATTTCATGGCATGCATCTTGTAGGGACATAATAATATGAGGTTTGTTGATTGGTGGTTAAGTTTGAAGGATAAATTTTTGAGGCCACTGATTCACCCCCCCTCTCAGTTATTACTAATAGTCATCACAGATTAATAGCTTATCCATTAGATCTCGAGAACTTTATATTCAAGTAATTAAGTTGATCGTTGATCTTTTCTGTAGGTGTTGTTCCTTTAATCCTATCTTTATGACCTCAGTCAGACCCACTAGGACATGTGGCATCATGGCTTAATGGCTTAGATGATAGATGTCAATCAGTTTCTCTTTAAGCCATTAAGTAGGCCATTAGATCTTCTCACACTTCTCCAAATTTTATCCTACGGTCAGCTTTACCTTTAGTGGACTACACATCATCCTCTAGACACACATCAGCACTACTTAATGGCTTAGACATTAGATCTATTGTATCTTCATGATAGGCCATTAAGTCATCCATTGGCTCAAAAACAAGTTGTCTTTACTCTAATCCTCACATGCTCAGAATACCCAGGTCCACCAACTGCCACTTGTCAACACCGCTTAATCACTTACATGATAGATGTCGTGCATCTTCAGACTAAGCAATTAAGTCTACCATTAATTCTTTTAGCTGGTTCTACCCACTGATTAAACAAGAACCTTTATGGCATTGGACCCACCAAGGACACATGGCATCATAGATTAATGGCTTAGATGATAGATGTCGATCAGTTTGGGATTAAGCCATTAAGCGAGCTGTCTGATTAAAACAAACTTGCTCGACATATAATGAATTTTCTTAAATCCTCAGTGGACTTTGGACTTAGGGAATAATGTAAGACCATGGTGTTAGGACCAAAAACTTTAATAAACATGATCACTTTAAAAAAAACCCATTCGATACATGATTTAAGTGAAAAAGTAACATGAAATTAGAAGACATTTCAACACCTAGGGTATTTATGACCAAATTTACACTAGGAGACATGAAACAAGGATTTTTTAGCATTTCCAACTAGGCTGAGGGCTAGAACAAAATTTGCAGAGGCATGAGAATAGTTTTAACCATGATTTAAAACCTTTGGATAACATTAATGATAGGAGACTTCAAAATTTTACAAGGCATATTCCAAATAGGAAATATTACCAATAGTGTCTCTCTCTGAGGATGCTTAAACACCAGGTTACAACAAGAATATAGATCTCTTGGGAGGAAGACCACAAACCAAACTAACCTAATACTAGAAACAAACACACAATTGAAAGAAAACACACATGTACATATAATACATACTACTGTGCATGGAACATAAGAGTTTAATTGAAGAATTTTTTTAGAAACTATCCATGCACTGGCAATTCCTGTTCTTCATCATCCAAATTCTTGAGGAAATAAGAATCTTTTCCAAAAATCTAGGATATGAAAAAATGTCCCATCCATAGTGACTCAAATTTTTTCTTTTGCCTTTGTCTTCATCCCTGGTATTCCACTGCAATACAAAATCACCAGACTCAAACTTTCTTTCATCTACCCTTCTGTCAAAAAGATACTTCATTTTTTGTTGCAATTTGACATTTTCCCTCTGGCTTTCTCTTCTTATTTCATCCAATTCTACCAATTGAATCATTATCTCCTCCATAGGTTCTGAGACTTCAATCTCCTCATCTTAAATAAACTTATAAATTGGGAGCAGATTATTGACAGACATCCTTGATTGAATACCATAAACAACCTCAAAAGGAGATTTTCTAGTGGCCTTTTTGATAGTGATCCTATCCACCCAAAGGGCAAGTTTCAATTTTACATGCAAAGCTTTTTTATTTCCTTCTAAGTTCTTTTTCAAAATTTGCAAGATACTCTTGTTGCTAGATTCTTCCTGACCATTAGCTTGAGGATGGTATGGGGATGAATAAGACATAACAATTCCCATATCAGAGAGAAAATCAATAAATTCTTCAGACCTGAAGCACATGGCATTATCTATCACCAACTTGAGGGGAACACCAAATCTTTTAATTATATTATCCATCTGAAAGTCAATGACCACAGTGCTTCTTGCTCTTTTAGTTGGAATTTCCTCCACCCATTTTGTAAACTAATCAGTTACCAACAGAATCCAGCTATGGCCTCCACTTGATTTCTCAGAAAATTCTCCTATGAAGTCCATTCCCCACATAGCAAAGGGGTCCTCTGCTACTATAGGGTTCAATAGTAATTCTCCTGAATACTTCATCTTGCTTTAGAATCTTTGGCATGGCTCACATTTCTTGACCAAATTGTATGTATCTTGGAACAAACAAGGCCAATAGTATCCAGCTCTTAGAATTTTATGAGCTGTAGACCTAGAAGAATAGTGCCCTCCACACATTCCAGCATGCATTTCCTTCAACATCTTCTTTAATTGACCTTTGTCAAGACATAATAGCAGGATCCAATCTCTATTTTTCCAAAACAAGTCTCCATGCAACAAAACATATTTCTGAGCTTGTAATCTTAAACTCTTCCTTTGGTTATCACTTAGGTTATTTGGACACTTAGTATTTTTCATAAAATATACAATATTGGCATACCAAGGTTGCATTTCAATACCTGTTAAGCAATTATCATTTGTATCAACACTGTTGACCTGGACCAAATCCAAATTTTCTTCTGTCATGAACTTTGCCAATCCTAGTCCTCTCACCAACTTAGTGATATGGATGTCTAGATCAAATTCTTGAATTTTGTTTATCCATTTGGATCTTTTTCCTATTACTTAATTCTGAACAAAAATATCCTTAACAGCAGCATGAGGAACATAAGCATTTACCTTTGCACATACCAAATATGGCCTGAAAGCCTTGACTAATTTTACTAGAGAATAGGCTTGTTTTTCCATCAATTGAAAGTTTAACTCAGCTGACTGCAATGACTTGCTGAAAAATGCAATGGGATGTTCAAATCCCTCACCATACTTTTACAATAGGACTACTGCAATTGTATGGAAGGAAGAAAAATTGAACAAAGAGGAGGGCTTGGTGTAATTAGGGGATACAAGGACGGGTGCTTCTTGGATAGCTTGTTTTATTTTTTCAAAGGCTAACTGTGCCTCTTGATCCCATTCAAACTTTATATTTTTCTTCAGGAACTTGAAAATTGGCTTAACCAGTTTTACAAAGTTGGCAATAAATCTCCTAACAAAATTAATTTTCCCTTCCAATGATTGTATACCTTTTAAATTCTTGGGAGTAAGTACTTTTTGAATGCCTTCAACTCTTTTAGGATCTATCCTTACTCCCTCTTTTGAGACTATATGTCCCAGGAGTTTCCCCTCAGTAACAACAAAGTGACACTTCTTTGGGTTTAAAGACACCCCATATTCCAGTGCTTTTATCATCACTTGCTCCAAGTGATTGCAATGATCCTCTGCCCTTTTTGAAAAAGATGTCAAATCATCTTGGTATACTACCATCAGAACATCTATAAGATCTTTGAAAGCTACATCCATGGCCCTTTGAAAGGTTGTACCAGCATTTTTCAACCCAAATGGCATACGACCATACACATAAGTGCCCCACGGAGTAGTAAATGTTGTTTTGAATTGCTCGGATTCTTTAAATAGCACTTGATTGTACCCTGAGAACCCATCCATCATAGACAACAAATCACACCTAGTGACTTTATGTAACATAGCCTCCATGTTAGGTAATCCATAGTTATCCTTCAATGAGGCCACATTTAGATTTCTGAAATCAACACACAATCTTATGTCCCCATTTTTCTTTCTTACAGGGACTAAGTTAGAGACCCATGATGAATGTCTTATTGGCTGAATTATACCTACATCTCTTAGTTTCATCAATTATGCCTGCATTTTGGTAGCCAACAGGGGATTGATGGGCCTTTGTTTTTGTCTAAATGGTTTAATACCTTCTTTCAAAGGGATATCATGTTGAAATAAGTCTTTTCTATAAGCTTTCAAATCCTCATAAGACCATGCAAATACATGCTTATATTTCTTCAGCAATTTTATCAAATTCTATCTCACATTGCTATCCAATTTTTTACCAGTATAGACTAATTGGGGAGATGTTTCAGATCCCAAATTAAGTTCCTCTAAATCTCCCACCTTGGCATTGGACTTCTGAGTCATATAATTGTCATTTATGTTGAACATGCCTTCCAATTCAACCAACCCTTTTGGAATGTGATTAGTATCCAACTGGATGACCTCTTGATCATAGATATACTCCTTATTGTCCACAACTAATACTAGAGATTCACAATCAATCTTCTAACCATCATATTGATCTACACACTGGATACACCTAAGGGTATCATCATCATCCTGAAATACTTGCCAACTATGAATATTCTCATGAAATACAGGCCTACTTTTTATTTCAACCACAGACATACCAGTAAGAGTAGCATCATTATTTTTCAGGGAAACATTTGCAAGAAAATCTGCCAATATGTTGTTAGATCTCTCTATCTATAGAATATTGAAAGCATCAAAGAATTCTATCATATCCCAGACAGCATACTTGTACAATTTTAATCTGTCATCTTTAGCAGCATAATGCTCCCTAATCTGAGATATAATTAACTGGGAATCCCCATGAACTTTTAAACACTTAATACCATGCTTGATAGCAATATCCATTCCCAAGATTAAGGATTCATACTCAGTAGTATTATTTGTACATTGAAAATTTAGCAGGAATGAGAACTTGAAGGTGATACTTGATGGGTAAATAAACAAAACTCCTGCTCCATATCCTTCCTTTGGTCATCCTCCATCAAAGTACATTTTCCATAGTCCATCTTGTTGCAACAGAAATTCATCCACAATTGGGTTAGTTTTATTTAACTATGGCTTGATTTCTTCAACAGTAAAATTTTCTATATTAACATTCACACAACAATTCAATTGGTCAAGTAGAACCACCTCCACCATGATAGATGACTGGGGTTCTCTATACAACTTGACCTCATGTCCATTTACAGGGATAGTTGCATAGGAAAAATCTAACTACATTTTTCCACCTATTGTTGCTACTCACTGCCTTGATAGAAGCATACCATAATATGGTTTAATGTCCACTACTACTATATCCATTTTATAAGTTGCTTTAGGGAAAGCAACAATTTTCACCTCAATTTCTTTCAGTGGTCCTATCACAAGAACTTCCCTGTTGTTCATAGTATAACAACTTCCAGCAAATGTAGTGACCTGGAGGCCCAATTCCTTCATAACATGATAAGACATCACATTTTCTGCAGCTCTAGAATCAATCATGCATTTTTTTACCAAGGAACTATTAACCATTAAGGTGACATAGAATGGGTCAACATATAATTGTTCTTAGGTGATTATATTTCCAATACAGATATTAGAAAATTCTTTGCTTTTTTCTTTTCCTTTCACTAGTGGACTGTCTTTTCTAGTATCATTTGGTGTCAAAGGTATTTCCTCTTGGTTGGGAATAGATACATCATCTATCCCTCTTAAAAGTGCCAAAGCAGCTTCTTTGTGTTCCCTTATTTTCAGCATTTCCATGAGTGGGACTGAGACTTTCATTTGGCTCAGAGCATGTTTCATGTCAAAAAGGGGAAATTCAGAAGACATATCACTCATCATTTTCACCTTATTGGATTTCTCATTGGGTACTAGTTCCTCTTTTGCTTCTTCTCCTCTAGCATGATCAAAGAAGGTCCTGCTTGTTTCTCATACTTATCATTTTTATTTTCCTTGACATGAAAATCCTCAGTAACTTGAGGTGAATCTTTTCTGACATAGACAATGGAATTCTTGCCTTGAGTTGGTTTCACTATTCTATTTCTCAGGTTGTATGCATTTTGTGCTTGATTAATTGCTACAACAGTCAAATACCTCTTCTCCTCATCAGTGAGACTTCTGAAATGAGAATGTGATTTGTCACTTCCCACTGTGTTTATAGTTGCTTGTGAAATGCTGTCAACCTGATCACTTTGATAGGGTGGATTTTGTGATTGTTTTTTAAAACAAGAATTATCTTCTGTACACAAATTATCAGAAGATGATGCAATATCATAAAACCATGGATATGGTTTCTTTACTGTGAACATATTGATAATAGGGCCTTCTTGTTCTCTTTCCTCTGTTTGGTCAAACAGAGCCTGGGCTACTACACATTGATAGAAAGAGTGTGGCATATTGCAAGCATCACACCAGGGAGTGTTCTCAACATAGTTTGCACTGTTCCTTTTTAGGGGATCTGGGGTTTCCTTGGATTTTGGGTTATCTTGTCCATCAGGGACTAGCTTGCCATTATTCTAATTTGTCTTATCAGGGTAATCTCTTAGGTTTGGCTATTTGTCAAATCTTTGGTTAGTGTACTTATTATCACAGTACCCTCCTCTATAATTTTTATCCATTTTGGTAGCAATGTCTTTCACTGCACTCACTAGTTTATCCACTGTATCATCTTCTTTGACATTTTTGTTGGCTGACCCTTTTTTCTTCCAAAGCTTATTGTCTTCCATCTTCCCTAGTTTTCCTGATGTTATCCTATTAATTTCAATGTCAATTGCTATTTTATAAGAATCCCTTAAGGTTGTAGGGTTTTTATCTATTAGTAGATAGGACATTTTTCCATCAGTAGTATTGATTTAAGTAGTAAGGCATACTTCCTCATCTAACCTTAAGACTTGGAAAAGTTTATTTGTGGCCTTTTGAAATCTAAAGTTAAAATCAATCATACTCTCATTTGGGAAATTTTTAGTCTAAATTCATTTAACACGTATCCAGAATTTGCATGTTCTCTATATTGTTCCCTAAAAGACTTTACAAATTCATCCCAAGAAGCAATACTATCATTAGGTAAATTTCTGAACCAATCCCTAGCATCTTCTGTTAATGACTGAACAAAAATTTTCATAATAACATCCTCATTTTCAATCTCAAAGTCAGTTATCTTATCACTAAAATGTTTTAGATGCTCTTCACAAGTAACAACATTATTTCCAGTGAACTTGGGGATTTTATCTCTTACCTCATTAGGGATCACATTATGGTGACCAGGAATGCCTTCAAAAAAGAGAGCTCTATATCTATTCATATGGATAGGCCTTCTTTGGAAATTTCCAAGTACATTATTACCACTTGGTCTAGTAGCTCCTCCTTGATTTTTAACGGGTGGGGGAACACTTTGCTTAGGGTTGGTGGCTTGAATGCTTGGGCTAGGACCACCAGGCTGAGCACTTGCATTTGGGCTAGATTTTTTATCATTTGAATTCAAACCAGAAGATTGCACTTTAGGATCAGCCCCCTGATTATTTGGGATTGGGCCAGCAGACTACTTTTGTTGTTGTGTCCCATGATCAACTAGAATAGAGCTACTTGCATTTGTGTTAGTAGTAGAATGTAGAAAAGATATCTCCATTCTCATGTCGGCTGTAGCAGCCTCTAATTGTAATTTCTCTAGTTGTTTGGCAAGGTCCTCTTTATCTTTTCTAGCTTGTTCAAGTTCAATATCAACTTGAGACATTCCTACAAGGATGGTCAAGTTTATCTTAGGCTCCTCTATAGTCACACAAACAACCTTTTGTTTACCTTTTTTGGGAACCTCCATTGTATTTGTCTTAAGCTTTGAATTCTTCTCAATCTCACATGGGAACAGTTGCCTAATGACAAGCCCTTCCTTCTCAAATTCATCCTTGTCAAGATTCAAGATTTTATTTGGGGCTTTGTTACTTAAATCATCAAGGTTACCAAACAATTCTGGATTCAAACCTTTAACTTCTTAACTTAGGCTTTTAGCCTTGAGGTCATTCCTTCTAGTCTCAGCTAAGAGCTCTTCTAGTAATTCATATATCTTTTTCTCATGTTTCTTCTTTGCTTCAACTATTTCCATTTCTTGTCCTTTCTTTCTCTTTCTTAAAGCCATAACTTCATCTTGCAACTTATCAGAATCATATGAAGTTGTTTCAGCAATAGAGGTATCTTCTGGTGGAGCAAGATTTTCTTATGTAGGAAAGAAACCTATATCAGTATTTTCTCCATCCCTGAAGGGATCAAAATTGGTGTTAGCTCTGTAAGTGTTAGTTGGTCCCACGAGTCCCACATCTTCAGATGAAGATGACTTTCTCTCTGGAATGGGAGTCTCCATCCTCCCTTTAGAGTTATGGTGGGAATCATGTTTGGATGTAACTCTCTTGGACCATTGTTTCCTTTGAGCTGTATGGAGCTCCTCTCCAACATCTTTTTTAGTATTTTATTTAAAATATGATCTAGTATTCCTTTGTCAACTCATCTTTCAGAATAGACAAATATTTTCAAAAATTTTAATGTGCAACACTGGAGTACACAAAGGTTAGAGTGGCCACCTCTTTTTAGAGGAGATATATATATAAAGATTGAGTACCTTGTCCTAACTTAGGTTTTCTCTTATAGAAATAAGTCAAAATAAAGCTTGAAACCAAAGCTTCTCACTAATTCCTCACCTGGTAATCTTAAGAAAATGCTCCTTCTCTGTTCATATAACTACAAATCAGCTATGTAACTTTCTTTGAGGAACATGCAATATATTCAGCCAGAGATTTTGTAATCACCGATCACTCTATCTGAGACAAGATTCATATTATTTTTAGGATCAAAACCTTCAAACAATGTGCGATGATAGATAAAAAAAATAGACTTTCCTTTATGACTATGAGGAAAAATAGACCAATTCTCAATATTGCAAGGACAAAGTCTTTCATGAACATGACTCTTAGAACATTACAAAGTCCCCAGTAGAGTCACCAGTTTGTTATCTCTTTTTCTTGTAGAATCAGTATATAGTAGTGAATGCTAGACTCTTTAGTTCCCAATTTAGATTCTCACAGGGAAAAGGCTAATTAACAAGGATGAAAATACTTCTACACTTTGGGCTCCACATACCTAGGTGGGTGCACCTTCAACAAACTACTATCTTTCAACAAGTCTGACCGTGGATTAAGGATTCATGATCCTTCTTATTTTTAAGCCACTTGGATTAGGAAGGCTAACCTATTGAGTCTCTCTTCAAGGAATCAATAAGATTAATTGTACTCAATACAATTATCTAGACATGTATTTTAGATAACAGAAATATAAAGATTGATTAATATTTGATTGATGATAACAACCACTTAGCAGAAATTGACCAGTGCCTAATCATGGGCCATAGAGTCAGAATAAAACATACATACACCAGAGATAATTAATTGGAATAAAAATAAAGCCTCAGATAGAATGCCTTATAGACTATCTTCTCACCCTCACACCTGTGTATCAAATTCCTGCATAAGCCCTAACCCTCTGTAATTATTTGTAAGGTTTAAACCCTCCTTGAAAGAAACTTACAAATAATGACACAGCTACCTTATAACCAGTACATTTAAGATTCCTTACAAATTAAACATATAAGAGCTAACTGTAAATGCAAAAAGACATCATTGGTATCAAAATGGAGACTCCATTGTATTTTTATCAATAAAATTCTGATCTCAATACATTCAAATTGATTCAAAACTAAAGCTTAGACACAATTTAGAAGTCTGCTTCACAGTCTTATTTTTACCATCCTTTACAATATGTTACAACTTACTACTTATAGCCTGCACTAGTCATTTTGGGATCCTTAAAGATAAATGATACAACAATCTTCAGATGACTAGGCTAGAAGACAAAGCTCAGAGAATAACAAGACAAAATAGCAAGTGGAAAGAAAAAACCACTTTTGTTACAAGATATTCCAATAGATTATTTGTCCTATGGCCACATGGTGATTGCATTTTCCATGTAATTGCTGGGGAATAGCCATCTAGAAACCATTTCCTATGATGTTGGTGATGTATGATATGCATCTTCAACCACATCAACTACTCTTTTGTGCTTCCTCGTCCACCTGCATACCCTCTCCTTCACCTGGATCAGTTATTGTGTACCTGTCCTTCCAGGAAGTATACACCTCATCACTCAGCCAAATCAAGCCAAGAAATTCATATTTTCTACTATTGATCTCCTTCTAAGTGACATGTTCTTTCTCTATCTCATCTGTCCAGAATGCAAAAAATGACCTGGCCTTACCCACTATCTCAATTGTTTGAGCAAAAAATAGTGTGCTATCCAAAGTTAATATGCTATTTGTTCTAACTGCTAGTGCTTCATTCATTTGTCGGTGCCACAACCCCTCATCTTTGATTTTTCCATTCTTTATAAAGAGGTTTGGGAACATTTCATATTTATCCTATGAATATTCCCTTTCAAAGTCAACACCTTTCTCATAACAATGTCTCTCCTGATATCCATATCCAAAAGTAATTTGACATATTTGTGGGTGCCATTAAGGACTATGTCAACATCATTACTTTTCTTACAAGAGGTGTGAAATAATTTTAATTCCTCCATTTTCCCTTTCTAGTTGCTCACCAACTAATCTAGATTGTCTTTGTTTTCATGATAATCATTCATAATATTGACAATCTTCTTACCTTGAGCATATATAGTAGTGGGTACTACTTCATGAGTACAATGCATAAGAGAACTCTGTATTTTATCTGCATACCTCTACTTTACCCATGCTTCTTCTTCTCTGAAGGTAGTAGACTGCTCTACCCATTCTTTCTTCTTCCTTTCTAGTTCTTCTCTTACATCTTTCAGCATGGCCTTTTCCTATTCTAACTCCTCTAGGGTGGTGGAAGTAGATGGTGCAGGGGAAGGAGGATAAGTGATGATGGGACTTGATAAGGAAGGCTGGTGGGGTCCTTGTGCAATTCTCTTCTAAGGAATTATTTGTATTGTTTACCTCCCCTCTAAGAATGCAATTATCTCATACTTTTGTAGGGATTTAACCCTCCCATCATTGTATGCCTTTAGGACAAATTCATACTTTTGGTTTAGGATATCAAAAGCATCTTTCTCCTGTTTAGCTACCTTCAAACTTAGATCGGTAGTTTGAAAATCAATTTTAGCTTCCTCCACACCTGAGGTATCAGAAACTCTTTTGATAATGAGGATACCTGTATCCTCAGTCTAATCATCTTCTTTCATTCCTCTTTTTTCCTTCCTCTTCAAGGACCATATTGCCAAAGTTACATGATCTTCACTAAACTAGGCACCAATTGATGCTCCAGTAGTTCTCAATGGTTTTGCCTCCTTCCTAACAACATTAAAAACTATGGCATCATCCAAATCCCACTAGGGTAGGATAAGGACTTCATTCTTCTTTACCAGCTCCCTACCCACTTCATGGGTGATTTTGTCAAATTTAGTCATTATCTCTTGGTTGACCTCCTTTTCAATGTCATCCTTGGTCTGATTTGGTTGGGCTTATTGCAACCTCTGGCACTTATCTTTAAACTCATCAACATTATTTCTCCATAGAAACTGAATAAAGGCCCTATCCTTAACAAAATTTTCATCTGAAAGGAATTCCTCACTGGCCTGTTTGGTTACAAGGTCCAACTCTTTTCCTGCGAATTCTGCCACTGTGAGATTAGTAGTTGTATGCCTAGGTACCTCTAGCACTCCTTCTTGTAGCTCTTGTGTAGTGAAAAAGACCTGCCCTGTGTTTCCCATTTGAACCAATTGCTCAACAATGGCTTGGTCATCAATATGTAAAGGGGACTGGGAAGGAGAGTATAACTCACTCTCTTTCTCTTTTCCCTCCACTTTTTGTTTCTTGGGAGAGGGAATCTTTTGGGCACTAGCATCTTCTGGGCTCTTTCCTTTCTAATCAAAAGATTTATCAATCTTGGGCATGATATTATTATACCCTCTCCTTTTGTAGACCACATAATTCCCAGGTGGGATTATCCTTCCTTGTGAAAGTTTGCTTAAGATGGCCTTAGCCTTTTCTGGCTCAGCTTCCATTATTTTTTGTTTCTTCTCACTGAGGTCCTGCATAATGCCTTTAAATAATGTCATTAGGGACTCAATATTTCTATCCCAGGGTAAACATTTCTTCAAAAGATCATAGGATCTATCAAAATTGTTAACAAAGTCCGAAGACTTATTGTACACGAGCCACTTTTCCTTCCTGACCTCTTGGTCACTCAGATGAAAAACATTTCTAACAATATCCTCGGGGAAATTAAATTGGTTCTCTAATGTCAAGCACTTGGTTCTCTTTCTGAACATGCCCATTATGAAATCTTCATTGTCTTCACACCTGGATACAGACATTGCTAGATGGTAGGGCTCAAAACATTTGTCAAACTATGTCCACCCAGGCTTTATGATGATGAAATGATGGACTCTTGTAAGGGTAGGGAAGATACTTCCCTTCATTTTTCCTATCAGGGCTTCTTCTTGTAATCCACCCAATTGTCTCATAATCTCTGCAATTCCCATCTTTGAAGGCATTATGTAGGGAAAAACATTGGGGGTTCCCCTAAATCCATAAACCCTTATCACTGTAGAAATAGGGTATAAAATCAAATATCCCCAATTGTGGGCAATTTTCAACTCCAGGGAAAACTCCATAGTTCTCAATAATTTCATCATATCTGTATGGATCCTTCCATTTTGTCTTCATAACAATGACTTAAGCCTAGCTGCAAAAACTCTGTTGAAGTATACATAACTGGCTTCTTTTCTATCCCATGATAGATCTATTGGAGATTTTCCTTTGTGTAAATAATTGACTGTATGTTTGTCATTGATGACAACATATAATATACAGCAGGTATCCTATATGCAATTATCAGTACAGATGTTTTGGTACTATGCATTTTTATTTCCATGGTGCATACATATTCTATATGTTATGTGCATTCACATTGAGTCAGATATGTATTTATAGTTGAGTTATGATTAATCAGTTATGGCAGTTACAGTTTCTGGAGTTTATCTATTAAGAGATGACATAAATATAGTGTCTCTTGAGTTGTGCCTATCTTTGGGATATGTGTGTTTGTATTAATGTTTATTTATGAGTTAAAGATAATTATCCAAAGGTACTAAAAGTGTTTCAAAAAAATATTGATGTTAGAGTTAATTTGGTGAAGCCAACTTTGTGAAGCGTCGCGTCTATTCAGTTTGAGTTGCACGGTCCTAAATTTGATTGTGTGCTTGGTTGAGCTGACAAGAAAGTTGATGAAGTGTTTCCAGATATCGTCATGACTTTATCCTTGGTGAAGATACATATAGCAGTTTAGATATGTTTGTTAAGAGTAGAAAATGAAGTGAAGAAGAAAAGATAGAGAAGAGCAGAAAGTCAGAAAGAATAAGTTGAAGATATATGTGAAGAAACAAAAGTTGATTAAAATTCATTGGAACTGATCAAGATAGTAGGTCTACTCAAATAGTTCATTTACCAGATATAGTGTATATCTATTGTACTAGAGGTTGTAGCCTTCACCATATTAGCAGTAAGTTATTGGACAGTGAGTCCTCACCCTTAACAGGGTTATCTGTAAAAGACTCCTAACAGGGTCCGACCTTTAACCAGGTCTCTGTACTTCTTGCATTGTAAAGATCATCTTCTAACAGGGTTGTAAGATCTTCTAACACGGATCATTATAAACTAGTGTAGTTATTTGTGGGTACTAATTCCCACCAGGGTTTTTACCTATTTGGTTTGCCCGTAATCAAATTGTTGAGTACTCTATTGTGTTATCTGAATGTGCATTTACTTTATATCAAATTACATTAAAGAAAGAGAAAATAATTAAATTAACTTATAATTGATTCACGCCCCCCCCCCCTCTTAGTTATCCTTGGGACTATTCCAACAATTGGTATAAGATCCAAGTGCCTTGGAGAGAAAGCCTAACAGCTTAAGATAGATCAGATGGCATACTTCAGGAAAGAAAGTCCTAAGTTCAATGGAGAAAACTATCTTGACTAGAAGAACAAAATGATAACACATCTTCAGTGTGTTGGATTTGAGATCTATAAGATTGCCACTCAAGAAGTTGAAATTCCCACCTTGAAAGATCTTGTAGCTGATGACTCTAATATGAAAAAAAAAAGTGTTCACTAATAATGCAATTGCTAACTAAGCCCTAATCAGTGCCCTATCCAACAATGAATTTTCTAAGATCAAGAAGAGAGATAAAGCATACTCTAGTATTTGGAAATACTTAGAAGATATGTTTGAAGGATACATCCAAGAAAAGAATGTGCATAGAAAGACATGGAAGAAAAGATACAATAATTTAGAGATGTTACCTGAAGAAAACATCAGAGCTTACACTCAGAGGATTAATGAAGCAGTATCAGGTATAAGAAACAATGGTAGAGAAATATCAAAGGAAGATATAATGGACAAATTAATGACCACTGACAACAGACTATGAGAGCAAGATCAATATCCTAGATGATACTATGAAATTTTAAAAAGACTTCAAGATGGGAACCTTGATCAATAAAATATCTACATTTGAAATATCTAGATTGAAGACAGAACCTAAAAGTGAGATGACCTTCAAAGCCATAGTCCACAACAAGAAATTTATAAGTAGCTCTAGTAACAATGAAGAAGTGGATACAAAACTAGAATAAATAATTTCTATGATTGCCAAGAAGGAAAGGAAAGGTAAAGGGAAATATGAAGGATAGCTACCATTCAAATGTTTCTCATGCAACAAAGTTGGTCACTTTTCATCCAAGTGCCCTATAAGAGTCAATAAATTTAGATCAGATTATAAACCTAAGTACACTAAAGAATGTTATCATGTTGAGGATGGTGTAACTAATGATGACTTGGGAGAAGATGAAATTGGATTTGTTTCCATTAAAGACATTGAGAAGATGCTTGAATAAATGGACACAGAAGATGAAGTAAAAGAACAAGAGTTAGAATTAGTTTCAAAAGATGACATCAGAACTGACTGGATCATTGACAGTGGATGTTCACACCACATGACAGGAGACAAAGATAGATTTGCACATTTGGACAAGTAAAAAGGTGGCATGGTTAGATTAGGAGATAACACTCCCAAACCTATCATAGGTAGAGGTTCTATCACCCTAGATGGAAAGAACAAGACAAATGATGTTCTCTATGTTGATGGTTTGCATCATAACTTACTAAGTATTGGATAGTTGCTTGATAAAGGATATCAGTTGGAATTCAAAAGAAACCAGTGCATCATTAACAACAAAGAAGGAGACATGATTACATTAGGCTCAAATACCAAAGGTAATGTATTTCAGCTCAACTCAGAAGTAAGTTGTTTTGTTGCAAAAGTAGATGATAGCTGGCTATGGCACAAGAGACTTTGTCACATCAATTTTGACAACATAGTCAAGATAAGTAATGTAAAGGCAGTAAGAGACCTTCCTAGAATTGTAAGAGCAATTGACACCATGTGTAGGGAATGTGTGATGGGGAAGCATGTAAGAACCTCATTCAGGAGAAAACAAAACTTTGCAAAAAACAAATTAGATCTGATACATATAGACCTATGTGGACCTACTCAAACAAGATCATACTATGGAGAAAGGTATTTTATTTTGTTTGTTGATGATTTCTCAAGGATGATGTGGATTGTGTTCTTAAAAGAAAAATCTGAAGCTTTTGAGAAGTTCAAAGTATTCAAAGCTAAGGTTGAGAATGAATTTGGATTAAAGATAAAATGTCTGAGATCTGATAGAAGAGAATTCACCTCTAACTAGTTTTATGACTACTGTGAAGAACATGGAATCAAAAGACAATTAAGTGCACCCAGAACCCCTTAGCAAAATGGGATAGAAAAAAGGAGGAACAAGATAATACTTGACACAACCCACACTATCATGATTGAAGGAAAGGTTGCCCATACCTACTGGAGAGATGTAGTCAATAAAACAATTTACACTATCAATAGAATACAATTGAGACTAGGCACACACAAGACACCTTATGAAATTTGGCTTGGTAATGTACCTACTATAAAATACTTCAGAATCTTTGGAAGCAAGTTCTACCTCAAGAGAGATGATAGCATTGGTAAGTTTGATGCTAGAAGAGATGAAGGTATTTTTCTTGGTTACTCTACTAAAAGAAAAGCCTATAGATGTTTCAATCTAAGATTAAAGAAGATCATTGAAAGTACTCATGTGAAGATTGATGAGAAGTTTATGATTCAAGAAAGAT
>MU225610.1:1223155-1235618 GCA_018584345.1 Thuja plicata | reverse complement strand
TCCAATAGGAAAATAGAAGTTGACTTTTGTGTCTTTTTCCTTTTTATAAAATAAGAATAATGTTTTATTTGTGCAACATAGGATAAGAAGAAAGATGAGGATTTTTTATTTAAATAAAAGAGGAGGAAATTCCTTTTATTTAAATAAAGGCTTAGGATAAAGTGATTTTATTATTTAATTAAAAGAGTTTTTTACTTAATTAAAAGAAAGAATGTTCTCTTAATTAAATAATATTTTTATTTTTATTTTTTTTCTCTTTTAAATTAAATAAGGCTCAAACCTTATGAAATATTGAATTGATTATGATAAGATCAAGGAAATTGATATAATTGATATTGTTGATATTTGAAAGTATTGATTCAGGGATTTGATAAATTAAGAAATGGGGCCCAAAGTCTAGGCGACCATTTTAGGGTGCATACACATATGAATAGACATTGTTGTTTCTTCATCTTCTCCTAGAACCAGGCACAAGGCACTATACATTTTATTGGCCTTGCCATTGAAATAATCCAACTTAAATGGCTTTGGTGTGTTGGGCCCTACTACAATCAAGTCCCCTCTCTTGTTAAAGTATCCTTTTAGGGCCTCATTCCTATAATATTCCCTTTGGGTTTGGTATCCTTCCTTAAAATAATCAAATTCAATATCATCCATTTGTACTGAAGTGTCACTTAACTTGAAAATTATTTTGATTTTATCGGTTGTGATAGTCAATAGCACATTTCCCTGTGTATCCCTAACAACCTTGGATACTCTGTCATAAGTGTTGGCTATTAGGGTGAACAAATTTGTATCCATGAACACCCCAGGTACTATCTATTTTTCCATGTCTAAGTCCCATATGTTACAATCTGGGGTAGGAGTGTTTCTTTGGCTGTAGGTAGTTCTAAACAAACTTAGACCATTCAAACTAGTTTTGACATCTTTGGCCCACCTACTTGTGTCATATAAACCCTCTCCTACTCTAAAGTGGGGATGAGTTGGGACTATTCTCTTAATTTGGGTTGCATCACCCATGGACCCTTTTAATTGTTGCAGAAGATCCTCTCTAACATTTCTCTTCTAGTAATCTACCTCTCCAAAGAGTTCAATCCTAGGGGCCATTTTTGAATCTAGGGCTTTACAGAGATAATATTCAGATTTGAACAAGAATTATGAAAGATTTTTAATTTTCAAATCTTTACTGGAAGTCTGAATTTTACTATATCAGAGAAAAATTACCCGTTCTACAATTCTGTCACAAGGAGATGAATATCGCTACAATTCTATTTTTTTCTTGAATGATTTTGGTAAATTATGGCGACTTCAAGATTAAATGATGAATTATGCTACTTCAATCAAATTAGTCTTTTGTATTGAATTGAACTGAAGTGGCCACATGTTTTTCAATCAATTTGCATGCTTCAAATTCATGGCTTAATGACTCACTGAAACTCATTTTATTAACTTTGAATCTACGCTATAGATTTCAAGCAACATCTTCTTCATATGACGACCCTCTTCTATTCCTAGAAACAACTGTTCATTTGGGACACGTGTCAGCATGACTTAATCTCTTACATGATAGATGTCATTCTTCTTCTCCTTAAGTGATTAATTCTACCATTAGATTCATCTTAACATGTCTGGAAGTTATCTCACCTTGAGTTTACTGACTATGGCTGCAACTTTATCACCTAGGACATGCGTCAACATGGCTTAATGGCTTAATCACTAGATCTTGATTAATTTTCCTTTAAGCCATTAAGAAAACCATCCAATCTTTTCATACTTACAACCTTATTAACATGATAATTTCACTGTATAGGACCCACCTTTTATGCCATGCGTCATCATGGCTTAATCGCTTATCCATTAGATCTTGAGCACTTTACCTTCAAGTTATTAAGCCAACCGTCAATATTTTCTGTAGGTGTTGCTCCTTTAATCCTATCTTTACAACCTCAGCTGGATCTAATAGGACATGTGGCTTCACAGCTTAATGGCTTAGATGATTAATGTCGATCAGTTTCTCTTTATGCCATTAAGTGGACTGTTAGATCTTCTCAAACTTCTCCAACTTTTATCCTGCGGTCCGCTTTACCTTTTGTGGATTACATGTTATCCTCTGGACACACATCGGCACCGCTTAATGGCTTAGACATTAGATCTTGTGCATCTTCATGATAATCCATTAAGTCATCTGTTGGATCAAAAACAAGTTGTCTGTACTCTAATCCTTGCCTGCTAAGAATAATTGGGTCCATTAAATGCCACATGTCAACACCACTTAATCACTTACATGATAGATGTCATGCATCTTGGGACTAAGCGATTAAGTCTACCGTTGATTCTTTTAGGATCTGCCCATTGATTAACTAATACCTTTATGGCCATCGGACCCACCAAGGACACATGGCATCATAGCTTAATGTCTTAGATGATGGATGTCAATCGGTTTGGGATTAAGCCATTAAGCGGGCCGTCTGATTAAAACAAACTTTCTTGACAGCTAATGAATTATCTTAAATCCTCAGTGGGCTTTGGACTTAGGGAATAATGTATGACCATGGTGTTAGGACCGACAACTTTAATAAACATGACCACTTTAAAACAAACCCATTCGAGACATGATTTAAGTGAAAAATTAACATGAAATTAGAAGGCATTTCAATGCCTAGGGTTTTTATGACCAAATTTACACTAGGAGACATGAAATAAGGGTTTTTCAGAATTTCCAACTAGGTTGAGGGCTAGAAAAAAATTTGCAGAGGCATGAGAGCAATTTTAACCATGATTTTATACCTTTAGATAACATGAATGACATGAGACTTCAAAATTTTACAAGGCATATTCCAAACAGGAAATATTACCAACAGATTGAGCGATAAAAGTTTACTCGCTCACTCTCGCGGGCTTCAAAAAAGTAAAGTGTTGACCAGTGAGTACGTGATTGATATAAGGAATAGTGCGGTCGCTCACTCATGCAAGTGTAAATGAAAAGGATGAAGAGTTAGCGAGTACATGATTACTAAATGATAAAGTTGGCATCTAGGTCATATCTCAATTGTGAATGACATAAACTCAAGCAAAGAAGAGACCGTGAGTGCATGACTGGTTGTAAGGAAAGGTCTTATCACTCACTCACAAGGACAAATTTGAATGTAAGAAAAGGATGGAGAGTAAGAGACAAGTTGACAAGTGGCTCATTCCAGGCTTACAAAGGCGAAAAGAGAAAAAGTGAGTACTCTTTTCCTGCAGGGATCAAACAGTGTGAATTAATGACAACATTAGTTACAAAGAGATGATTGTATGACACTGCAAGTGTGAGAATTTGGCATTTGAGTGGACAAGATGTTGATTAAATGGCTATAAATATGAATGATTGAGCTTGATTTTGTACAACTCTCATTTATGCCATGAGGATTTTACTGTGAAAGCAACAAATCTTGTTTTTTTGAGATAGAAATTTGAGAAATAAAGATGAGTCAAGCTACTACCAGTGCGGCCTCACAAGGGTCTAAAAAGAAGAATGTTGCAGTAAAGAAATATGTGGAGGAATTTGTTGAATTTCTACCTAGAACACCAAACACAAACAGTGCTAACTGGGATGAGTAGGAAGATAGATGGTGTCAATGTAGAAATCCTGTCACTCTAGGCTTCTCTGGTAATACTCTATTTCACTATTTCTGGAATAATTGAATTAAATTTGTCCCAATTAGTAATCCCTGGGAATTAAACATGGCTAAATTAATTGTGTCTGATGGATATGTGGACATAGAGTTAATCAGGGAATTGGCTAAGAATTATTTCTGAGTAGCTAGGGTAATTAGGAAAAAGAAGAAGGAAACCCTAGTGTACATCAATAGAAGATCAGTAGCAGAGGTCTTTGGGATTACTGGTGCATTGTGCAGATAAATTGATTTAGATAAGATAAAAGAAGATTATAAAAAGAGGGATAAATTGATCAAGAAATATGAAATTCCCTAATTCATGCCTAGGATAGACAAAAATATGGTAATCATCCCAGATAATGTTAAACCTCCATTTGATTTGTCTGTGTTTCATCAGTATGTCAAGTGCACAGTATATGGCTTGAGCAGGGTATTAGGTTTTGATGGAGATTATACTGTTACTGAGAACCTATTAATGATGGCAATGAAAATTCAACACCCAGAGGTCAATTCAGATTATGATTATGTGGGGTACCTAATTGAAGCTATACATGTTGCATTGGTAGATATATAGAAGAATGTCCCTATTCCAACTTTCAAACATTATTCTCATCTAATGTTTATGATTCTGTTCTACAACAAGGCCTCCATGGATAAAGAACTGGAACTGTTTGATTCAGAATATGGTGTCAGTATGCCAATTCAAAGGTGGACCCTGGTATGGGACAATGCTTCTATAAATTCATCTTTTGTATGTTTCTATAATTGGATTGTGGATCCAATCTTTGTTTTACTAGGAGTTGATAGGGAGAGATTGCCAATTGAGGTTAGGAGAGTTATAAGGCCTTGGAAATTTGTTGAAAATTGGCCAATCACTCACAATTGGGGAGATTTATTTTTCTTTGATCAGTTCATTATCATTAGGGTATATGGTTGTTCTCAACCTCCTCATATTCTCCCTAATTTTGTGCCTCTTAGAATTGCATTTCTAGAGTTCATTTGGAAAATTACCTAGGTTGATAAAGAATTCTTAGAAGGACATAGGAGGGGTAATTTTTTCCCTAGATTATGGGTGGGTTTTGGTTCTTCTATTGGAAAGAGAATGTTTAATTTAATCAATAAATTCCTAATGCAATATAGAATGTCCACAGCTGTTGCTAGATTCTGTGATCCAGAACAGTTTATAAAAATAGCTTTAAAAGGTATGGTTTCCTGGGTACCTGTTAGAGACCATGAGCTATTGGATGATGAGGATATTTTTAGAAATAGGTTGGACAGGGTTCAGGTCCAAGAAAGGAGAAGAAAAAGGAAAGACCTAATAAGGGATGACAAAGAATGGAAGGAATCTGATAAGACATTTTCTGGTTTCTTCTGTGATAGTCCATACCTGAAAAGGATAGATGAAATATTGAATTCATATGATACTTTGATGACACAAGTACCATAGTTTAGTGTTGATGGTGCACAATCTCAAGGATCCCCAATTCCTGTTGCATTACATGACCAGGAACATCAAGAATAATAAGAGGAACAACACCAAGAAGAAGAAGAGGCTAGTGAAGAAGATACTTTTGCGAGAGAGCCACCCAAAAAGAAGCAAAAAATAGGGCACAAGATGGTGCAGGATAGGAAGAGCAATATAATTCATCAAGGATGATGAATTTATAAAGTCTAAAGAATTAAATACTTTCTTGATCAAGTTAAAACAAAAATTCTTGAGACAAATTTTAGCCACAAGTGAAGGACAGGCAGATAAAAATGAAGAGATTGTGAAGACACTCCAGGATTATGATCCTGAGAGTGAACTGGTTACTATGGAACAAGCAAGATTGTTGGTGCAGAATAGTGGGGTGCTATTGATGCCAGATTAGGACTTACAGTCCAATTTTACCATTTATCAGATCAGGAGGCAAGAAGACCCCTTAATGAAAATATAATTTGAGATTGATGAATTATTGAAAGGATAAGGATTTGATCCTAGATCCAAGACTTTAGCTATTTTGTCCTTGGCCCCTACTACACAGAAACCTCTAGTTATAAAAATAAGAGAGGAAATGAGGGAAGATAAGATGATCTAGAACTTGCAAAACACTAGTGACACTAAGATAGCTCAGTTAATGACCCAAGTGTCATTTATGAATTTAGAAAAAGTGGAGGATATGTCTAAGTGGTATGAAATTTTTTTTGGCCAAATGATAGAATTAGCTAAGAAGCATGAAGAAGTTGTGATTATTAATCACACCCTAGGGAGAAAATTAAAAAATTAAAGGAAGAGTTAGAAGAAAGTAAGAGAGAAAAAACTCCAGCCCCCAAGAAGCATCAAAAGTTAAAACAAATGTTGCCATAGAAACAAAAGAAAATTCAGCATTGGCAGAAGGCTAGTCTAAGGAATTATCATAGTGATAAAGTACAAAAGTCATGACTATCATATTTCCCATAGTGCAACATTGAATTGATGTTTTGAAGTAGAATACTGACATAATACACACATTGTATGGCTCACTGCAAGAAGCCTCAAAGACAACTGTTGAAGCTATGACATTCTTGGAGCCTACATTCAAGACCTAGTCAGGAAGAAACATGCTAATGGATAAATTGAAGACAACCATGTTATACAATGATGGTTTTCCTAATAAAATCATAGAGACCATTGAGATTATCAATGAGGTAAATGATATGTATGCCTTCTTCAATGGAAAAGTTGAGTTGATAGATAATAAGTTTCTATTATTTGGTGATCAGTGCCCTCCCTTAATTCCAAAGATCTATGATGAAGCTGGTGCTTTAAAGCCACAATCAAATTGGATAGTTGAGTTTGACAGGATATTCAAAGATGAAGAGATGAAGCAGTTCCTGGAGAAAGATAATAAAGCCAATTATTGCAATGAATTAATTGATAACCTTTTCAAGGTTGAGAGAGATATGGAAAAGTTTGTTCCCGAGGCCAGAACAACCCTCAATGCTAGATGGACAGAAGATGTTGCTAAGTTGGAGTTGGAAAAGAATTTTGATTGGCCCACCACCAAGGAAGTAAATAGGTGGGATACAAAGCTAAAGGGATAATAAAAGATATATTCAAACTGCAACAACAAATTTTGTTCAGACTTCACCAACTTTTGCCACCCATGTTCTGTTGTAATTTTGGCTTTAATGTCAGTTTTAAAAGTTGTTGTAAAAGATTTTGTAAATATTTCCCATGTAGTCCATAGCTTGTTGCATCCTTAGTTATTAAAGGATTCCAAGATTACTGGGATTCATATAGCCATTTTTTCATTTGGGAGTACAAGTTCAAGTTGTATAAACTCTAGTTTAAGACCGATATATTTTGAGTAGGGTTTGGAAATTTATTGTTGAATGTAATAGAAAATTTTGATCATGAATACAAATGAAATACATTAATGAGTATTTTTTAAATTTTATTTAAATTGGATGCTCAAGGAATGTTCAATTTATACGTCTGTTAGGCAGATTTTGAAATAGTTTTAGGGTTCTTTCAAGGAAAGATTAAAATTGCCTTAGGGTTGTTTCAGTGAGATTCAGGGTTTATCATGAATTTGACGAATTAAGTTGTCATATGTGTGAAGGTAGATATATAAGGTATATCTATTTTTATATCAGATCTGTCATTGTTTTAATCTCTTGTTCATGAGAAATTGGTTATGAATATTCATAAGTGACTCCATACCCTAGGATACAACACTGGTCTGTTTTCCATTGAAATAGTTGACTATCACTATTAAAATTGATCTTTATCTTTATGTTTTGATCTTTCACATAAATGTTGCAGAGGTGAATCCCTATAATTCCATTGATATATGCTAGAATGATTATGTGATTTGAATATTCTAAGCTAGAAGGCTATTCCCACCCGATTTTATGGAGCTCAAAGTGTAGAGGGTTTAAAAACCCTATTTTTGTCATTTTATATCTTGCTTGATCATTGTCTAGGATAAATAGAGCAAGCTCGTTAAGAGTATTTCATATGTTAGCAAGAAAAGGAACTAACACAATATAGAGTAATAAATTTACAAAATAGGATGATAGCATAATAAAATTACAAATTGATTGAACTAAAATTTAAAATTACGTCCACCAATCTCTCCTCTAGAATAGTGGGCTGGGTCAACAAAGATGTAAAAGATTCTCATGGGACCTCCCTCACACTAGGAGTAACCTATGAGAGTCAAAAAGATAGTCAATTATATATAAATTTACTTCATCATAACAACCCTGGTTATAAAATACAAATAAAAATATGTACAAATATACATACAATCAGGCTATCACTCCAAATCGAGATGCCTATCAGCCTAGGCTCCCGAACTATGTCATGACATCATCAAAAGCCACACCCTATAAAATATTTATTACTACACACAAGTGACATACATATCTATGCATAATTAATCTTAAACGATTAATTACCTTTCCTTTGTCGACACATGAAGAAGGAACCCCCTCGTGCCCCCCAGTGACATCAGTTGATACCTACAAGAGTACAATAAGATGACAATATATTAGTAAATGTATGAATTTAATTTCTCTAACTGATAGATATTCATGCATGTACACCAAATGATATAAAAAAACTAATGGATACTTAATTTATAATATATCATATAGGTGTCAAGTCCAAATGAAATGGTCAAAAGTGTGGAGTCATCCACCTATCTCAACTCCTCTTCTGTCATCGACTGAACATAAATGGACCAAATACATATACATAAGTGCATGCAATCATTAAAACTAATCTAAATAAATAAATTATTTTTAAATTAATTAAGTCATGTGACAAATTTATTTATAATGTTTACTCTTACCATATCAACATGAGTACATGGCTCTGCGTACCCCTCCTCAACATTCTCGTGAGATGCACATGCCCCATGAAGTGTTGTAGCCTCCATAGCTGTGTCTCCTATATCCTCCTCATCAATAACATAGTGATATGTATCAGCATCAGTAAGCGGTCCAAGGCACAAGTTCTTGCACATAATGCAAGTATGGGGCACACATACATGTGAACTACTTGTTGGAAATACAATAATGGGAAAACAAGATATTGAGAGGGGGGGTGAATCAGATCTTCAAATTTAAACACTTAAAACAAACTAATCCACATTCATACATATATGAATCTAATGTAATCTTAGATAGCATCCACACAATGAAATAAATAACACATAACACAATAACTTGGTAACCCAAAAACCCAAATAGGTAAAATTGGGGTGGGGATGACACCCACAAAATTCTCCACTACTGTAGTAATAAAGTGTGCCTGTTAAGGCTACAAATGTTGATTACAAAATGTAATCTACCCTGTTAAAGGTTTGCCCAGTTAAGAGCTAAAGATCATTACAATCTACCCTATTAAAGGATTTCAACTTACAATAAAGTAAGCACTCTATTAGGAGATAAAGAAAGGTCTGCTAGAACCACTCTGTTAAGAGATTTTCACCTGATACAATGATTAGAATGTCTCAAGTATTGATCATTTATTATGCACTCTGATGCTAATGACCGATCTCCTCTTTCCAGTACCTTCTATGATCTCATAATCTGATATAATCTTTACTCTGTTGTTCATTGTGTTGTCACTCTGCTTGATCTCTGCTTCTTAACAAAATAACCCTCTGTGCATTTCCTTAAAAAATGAATTCACCACACTTCGTCTACTCTCCTTACTCACTTTCAAAATAGGGTTTAGAAGCAATCTAATATATCCATTCAAGTCTCATAGCGAGATCTAGATCAATGATCAAGATCTAATACCCATACCTTGATGCTATTACAATTAATGTTCATGCATAGGATAAAACAATTAAATGCATAACTAACTCCATAGAAGAATATTAAATGCATACATAAGTCGGCCCAAAAAGCTTATATAAGTTAGCTAGATCACTTATCCTCAAAGTTTGAATCATTCCAGACATGTATACAAAAACTATTTTTCTCGGCACTTGACTTCTCTTTATCCTTCTCAGCTCGGCAATGTAACTTGGCAAACTAAAAACTGCTCGACAATGTTGCTCGACCTTGCATAGTTTTAGCTCGGCCACAGTGATAGCCAACTAAAACTGCCTAAGTGAATGACTAAGTGTTGGTCACTAATCATCAATAGAACTTAAAGATTAACAATCTCCCCCTTTGATATTAGTGGAAAAAAAACTTATCATTACTTCCATTCTTTTCATCAAAATTTTTCCTAAGTATACAAAGTACTCCCCCTAGGAATATACTCATATATACAAGTGTCCTGTTCTGTGCTGATGTATCATACTATATCCTTTCCAACTTTCTTACCAAATTCCCCCTTATTTTTGTCACTGATTGTAGGTGGGGTTAAGTTGTACTTATCCAAAAATTGTTTATGAAGCTATAGGGTGGATTCAAATGTAGTATCCCAACTTTCCTTAGCAATCTTCATAACTTCCAATTTTATTTCTAGCTCGGCAGCTAGACTCACTAAACTTTCTACAGTTGATAGATTTGCACTACTCTATGATAACTCCTTTGCAATTGAAAGTTCCTTCTATATTACCTCCAAGTGAGGTAGCAGGCTTGTCTAAATAGTTATCAATTTGGCCCTTATTCAACCATCTTCAGCCATAAGTTTGGCTATTCTCCATTGTGCATTTATCAACTTAGTAAGATGTAAACAACTAGAGGTAGTATCTTTACCCAAAGTAGTGCCAGTTGATCTCAAATCTAATTGTAGCTTCTCAACAAGCTATAGATTATCCTTTGTGAAAAATTCAACATCACATAATTTTATGTACAAAGAATAAACATTGGTTGTAACTTTCTCTAAAGTTTCTACAAGAATAGAAAGTTCAACCTATTTTGTGGCAATCTCTTCTGAGATTTTCTCTAGAACTTTTCTCTCAAATATTCTCCTGGACCATTGTAGAAGCTTTTCATTGTTTTCTATGTCCTCATTAGTTACCTTCTATATGATGTTGACAAGCTGATCAATAATTGGAGCTTGAGGCATTTCATCCTCTAAATCAAAAGCCTTTGTAAATATGTCTTTGATGTCATGCAACACCTGCTTTTGCTTTTGTTCTATCTTCATCTCTTCCTGTCTCTTCTTCCTCTTAAATAATTCTTGAAGAGTCCCTATTTGTTCAAAAGATAACTCATTGGGATCCCATTGTGGAATCACAATGACTTCATCTAATGTTAAATCTAGAATTTGAGACTTCTTCTTCAGAATTTTCTTTTTCTTCAACTCTAGAGAACTTATGCTCAGCAGCATAATATCTTTCCCTTTGATAGTGTCAGTGTCCATTACCTCTTTTAATTCTATCAATATTGTCTGGGGGTTTGGCATACTCCCAATTTTAGGACCATTGGGAGTGGATGATGCAGAGTGTGGTAGATCAACCAACACTTGCATTGCCTCTTCTTCCTTAGGCTTATCAATAGTATCCATTATCACTACTCCACTATCTAAAACTGTTTTCACAACCTCTAAAATAGGTGGCTTCTATGAAGTTACCTCTTGTGCATTTGTTTATTATTTCTCTTCACCTTTTTGATCATTAACAACTTCAATTATCTCATCAGATGTTGTGGTCTTTTCTTCTTCAGTACCAGTTGCCTTAATAGGAAAATCAGTGTAAGTACCACTCGACATATCTTGTTCCTCAGTATTTAAATTGCTTGGATCATCAACTATAAAATCCATAGGACTATCTGTAGTCAGATCAACAGAATTAGTTGAGTCTAATGCATCTTTGGTTTTGTCCTATTCTATGGCAATTTGATCTTGAGTTATCTGTGGCTTAGGGGTAGTCTTTACTTCAACTTCTTTTGTCTTTTGCTCGAATATCCCCTCACTAGATTTCTTATCTTTGAGAATGGCCAGTCCAAAGATTTCCTTCTAGATCCTTGTGCTTTGGTGTACTACACCTTCAATATCATTTTTCAGAACAACATAGCCTCTGATTTTAGGAACAAACCTATTCTTGTAATCCTCAATGAATTTGGCTCTTTGTTTTGAGATTAACTTAGGTATTACCTTGGCTAGAGTTCCTTCCCTGAGCTATCTCTCTATGGTAAGTGAAAATTCCCATTTGCTTGACAGAAAATCATATAGTTCATTTGGCACATGATTTACTATCTTTGTAGGAGTTAACTTGAAAGTACTCATCATATCCAAGAGTGATTCCTAAACTTTGTGCTTATCTAGATTATTCAATTTCTCATACTTAATGAACTTAAAAGTTGCTAACCCCACTAAATTCCTTGAAGTGTCACATACCTCATCAATACTAGCTGGTTTCTTGAATTGTGTTGTAGGTATGTTGCTGGGTTCATCAATTTCTATCTTTTCCTCATAACTATCTGTTCCCAAATTTAGTCTCCTTCTTGGTCTCTTTGCTGGCTTACTCAGCTCAGCCTTAGGAGAAACCTTAGCTTCCTTTCCAAAACTACTTTCTTCAACTTTCCTCTTACCATATACTTGTGTTTGTACTTTTTATGGAGAAGTAACAGTAGATGCTCTAGTCCTAGGATGATTAGTTGCAGGAGGTGTAACCTTAGGTTTAGCTTTGCTTGGCTTGGTTACTATGACAATTGGTGGCCTTTTACCCTTGGCTTTCTTAGTGACCTCTTCTGATGCACTCACTTCCTCTTCTGTAGATATATCCTCACCTTGTCTAGTGGTTAGGCCTAAAGGTGCATCCTTAGGTTCTTCATCACTACCTAAACCAACCATTTTCTTCAGATTTTTCACAATCTTCTTTCTTTTCCTCTCCATAGTTCCCTCATTCAAGCTTCTAGATATTTTAGCTTTG
>MU225610.1:1200059-1211231 GCA_018584345.1 Thuja plicata | reverse complement strand
GTAAGGATAAACCTGATCAAGTTATTGAGAAAATACAAGCATGTTTTTGCTTGGTCATATGAAGACTTGAAGGCATATAGAGAGGACCTTTTTCAACATGAAATTCCTCTGAAATCAGATGTCAAGCTATTTAGACAGAAACAAAGGCCCATTAACCCCTTGTTGGCCCCCAAAATGCAGTAGGAATTGATGAAACTCAAAGATGCTAGGATAATCCAACCTATTAGACATTCAACATGGGTATCAAATCTAGTGCCAGTTAGGAAGAAAAATGGTGACATCAGATTGTGTGTTGATTTCAAGAATCTAAATATTGCTTCATTGAAAGATAATTATTCATTGCCTAATATGGAAGCAATGTTGCATAAGGTGACTAGTTGTGAATTACTGTCAATGATTGATGGTTTTTCAGGTTACAACCAAGTTCTAGTCAAGGAGTCAGAACAATATAAGACTGCATTTACTACTCCTTGAGGAACATATGTTTATATCAGAATGCCTTTTGGTCTGATAAATGCAGGTACAACTTTTCAGAGAGCCATGGATGTCGCTTACAAAGAGTTTATTGATCTATTTATGGTTGTTTACCAAGATGACTTAACTGCATATTCTAAAAGGGCTAATGATCATTGTGATCATTTGGGTAGGATTTTCAATAAAGCATTAGAATATGGTGTTTCATTAAACCCTAAGAAGTGCCACTTTGCAGTTAAAGAAGGAAAATTGCTTGGGCATATAGTGTCCAGAGAAGGGGTAAGAATAGACCCTGAAAGGGTAGAAGCAATTCAGAAAGTAGTTGCTCCAAAAAACTTAAAAGGTGTACAATCTTTCTTAGGAAAGATTAATTTTGTCAGAAGATTTGTAGCCAATTTTGCTGAAATTGTCAAGCCTATTGTGAAGTTGTTGAAAAAAGATACTAAGTTTGTTTGGGATGATGAGGCTCAACAAGATTTTGAAAGGATAAAGAAGGCAGTGCAGGAAACTCCAGTGTTGAAATCTCCAGATTACACTAAGCCTTTTTCCTTGTTTTCATTTGCATCATTTCATACAATTGGTGCAATTTTGCTTCAGAAAAGCGAGCAAGGATTTGAACATCCCATAGCCTTTTATAGTAAATCCTTGCAGGCTGCAGAACTTTACTATGAAATAATGGAAAAGCAAGCCTATGCATTGGTAAAGGCTGTGAAGTATTTTAGGCCTTATTTGGTGTGTGCCAAGGTGCAGGCCTATGTTCCACATTCAGCAGTGAAAGATATTCTTACCCAGTCAGAGGTTACTGGTAAGAGATGCAAGTGGATTACAAGAATTCAAGAGTTCAATTTGGAAATCAATATCACTAAATTGGTAAGAGGTCAAGGCTTGGCCAAGCTAATGATAGAAGAGAACTTGGATTTAGTACAATCAAATCAAACAGAGGCACATGATCAAGCCATTACCAGTATAGAGAGGCAACCATATTACACTGATATTGTTTTCTTCCTCAAAAATGCTAAATGTCCTGATCATCTGTCTGATAATCAGAAGAGGAGTTTGAAATTGAAAGCTCAAAGGTATGTTTTGACTCAAGGAGATTTGTTCTGGAAAGATAATAATAGTGTTCTATTGCTATGCCTTGACAAACATCGAGCTGAGAAGGTCCTAATTGAGATGCATGAAGGACAATGTGGAGGTTAATTTTTTGCTAAGACCACTGCCCATAAGATTTTAAGGGCAGGATATTATTGGCCTACTTTGTTCAAAGATACTTATACACATGTTAGGAAATGTGAACCATGTCAGAGGTTCTCCAATAAGTTGAAATTTGCAGGTGCTCTATTACTTAACCCAATGAGTACTGAGGCTCCTTTTGCTATATGAGGCATTGATTTTATTGGTGAATTTCAATAAAAGTCTAGTGTAGGGCACAGTTGGATTTTAGTTGCCACAGATTACTTTACTAAATGGATTGATTCTATCCCTACAAAGAAAGCAACTAGTAAGGTGGTTACTGAATTTTTGCTAGAAAACATTTTGACCAGATTTGGAGTGGCTAGTAAATTAATAATGGACAATGCTATGAGTTTTAGATCAGAAGAAATGACAAGCTTCTATGAGCAGTATGGGATTACAATATCATATTCATCCCCATATCATCCACAGGCTAATGGAAAAGCTGAGTCTAGCAATAAAAGCATATTGAAGATATTGAAGAGGACTCTGGAATAAAACAAAAGGACATGGCATACAAAACTGAGATTAGCTCTTTGGGCTGATAGAATAACACTTAAGAAGGCAACTGGTCAATCACCTTTTGAGTTAGTATATGGTTTACAAGCGAGGTTGCCTATTAACAATTTATTGCCCATTTGCCAATACATACAACAGGAAAATTTCGATGTCTCTGACAATATGTAAAATAGAATGATGCAGCTGAATGAATTGGATGAAATGAGGAGAAATAGTCAGAAGGAAAATGTGAAGCAGCAACAGCAAATGAAATATCTATTTGACAGGAGGGCTACTGAGAGAAAGTTCCAAATTGATGATTTAGTTCTCCAATGGAATGCAAGGGCAGAGGATAAAGGCAAGCATAAGAAGTTTGAGTCCTTATGGCTAGGACCATTCATTATTGCAAAAAAATTTGGCAAGGACTCATACTTGTTGAAGAATATGGAAGGTGATCTCTTTGAGTTGCCTGTGCATGGGAAGTTTTTGAAGCCCTTCTTTGAGTAAAGGTTCAAGGTGCACAAGTAAGTATGTATTATATTCTTCTTTCCTTGTCCCTTGTTTGTAAATTCTGTACATATTTCCCTTTCTATTTTAGGGTTTTGCTCCGTTCAAGGTGGTCTACAACCAGAGATTCTGTGGTTCTTTGTCATAAACTATGTTTAGTCAATCTGCATCAGAGCCACTGTTGGTTGTATTTCCTATTTTTGCTAGTTCTCCTGGTTCCTTGCCCTGCTCTCTGAGTTCTGAGGTGCTCAAATTCAACTATCTCTCATTCATTATGCCCTTACCTCTGCCATGTTTTCAGGTTTTAAAGTCTAAACCTTGCCAAATTGCAAAAACCCTAAAAACCCTTGTCATATCCAAGTGTTAAACGATGAAATGAAACCCTAAGTCATGTCTTATGTTTCAGTGTTACTTTTCCATTCACTTAAGGCATGTGTTTTAAGTTAAGTCACCTCGTCGCATTACCCCAGCCGAATATTCCATTTGTCTTCCCGACTTTGCTTTTTTCTTGTGTCGCGTAGTCTCGTTTAAAAACATAATATTCCTTCAATGTTACGAGACTTAGCGATTTCTTTCAGTCGGGTAGTCGCAAGATATCTATGTTATAAAGCTTTATAAAGATGAGACCCACTGCTTAGTCGCGTGATTGCGAGAGAAATTAAACAGTTATGAAAATGATCTCAAACTTTGCGATTACTTCATGTTGCGTTATCGCCAAATCAAGACAAGGCTAATAGTTAAGTTTTCCTTCAGTCGCGTGGTCTCAGAATAGAATGGCAGTTAAGAGATTTTGATTCATACTACGCGACTAACCATTTGAAGTTTGCAGTAATGTTTAGTCGGGATGTCGCCAGAATAAGATAATGCTTCAGTTTACAATTATGCAACAAGTAAACAAATGATTGTATGACATGTGTCACAAGGCGGGTGGCTATTGAGAGAACATTATCGCATGGCCCCAGAAAGAAGAAATAGATTCAGTGACTTCGAGACTAAGGTGCTTTGCCTTCTGTCGCGATGTCTGGAAATGACTTAAGGGCATGTATAAACATTGAGCGATTAAGCAACTACCGTTAGATGATAGAATCAGAAGATCCAACAGTTGTCATGAAGTCTGAGAAGAAAAGTGCCCCAGAGAAAAAGTCCTCCCGACTTGGCAATTAGGGTATGTCGCGAAGTCGTTAGAAGTGAAAAGGGGGTGCTTATAACATGTTAAGGTAAAGTTGAATGCTTAGGGATTATATCTCCTGACTGGGCGACTAGGCATTGTCTCAAATTCTTGAAATAGAAATTAAACATTCAACGACAGGGAGATAACCGTGAAGGTTAATGGTAATGGCTAGTCACAAAGTCTCAGAAAGAATGATGAGTTAAGGTTAACTACGCGCGACTTTGATTTTAGTTGTGTCGCATGATCGCCAGATGATCACTTGGGTCAGCCAAAGTTAAGAAAGCACATTGTTGCCAAGTCTTGAGATGGAACCATGGTTAGTAACAGAGGCCCGTGACAAAGAGACTTAATGCAGTCGTGCAGTTGCCTGATTAAAAAATCTAAATAACGGCGACAGTTTTTTGATGTGACAGAGTAAATCTCCCAGCAACCAATCACAGGCTCGTATTTTGATTACTAAGAAAAAGGAGTAGCTGAGATGTGAGACAGACAACGAATTACAATATGACATGTCAGCTCTCTTAAATGTTATATGATTGCTCCGAGGATTAATTTTTGAAAATTTGATTTCCTGTCAACTTCAACAACTACGGCTAGGTTTTTCAAGTTCATGACATGGCGAATTAATGGCAGAACTGATGTTTCTGAATTATGAGCTGTGTACTCTGAATGATGGCTATAAGGAGTTGATAGTGCATTCATTCTCATTCACCATGCTTTCAATTTTTTAGAGCCCAAGTTGCTAATTTTTCAGAAAAGAGAGATATCTTGCTTAGTTGCAGTGTATCCAAAGTTGATCAGAGAGTTCTAAATTGCAGAAAAGTTGTGCACAGAACAAACAGCTGATATTTGAGATAGATTTGTTTCAATATCGGTAAGAAAAAAGGAGATTCAGTCTATTGCAAGGATGAGTAGAGCTGTGAGTGTCGCTTCAACAAGTGGAGGTAGTGGAGAGGAACAGAAAGGAAAAGCAAGTTTCTCTGATGAGTTTCTCCGTCTCCTGCCAGGTTCAATGCAGAATAAGAAGGCCAATGCTAGTGTCCTCCTGGATGAGTACAAGAACATTCGAGATGGTGTGACCCCAGGCACAACAGGTTTCTCTCTTTTCAATTACTTCTATAAAAATTCTGATAATCCTATCCCAGTGTCAAACCCTTGGACATGTGGTCTGGCTAGGTTACTTGTTCCTGATGTTTTCTTAGATGTAGACCTATTTCTAGACCTAGCCAATCACTATGATTCCCTGACAAAGACCATCAAAAGGGATGATGGCACTTCTCTGCTAATTTTAAATAGGAACTCATTCATGCAAGCCTTTAGCTTATTCAACACCATGTCTACTAAAATTGACATGACAAGGCAGGAGAAGAGATATAGTTCTAAGCCTGGTATTGCAAAAGGTGTATTGCAGAAGCATAGGTTAAAAGAGTTGAAAAATTACTTAGGTCCTATGGTTGAGCCCTATCCATATTATTACAAGGACCTAAAATTCTACATTAAGTATAATGCTTATGCCCTATGTAGAGTGCTAGGGATAGATGGAGATGCAGAGAGAATCAGTTCTGGTATCTTAATGATGGTACTATACCTGGAAGAAGTGCATTCAAGCACTAGCTATGATTACATACAACATATAATTGATGAAATGCATGAGGGTTTTGTTTCAACTCAAAAGAGATTAAAGAACCCCAAGGAGAAGGAGCCTAAGTTTTTGCATTATTCAGTCCTAATGCACCTTCTCTGATACTTCAATTTTGTAATCATGGATATGCATAACTTGTCTCCTCAGAGATTCTATTAGACACAACCAAATCCTATCCAGTTTTGGGTTAGGGTTTGGAATTATACTTCCAGGGAATGTGACTACTGTGCCTTCCAGAATTGGATTGTGTATCCAATTGTGCAGAGTTTGGGGACAAGCAGGACTAGAGTCCCATTGAAGATCATACAACTGCTCAGGCCCTGTAATTATAAAGAAAATTGGTCTGGAAACCACAAATGGGGTGATTTTTTCTTGGAGGAGAATTTCACCATCATCAGAGTATATGGGTGTATTCATCCACCCCATTTGTTGCCTTATCATGTGCCTGTGAGAGTAGCTGTTATGGAATTCATTTGGCAGCTGATGCTAATAGATAATGAGCACTTTGCACCTCACAAAAAGGGGACTATAACCCCTAGACAATTTAAGATTTCAAATTTTACAATTGGTAAGAATGCCATAGATGAAGTGGGTCAGTGGTTGGAGAAGTATAGAATGGGGGCAGCCGCTTATAGGTACATTGACCTAGAAGGCTTCATGGCAGGGGTTAGGAAGTTGTATACTCCTACTATCCCTAATACCAATGTTCATTGTGAATGCATACAGGAAGATTCAACAAGAAACCTCTTGGATGAAGATGACATTCATATGAGAAGACTGAGAATCTAGGAGTTGCTGAAGCTGCAGACACAAATAAAAATAAATGGGTTGTCCTTTGGGGGTTTTTACCCTGATCTCCCATATTTTGATAGGATTAAGGCCATGATAGAAAACTATTATGTGCTAGTAGAGCAATTGGATATAGTCCTGGACAAGAAAGGTGCTTAGTCACCTGAACACCCAAAATCAGAGGAGGAGAGTAGTGATGACAGTGATTATGCACGTCCTCCCATGAATCCTCCACCACAACAAGCCTCAGAGTAAGAAATGGCTGAGATCCCACAGTTGCAGGGAGTAGAAGGACATATTATAGATCTAACAATTGCTACATAGCCAGATGATGTAGAAGAACCTGTTGCAAAGAGGCAGAAGTTGGAATTAGGACAGCCTTCAATAGAAGGGCAAAGTAAGAAAAAGGATAAGGCTAAGGCCTTAGTACCAGGCACCAGGTTATATGATCATAACCTGAGAAAAGCAATCAAGGAAGGCAAGAAGCAATGACCTGACCTAGAAGATGAGGTTGAGGTACCACTCAGGGCCTGTGTTGATGAAAGATTGCTTCATCAGCAAAAATTCCTAGATGATGATAGCTTTGTGAAGATAGAGGAGTTTAAAGACTTCCTGAGATGGCACAAAATAGAGAAAATAAGATCCCAATTAACTATGGATGGGAAAGAAACAATTACAAATGAAGCTCTAGTGGCCGTACAAAATTATGATCCTGAAAGTGAGGACATCTCTTTTAAAGATGCCAGGAAGATGGTGCTAGGAAGTGGGATATTATTGGCTGAAGGATGGGACTTAGCATCTGCATTCATTATAGATCAAATCAAGAAGCAGCCAGATCTTAAAATGGTCAGTGAGGTCCAAGTAGGAGAAATGATAAAAGGATTTGGGTATAACCCAAAGTCTCAGGCCTTTGCAATGTGGAGCTTAAGCCCAAAAGACCAGAAGCCCCAATTAGTGAATATTCAAGTGAATATGGTGGGGAATCAGATGGTGTGGTCAGTACAAAATACAAGGGACTTAGAAATCTCCCAAATTATGACACACCGGGCTCAATTGAATGAGGACAAGACAAAACAAGTGTCTGAAAGGTATACTACTCTATTGGAAGAAACAAGTGCACTATCTAAGGATAGAGACATGTGCCATATACAACTATACTAGAGGGATCAGCTGATCAAGACATTGTCAGATGAATTGGAGGCAAAGCCTGAGGTAGTGTATGTGCCTGCACAACCACCACCAATGTAGATTGAAGATAAGCCTAAGTCAGAAGAGGCTGTGGAACAAAAGGTGGATGAAGAAAAAGGAAATGCAATAGCTTTGAAGGCATTGAAAGGCATACTGCAACATAGAATTGAGATTCTAAAAGACAAAGCTGATGTTGTGGTCAATACATATAATAAGTTTCCAGTATTGCATACTGAGGTAATGGGGTACCTTGCAATTCTGAACCCTTACTTCGCCAAGTGGTCTACCAGGGCAAATTTGTTTGAAAAATTGTCATCTCTACAGGCCATAAGACCAGACTTTCCTCTAATAGTCACAGAGGTTGAAGATGAGATCAAAAGAGTTAACATTGCTCTCTCATTATTCAAAGGAAAGTTAAACCAGATAGAGTCTAAATTAGGTCTCTTTTCAAGTGATTTCAATAGGTTTATTCCTGCCTTAAAGGGAGATGATGACCAGGTAAAGGCTATAGATACCTAGAGGAGTGAGTTTGACACCAAGATGCCTAGTGAAGATACATTTCTCCTGGGAACTGATGTTGATATAGAGGGATTTAATAAAATATTGGATGAGGCATTCAAGGCTGAGATAGATATCAACAAGTTCCTACTTGATGTCAAAAACATCACCGATGCAAGATGGGACAGGCAAAAGATATAGGTACAGAGTACTCAGGACTTCAAGTGGCCATTAGATGATGAAGTAAAGGCTTGGGAAGTCATGAAAACACCAAAGAAAAATAAGCCTGTAGTTGAAGAAGAAATTTTGGACGATGAGTGAGGTAAACACTTGGCACTGCACTATTCAAAGACAAGATGGACAGTTATTACAAAAGGAGAATGTAGGTGAGTAGGTGAGCACAAATATTCGGACTTAGCATAAATACTACCAGCTACCATCTACAAATCTGATTGCAGTCACCAGATCGGGAGAAGAACAAGAAATATCTATTTATACCTTTTTGACTCAGTCCTTTCACCGCTTCTTCTCTCTCTTTCTTTTGTCTGTCTTGTAACTTTAGGGTTAGGGTTTTGTGACCATCCGAAGCTTGTTACATCCTTAAGGGATTCCAAGATGGTCTAAAACCTATATATAGCATAATATTTGTAATAGTTAAGGGTCTTTTTTGATGTGGGAACATTTTGGAGAAGAGATAATATACCATAGAATTCAGATATTCTGGTTTTTGTCTATCTTTTGGAGCTGTGTAATCTTTCATGTATGGAAATTTGGATCATATAAATAATATATGGTGCAATTTTACTCTCCTCTATTGCTATCTCTTTATTCTTTGTATATGCTCTCCTATGTTAAGTTTACAAGGTATTCTGAAACATTCTGGTTATAAGGTAACCATTTGATTATTTGCAAGTTTCTTTTAAGAAAAGAACTAAATTTTGTAAGTAGTTTCAGGGAGCATACTACTTTGATTAAGGATTTGATACAATAGATTTGAGGTGACAGGGTAACTTGTAAGGCAACTTACCTGAATTGTATGTGGGTTGTAAGGCAATCTGCTGTATTTTGTTTCTATGATATCTTAGCTTATTTTGACTCTATAGCCCAAAGGATAGGCACTAGTTCAGAAAATAGTCTGATAATCTATCTGTGTCTAAGTTGTTCCAATATATCAAAACCAAATCAATTAAAATACTTTGTTACTAAGAACAGATAAACTGAACTTGTTAAGGACCTCTGTCAGCAGGACGCTGTCCATTTTAGTGATTCCTTGAAGAGTGAATCAACTAGGTTATCCCTCCTATAAAGAAAAGGAAGAAGGATGAGAATCCTTGTATCACTGATTCTTGTTATGCTTATAACTATGGTTTGTATGGTTATCTCTTGCATTTGGTTATGCTTGGTTATTTGCAAAGTGATTCATAAGTTGGTTTAACAAAAGATACATAGCAGATCAGTGTCCACATCAACAAATACTGTGTAAACAACAATCTTAAGAGGTAAAACCTGCCTGAGTATATGTGGAGATCAAAACGAAGAAGGACCTTATCCAGTCCTTAGCAATTAGGCTTTTCTTGTCTCTGAATCAGTATTAGAAAATATGGTGTTCAAGTAGTTATTTCAAGCACTATGATTCATACAAGAAAAATCCGTAACATCACCAATCTTAACCATATAACACAATCGAACATCATGGATCATAAGTACCTTGGATGGAATAGATGAGAGGGCTCCCGTTAAATCACTCTGAATCGCACTTTCAGGAACAGTTCGAAAGTTGAGAGGTTCATATTCATCACTCTATACTAACTAAATTTGTTGTTGTTCTCCCTCCATACTCTTAGCTGGTGTAGAAGAACTTGCAGCCATAATATTGAAATTAGGGTTCAAAAGATGAAAAATAGAGTACCTCGGCAAGTAACACTTTGCACTATTCACCTTAAGATTGCCGACGACATGCTGATGAAATCTTTATTTCTAACTTCATTAAGATCAATTCTGTAAATTACTTCAATTGCTCCGTAAATAGTAAAAATCGCAAGGTAAAAATGAGGTGTCAACTGTTCATCCTTTATAGACTTTGAAAGGTCAAGGTAGGTAAGCAATGAATGTTCTTCCCATTGAGTTAGTGACAGCCAGCTATCCTTGGCTTTAACACAACTTGCATCCCACTCGGCTTACTAAACTCGTCCATCATAAAACTTACTCGGCCAAAAAAACTCGACACTCACTAAAGAACTCAGCCTTAGTGTCCATGAATAGTGCTCGACACCTATAGTGCAATTGGCTCATCTCAACATTTGTCTTCAAAATATGTCCTGGTGCATCTTAACATATGCAAATATGGACTTTGGTACATTTCATGTTAGGAACTGATGTAAGATAGGAGTTTTAGATGTAGTTCCTTACATACCTCTTTTTCTTAGTTGGAGATGATGTGATCACCTGATCCATTAGATTGGGTGACCTTGGCTTCACGAGCTTCATTACTACATTGTTCAGACTTCTTAACCCATGTCTTGTTTATCTGTTCCCTTATTTACTCAACAAAAGGAGCAGGTACCCTAGTCTTGCAATATTTCCTTGTATGACCAATTTTCAGACAACTGTGACAAACTAGGCTTCCATTCATCCAACTTTTAGATTTTCCTCTGAAATGTGTCCTTATGTAGTTTTCTAGAACATGTCCATACTCACCACAGTAATGACAACTATTCCATGTGTTGTAATCCCACTTGTAAGTATTGCCTTTTCTTGGTGATTTCTCTTGTACCTTTAATGTCCACTATTGTTCACCTTTTGATCTGCAATCTTGTGCTCTATGACCATATTTGTGATAGTCATAGAAATTACCATTGAGTCTAGGTGATTCGCTTGCCTTTGTCTTAAATTCACATGTTTGATGTCCAAACTTATTATAGTTAAAGCAATAACCATTAAAATTAGTTTTTGCATTGGACTTACCATTCTTGCTTCGAAAAATGTTTTCTGTATGACCTATTTCTCCATAGTGGTGGAAAATAGGTTTGTTGTTTCTTGGCTTTTCATACCTTCTTTCACCTATCTTAGATGATTCTCCATCTTTAGTGGTTGTATGTTGTTCAGTGTGACCTAATCCAGAAGAATCTTTAGGTCTTCTTGATGCTTCCACCAGTTGTTCAAAGTAGCTCAT
>MU225610.1:1178991-1199129 GCA_018584345.1 Thuja plicata | reverse complement strand
CAATAAAGTAAGCACTCTGTTAGGAGATAAAGAAAGGTCTACTAGAACCACTCTGTTAAGAGATTTTCACCTGATACAATGATTAGAATGTCTCAAGTATTGATCCTTTGTTATGCACTCTAATGCTCATGATGGATCTCCTCTTTCTAGTACCTTCTATGATCTCATAATCTGATATAATCTTTACTCTGCTGTTCACTGTGTTGTCACTCTACTTGATCTCTGCTTCTTAACAAAATAACCCTCTATGCATTTCACTTCAAAAATGCAATCACCACACTTCGTCTACTCTCCTTACTCACTTTCAAAATAGGGTGTAGAAGCAATCTAATATATCCATTCAAGTCTCATAGCGAGATCTAGATCAACGATCAAGATCTAATACCCATACCTTGATGGTATTACAATTAATGTTCATGCATTGGATAAAACAATTAAATGCATAACTAACTCTGTAGAAGAATATTAAATGCATACATAAGTCAGCCCAAAAAGCTTATATAAGTCAGCTAGATTGCTTATCCTCAAAGTTTGAATCATTCCAGACATGTATGCAAAAATTGTTCTGCTCGGCACTTGACTTCTCTATATCCTTCTCAGATCGGCAATGTAACTCGACAAACTGAAAATTGCTCGGCAATGTTGCTAGGCCTTGCATAGTTTTAGCTTGGCCACAGTGATAGCCAACTAAAACTGCCTAAGTGAATGACTAAGTGTTGGTCACTAATCATCAACAAAAATTAGAGATTAACACTACTACCATACGTCGATGCGCCAACATCATCCACACCAAGAGGCAACAATGACCTAGTCTGCATGATCAACTAATCACTCAGCATGTGAATGGCCCTAATACTCTGTGAGGTAGCCTCTGCAATGATATCAGGATGCTGCACTGGAGGAGGGGGTGAAACATCAGTGGGGGGACAAAGGTAGTGGCCTTTTTGCACTAAGAAAATGACCTAGTCCGAGGAGCTCCTCCACCTATGCCCATATTGGGCGTCATGCTCCAATAATTGAATTTCTTACCAAGCACAAACTCAGCCTACAATTTTTTTATAAAATAGAAAGGGAGATACAAATTTCTATGGGGTGGTTTATCAAAAACCATCCACCAGTGATCCCAAAACTATGTATGCATTGCATCATTTGTGCACCATTTTATTGATAATTTAGGATTTTTTGTGTCAACTTTTCATCTGGTTTTAGGATTCACAAAAAGGGAGGATATATCTTCTTTAGTTATATTAAGGGCCACAACCCCATCATGGTCGAGCCCATCATCAAATTGGGCATGCATATCATCATGCCAATGAAAAGAAACATTATGTTGTCACATGAGTATCTCAATGTTTTCAACAATAGTATTTAGGGTGGCAAGCATGAGACCTAATGTAGGTATATTCTGATATGTGTTTTGGAAACCTCGTATAGTGTTCAAATTATCTTGTATCAAATCTTCTAAAGATCGAGGGTTTTGAAATGGGGGATTGTTATGGGGATTATTATTTGGTGTGGGAGGGTTATTTTCTTCATTGTTGGCAGCCATGCCTGATTAAATAAAAAAAAATATAAATTTCAATTTGATTTCATATATTATTTAAAAAAAAATACAAAACCCTATTTCAACCAAAAAAACTACATTTAGTATCAAAATGAAATAAAACAATCAAAATATACAAAGAATTTACTTACCGTATATACTGCACAGTTGAATTTGTTGTTGGGGGAATCAGGTACCTGAAAAAATCAAGTATAGGATATATAGAGCCATTTTACAAATCTAAATAATGAGAGAAATGAGAAACATGGCCCGCGAGTTTTGATTTATGCCATAGGTTTTGGGTACCCGATATTTTTGGGTACCCAATTTTTTGGGGTACATGATTTTTTGGGTACCTAATTTTTTTGGGTACCAGATTAGGCTTGTGCTTTGGTGTCAGGTTTGCCCAAGTGTAATGACACCCAAGCCTACTAAAAATTCAACAAGTGTTTTCATGCACTTTTGGACGAGTGAAAAGTGAATTTTTTTTACATCGCCACTTTTTGGCCCCTCATGATCTTGCACATACCCTCAATTTATCCAGCCGAATACCTAAAGATGAACCCTAAAGAACTGGATAAATTGATAAAATATGTAAAAGGAGAATCAAGTTCAACCACCCAAATCAACAAACCTCTTATAGGAGAAACAAATATAGTCGAAGAGGCCCCTATTTTTGTATTTGAAGTCACCCACAGGAACCTAAAGACCCTCCTTGTATTAATACCATAGAAACAAAAATAGAAGACACAAATCCTAATCCTTTCTATATCTCTTTTCTTTTAAATGGGGAGAAACTCAACAATTATATCATAGACTCTGGCGCATCTGATAATATAATGCCTAGTCTAGTTGCCAAATCTATTGGCTCAGCCTCACTAAGACATTTGGCCGGTGCTATTCTATGGATAGAAAACAAGTGTCACTAATGGGTCAAGTTAAAGACGCACAAGATGTCCTCACTACATGTCTAGATAAACAATTTAAGTTGTAGACATCTTGGCTAGCTATGACATGTTTCTCAGTAGAACCTTTTGCAAAGACATGGGCATTGATATAAAGATGGATTGGTCGGAGGTGATTATCCCAGTGGGCCAGAAAAAGATTAAACTGGAACCAAAGCCTAAAAAAAAATACATGGTGGTTCCTTCTGACAATCCCAAAGCTCAAATAATTTATGAGGAATGTCATTTTAGTAATTATATTCTTCCTAAAAGAGAAACTGAATCAGTTATTGAAGGTTCAAAAGGGGGAGAGTTATGGAAGATGGAGTTCAACGGTAGTTGTTTAAGTTTGGGATCAAGTGCTAGATGGTGTTTATTCCTCCCATCGGAGAATGTATCCCTTTGTATTTTAAATTAGATTTTAGAAATACCAATAACATGGTTGAGTATGAAGCTTTGCTACTAGGGTTGGAGGAAGCAAAGTTTAGAGGGATTAAGAAGTTTATCACAAAAGGTGATGTAGAACTGATTGTAAAAAAGTAAGAGGTCACTTTTCTATCAAAAATGAAAAATTCAAGCATTATGGAAACCTGGAATGGGATGAACTTGAGTCTTTTGACACCTTTTCCATTGAGTTCATGCCTCAAAGTAAAAGCACTAAGGTAGATTGTTTGGTTTTTTAGGCTTAACTATTGTTACTGTTGGATATATTTCTAGTTTTCTGAGTCTTAATGTAAAAATTTTTGGTTCCTAGTATCAATTTTCCCTAAAGTGTCAAGATTTGTTCCAATGTACACTTAAATTTTTCTTGCAAATATCTGTGATCTGAGAAATCCAAAGCAAAGTGGTGCAAAAACCCTAAACCCTAGGTCATATGTGTAGACCTTATGGAAAGACATATTGTCAATTCGTGCCAAAAAACTTCGTCATTCATATGGTTACAGTGTTTACCGAGCTAAGTAGTTGCAGTATTGACTAAGAAGTTAGTTCCAAGTAGTATCATCTGAGTCACTAGTGTTACCTGAGTTGCATACCATCTCTGAGTGATCAATATGTCCTGAGCACCCAGTGTCAACTAAGTGCCAGAGTTTCCAAGTTCACTGTATCGCCTGAGTGTCAGTATATCACTTGAGTGGATTACTGAACCTAAGTATCAGCATTGGGCCGACTTAGTACATATTTTTTGATACTATTTAATATGATAGTAGCTGACTTTAGGAGGTAATTGATTTAGATAAGTATATATGTAAGACACTTTGTTTATCCAGAATAATAATAAAAAAATGAACAGTATTGAATGCATGTATAGATGCGAATATGAAGAGGCGGATTGATTAAAAGGCTACAATGGTATAAAGGAACAACAGAGACTCATCTATCACATTTAGGTGATCATTATTACATCAAAGGATCTTATTCAGCAAATCAAAGTTGCATAGAAGATCATTCACTGGTTCATCCTAATAGGTGTATCAGTCAAATCCTTTAACAAGGTGGACCTAATAGTCCTTCACAAATATCCTAATAGAGTGCATCCTTAACTATATTGTATAAATCCTTTCACAAGGTGTACCTAACAGTCCTTATTTCTCTTAACAGGATAGACCATCAGAAGTGGTCAATTGTAAGCCTTAACTAGCCAACTTTATTATTGCAGTTCTAAAGCTTGTGGGTATCATCCCCATCCCAGTTTTACTTTCTATTTGGAAGGTTTCTGGGTCACCATATCTTGTGTCAAGTGTGATGAATGTTTATTGATTTTATGTTGCATACATGCAATTAGATTAGAAAATATAATAAAGGATAAAAATGAAGAAATTTTATTGGTTCCTTATTCACCCCCCCTCTCAGTCACCTAGCCTATGATGTATTTCCAATAATTGGTATCAGAGAAAAGGTTCTCTTATCATAATTTTAATAGCTTGAGAAAAGATTAGTGGCAATGGAAATATACAGATTGGAAAAATCTATTAAAAAGAAAAGATAGATCTACAAGTGGCCATGGATCAAATCAAAAAACACAATGAGTATCTCTTTCATTTCCTGAAAAGAAGAAAAGAATTAGCAATGAAAATGAATGACAACGATTACATAGAAGAAAGAATTGAAGATTTATGCAAAGAGAGAAATTATAAAGAAGCTGATGTAGCCATTGATAAACCTAATGCTCTATAAACCTAAAGTGACTAAAACCCTACCCCAAGCTGATCTAGATAAGAAGACTCTTACCGAGTGGGATGGAAGAGGCATGAAATTGAATGGATTCACTGACATGGAGCTAAAGTTTGGAATTCATGTGATTTCACATAAGATATACAGTTCAAGCTGACCAAATAGTGTTCCATGTGAGGCTATGGACTTGGCATACAAAGTGGTTAAGAACAATCTATCATTCGACCTAACTGAGTTGCAGCTCATCCAACTGAGAAAACACATGGAGAGAATCTAGGCATCTAAGACCAATATATGTAAGTTTGGTTCACTCTTGGTGTACTTATTCTTTTATGTTCAAAATTTTTTCCCTTCAAAAGGCACAGTTGTATGGAAGAAGGATAAGCATATAGTTTTAATGATCATATTTGTCCATTAGCATGCAAAGGAAACAATTTTTGAACTATTGGTACATGATCACTGAAAGACAGGATTACAGTGTAACCCGATAGAATAGGCTAAAATGTAAACCGATGACACAACCTATAATGTAACCCAACAGAATAAGTTACAATGTAAACCAATGACACAACCTATAGAGTAACACGGCAGAGCAGTCAATAGTGTAAACTGATAGAGCTGAAAATAGAGGAACCCAACAGACATGTTCACAGAGGAACTCGACAAACAAGTTTACAGTGAACACCAACAAAAAGACTAAAGAGAAACCCAAGCACCATTCTACCGAGAGACAAATTTATACTAAGAAATGTGGATCTAAGTTACACATTAGATAAAACACTTAAGTTTTATATTTATCTTAAAGCTTGGTTTTAAATCCATTTCTTGAGGGACAAGTAAAGTAATTGCAATTGTTTTAATTATTCTAATTGATTGAAAACATTTAAACTAGGAGATCAAGGTCAAGTTTTAAACCTTTGATCATAGAGTTATCATTGTAAAGAATGAAACTTATTTAGGTCAAATTCATTGTATAAATAGATGTGTAATCAATCAGAACAAGTGGATGTGATGATGATTGTAGCTGCAGAGACATCTATGGATTAGATTGTTGGAATTAATGGGAAGTAGTACTGAGAGGGGAGGAGTGAATCAGTACCTCAGAAACTTTTATCACCTTTCTTAATTCATCATTAGTAATCATACATTACTGCATTACCGATCATTACTGTTGTTCTTTCTTATGTATGTATTTTTTCATTCATAATATTTAATGGTTTGCAACATTCATAGAAACATTCATGAAAATGATAAAGACATAACACAAGATATCGTATCACAGAAAACTCTTGCTAGGAAGTAAAAACTATGGTGGGGATGGCACCCACAAAACTTCACTATCTGCATAATGGAAGGGAGCTGGTTAAGGCTTACAATTTGATCACTTTTGATGATCTACCCTATCAGGAGTATTAAGGTGGAGACTTGTTAAGATCTACTCTGTTAAGAGCTTTAGCAACACTGATTTAAGTGTGCACTCAGTTATGAGATTTTATAATAGGACGGTTAAGCCCACCTTTCTTGAAAGGATTTCATTAGTATACTACACTTGTTAGAATGACTACAAATGTTGACCTGACTGCATACAATCTACATTTGCTGATTACAGATCCATTAAATCTCTCAGAATAATAATATCATCTTAAGTGATTGATGAATACCTTTTCTCTATTTTTCAGTAGCCTTTGTTCTGTTTGTGAAACTGATTTTATTTTATTTATGTCCGTCTGCATGAATTCTCTTGTCTAGTCTCTAGTTGCTCTCTATGGCTACTATCTTCATTGAACAACTATTCTTAATAGATTGAGCACCTATTTATACAAGCATTTGACCTATCTTGGAATCACGCATTACAATGTTAACTCTTTGATCCAAGGTTTACAACTTGACCTTGATCTTTAGTTTGCATGTTTTAAATCAGTAAAAATAATTAAAATAATAATAAATACATTTCTTCCTCTGCACATAATGGATTTAAAAGTAAATCAAGTAAATCAAGAAGCTATAAATACAACTTTAGTGATTTATCTGATGTGGAAAGTCAGATCCACTGGTGTAGGAGCACCTAGGCACTAGATAAATGCAAGAGATCCACAAGTGATATTGTGTTATTTGAGTCTAAAATGATCATTAATATGTTTAGATGACATTATTCCATGTAATGGAATCTATATGTAAGGAAAATGTAATCTTGTCATAAAGATGTAAAGTTGCAAAAATGCAACATTGTAAAAGTGCATTAAAAGTTGTAAAAGGGAAGTCTAATGATCATGAGAGGTAGTTTTATGGTCCCAACTACCAAGGAGTCTATAAAAACCAATGTAAATTCAAACCAAGGTAGAATGGAAATAAAGTGAACATTTAAATTCTTTTGGAGCACTTTGTATTTGTTGTTTTGATTGGTTTTTCAAGTTTCTTGTGTTGTTTCCAGGCCTTGTACGACCATGTATGGTCTGGAAAACATGTAACTATAATTTAAATAGTTATTATGGTGAATAAAATTCATTTTGGCTTTGGTTTGGATCGAATACATGGAGAAATGAGAAAGTTATGGGGTTTTTTTGTAAAAGTTGGTATTTGCAGATTTGGGATTCCAGAAAACAGTTATGTTGAAATGCGTGGTATGAATTCATATGGAATATTTGAGACCTCTAATTAGATTCCTTGGAAATATATTGGAGTAATATTTCATAGGCTTTTAGTTTGGATTAATTTTATGATGTTTTGTGAAAGTTATGACAATGGAGTGGCATGCAATGGTTTGTAAGTACCTTATGATTTCAGCATTGGAAAAGTTAATAGTTTACATATTCTGAAAGTAGACTGAGAGGGATTTCATTTTAATATGGTCTTGTTTTATTTTTTTAAGTTTTGGGGGACAAATATGATGCCCTAGCAGGCAGTAAGCATGTGCTTCCTGATTTAAGACAGTCAAAATGAGTCCTGGGAAAGAGACCACATCTATTTATCTAACGGTTGGATTTCCTTGAGTTTTGTATATGTTTTAGAAGGTTTGGTTTGGAACAACTCCACTGAAGGGATTTTCAACATTATGTTTTTTTTGAAAGTTATGAATAAATGTTTACAGGGTATCTAAACTGCTAGGAAAATGAAAAAGATGGTATTTGAAAAGTAGATTTGATCAATTAGTCAGGATTTGATTTGTTTTGTGAATGGAACCAAATTGTGTTGTTGATTTTTATTGGATTATACCTCTAAATTTTGATTGAAAGTGGATTGGATCATGTTAGGTCCTAAATTGTATGAGATTTCAAGATGCATGCACTAGTGGGAGAGTGCCTCTGCATCAGATACCAATTGATGCAGAGGCACTCTCCCACTAGTGCATGCATCTTGAAATCTCATACTATTTAGGACCTAACATGATCCAATCCAATTTCAATCAACAGTTAGAGATATAATCTAATGTAAATCAACAACACAATTTGGTTCCATTCACAAAACAAATCAACTCCCAACTAATTGATCAAATCTATTTTTTCAAATACCATCTTTTTCATTTTTCTAGCAGTTTAGATACCCTATAAAATGTTATTCATAACTTTCAAAAAAAACATAATATTGAAAATCCCTTCAGTGGAGTTTTTTCACACCAGACCTTCTAAAAAATAAACAAAACTAAAGGAAATCCAACGGTTAGATAAATATATGTGATCTCCGTCCCGAGACCCATTTTGACTGTCTTAAATTAGGAAGCACATTCTTACTGCCTGCTAGGGCATCATATTTGTCACCCAAAACTTAACAAAATAAAAAAATACCATATTCAAATGAAATCCCTCTAAGTCTACTATCAGAATATGTAAACTATTAACTTTTCCAATTCTGAAATCATAAGGTACTTACAAACCATTGCCTGCCACTCCATTGTAGGGGTTTTAAAACCAGTCTTCACCAAAAATGTCATAACTTTCACAAAACATCATAAAATTAATCCAAACAAAAATCCCATGAAATATTACTGTAATATATTTCCAAGGAATCTAATTATAGGTCTCAAATATTCTATATGAATTTGTACCACACATTTCAACATAACTATTTTCTGGAATCCCAAATCTACAAATACCAACTTTTACAAAAAACCACATAACTTTCTCATTTCTCCATGGATTCGATCCAAACCAAAGCCAAAATGAATTTTATTCAGCATAATAAATATTTAAATTATAGTTACATGGTTTCCAGACCATACATGGTCGTACAAGGCTTGGAAACAACACAAGAAACTTGAAAAACCAATCAAAACAACAAATACAAAGTGCTCCAAAAGAATTTAAATGTTCACTTTATTTCCATTCTGCCTTGGTTCAAATTTACATTGGTTTTTATAGACTCCTTGGTAGTTGGGACCATAAAAATACCTCTCACAATCATTAGACTTCCCTTTTACAAGTTTTAATGCACTTTTACAATGTTGCATTTTTGCAACTTTACATCTTTATGACAAGATTACATTATCCTTACATATAGATTCCATTACATGGAGTAATGTCACCTAAACATATTAATGATCATTTTAGACTCAAATAACACAATATCACATGTGGATCTCCTGCATCCATCTGGTGCCTAGGTGCTCCTGTACCATCCACTTTTTTTGGAATGTAACTGACTGTCGATTCTTGGTCGTCGAGTTGAACTTGAAGTCTATCAGCGTTCCTTTGTTTGAACTGTTTGTTGGGTTCCCTTTGTCTATCTGGTTCCTCTCTTTTCTGTTCCATTGGGTTGCAATGTTGTTACTTGTCAGGTTTCCTTTAACCTTTTTGTCATTGGATAACACTTAATAGTGTTTATCAGGTAACCTTATCGTCAAGTGGTGCTATGGCTTGTCTTCCGGTCTGGAGTAAACCGATGGTTCAGATCATGTTTTTCCTTAAGTATACTAATGGAAAAATATAATGCCTTCAATCTCCCCCTTTGACATTAGTATAAAAAAAATTGATATGTGCATAATACTAAAGTGTTTAGTATGTACACCATGTATGTATCCTTGTCATCATATGACTCCCCCTAACTATATGCAATGGTATAGTATAAGTATATGTACACATATACTATACATATTGTTTCCTCCTTGTATTTTCTCCTATCTTTTACTATACATATTTTTTTCTCCTTTTTACTGAGGTGAGTGAACATATCAATTTCTCCCTTTCTATGATACTTATGACAAAAATGTACAACTTATAATATGCCAAAAATTGTGACAAAAATGTGCAACTTACAATGTGTCAAGTATATTGGAATGGGTTGTCTTGATACATTCTTGTATTTTCTCCTATTTTTCTTTCAATTATGTTAGTGCCATGTGTTGTAGCTCTAGCCTTGTGTGCATATCATAAATGTTGTCTAGGACAGACATTGTTGGGGTGGCAACTAGTGTATTTTCCTCTGTCACATGTTGTTGCGGGAGTGTAAGTGTGGGTAAGAGCTTAGCTTGGAACTCATTTACCTAATCTCTGTACTTCATCTCTGCAAAATCTATGTCATGTCTCTATTTCCTAGCCTATTTGATTTTCTCATCATGTAATTTGAGTGCTTCTTCAGTATTGGTGAGACTTTGTGCACTGGACTTAAGATCAGCATCAATTTGTGCTATCTTGTCGGTATACTCCTGAGTGAGTTGATCTAAAGTGCACAATTTATGTATTAATATAATAGCTTCTGAGATGATTGGATCAATTTTACTTACCAATTCAGATAGCTTAACATTTTTCAATGTCACTTCCTGGCTTATCTTCTCGGCTAGCTTGAACTCATACTTTTGTTCAAGTCTCTCTTCCATAACCTTCTCAACATCAATATTCTGAGATGTTATTGCATCTATGAGTATTACCAATTGGTCAAGCATTGGAGCTTTGTAATTAATATCTATATCAGGTACAATTTGTTGAAGTATTCCTCTTGCTACTTCCAGTACCTTGGCTTCTTTTGGTTCTCTCTTCAGTTTGTCTTGAATGGATTTTCTCTCATAGAGCTTGGCATACTTTTTCAATGTAGTTGGATCCAATGTCCTTGGATCATAAACTAGAATCTCAATGACTTCATCCAGAGTTACTGGATTCTTATTCTTTCCTTTCTTCTTCTTTGATATTTGTGGTGATGTAGATGTATGAACTACCATATCTAGTTATTTTTTTCTCTCTAAAGTGGTTGGTGAAGGCCTTGTGGAAGATGCTTCATGTGTTTTGTTCTTGTGTGGCACCTATTGGTTTTGTGAAGACATCTCTCCTTCAACCTTGGGTGTCTCTGCAGATTTTTCTTTTGATTGTTTCTCCTTCTCATCTTGCTTTGCTTCTTCACCTTTCTCTTTTTGTGTGTCCCCTTTTTCTTCTTGAGTTTCCTCCTTATTTTGATCAGTAGATGTATCTTTCTAATCATGGTTGTAGCCTTCTTTGTAGTTGTATCTTTTGTATTATCTGTAGTATATTTTTCTTCAGCATCACCCTTGTCCTCAGGTGTGCTTGTGTCCTTCGTTGTAGATCCATAATTACCCTCTAGAATATTGATTGCCTTCATTATTACAGGCATATTACTTTGAGTGGTTGCTTAGGATGTATCTAGAGTGGTGTCCTGCTCATCAGTTTGATCTTTTGGAGCATTGACATCTTCATCTTTTTGCACTTGGTCTGCAAGGTCTGGTTCTTTGGAGTCCATGATTGAAGTGTCCTACACTTGTTCATCAGCAACATTAATTATTGTACCATCTGATGTCTACAATTTGTGTTGTTGTCCTTGATCCTTAAGTGTGATAAATATGACATCATCTTTCTTTTGTGGATCTTTTTCAGAGTCACAGTTAGTGATATCTTGGATGATATCATCCATGACTGTATCTACATTTATAGGCTCATTAGCACTTTCATTATTGTCTAGAGAAATGTGTTGAGGACTTGCATTGTCTATCTCCTCTCTATGAGGTGTGTTGGTGAGAAGTAATTTATTCTCACCACTTGTTGACTCTGTCGATAGATCCAGTTGTCTCCATTTAGTTTCAATCATTTTGTCTAGCTCTATGAATTTTTTCTCTAATACTTTGTATTCCCTTGTCTTGGCTACAAATTTAATTGAGTGCTTCTTGAGTATTTATTTGATTTCTTCAACCTTGGATTCAGGAGTCATTAGTGTTACTAGTACCCTCTCTATTGCTTCTCTTTTAGTTTGCAAAGAATATGACCAGTGTTGGTATACAATTTTACCTAGCTCTTTAGGTATTTGATTGACAAATTATGGAGGTGCATATTTGTTCTTGATCATTGACTTTATAACTGCCTCTTGTATCTTATTCTGGTCCTCTGGGTTTAGTGTATCCCATTGTCTAATTTTCTTATCATTCATTGTACCATGTGTAGAAATGGATTTGAAAGCTTCATCAATTGTTTGATTCCTATAGTTCTTCTTTTCTACATCAGGCTCATCATCTTTAGTGTCTTCTATGTCAGCCTTTGTCCTAACCAACCTTTTCCTCTTCTTTGGTGTTGTTGTTTTCATAGCTTATTGCATTGTTCTCTTAGTTGGTTGCTTCCTTATGTAGGTCCTTACTTGACCTTTCTTAAGAGGTGTTGTATCGGTTATAGCAGTTTGACTCCTTGTCCCATGCTTCTTTACAGGAGGTGGAGGTGGAGGTGTATTAGATCCAGTCTCCTCAGAATCTGATTTCTTTTCTTCTTGTCCCTCACCAATGGTGCCCTATTCATCAGTTGTCTTTGGTTGTTCTTGTTCCTCATTTGTTACAAATAGAATCTTCTTGAGATTCTTAACCATTTTATCCTTTTTTTTACAGTCTTCTTGATTTCTAGGCCTTGTTTTATCTTTAATTTGGCCTCTTCATAGGCTCCAAACCTTGGTTGTTTTCTATCAATGGGCTCATTTATTAATGCCTCAATTGCACTTGTATCTTGATCAATATTGATCTCATAATCCATTGGTGCTAACCAAGCTGTCCTTGGTACAACTGGTTTGATATGGGTGAAATCTATGTCCACCATAAAACATATTTCATCTTTATGTTTTTCTACAAGTTTGGTGCAGGTGCACCTAATCCTAAAGGTCACTATGAGATGTATAAGGTTTTTGAGTCATTTAAAGTCAATTATATGATGTATTGATTCATTTTAAATACATTTGAGTCATTTATATTTTATTTGGAACAATTTTTAAAGGATATGAAGCCATTATGTCAAAAATGTAAAAGTTGCATAAAAAGTTGTAAAAATGCAACATTAAGAAAGTTGCTAATAAAATAAAAATGATGTAAAAAGGTATATGGTTGGTCTTGGGGGTGGTTAGGAAGGTTTATAACTACCAAATGGATATAAATACCCTTGTATGGTCGAACCAAATCAATATTGGAGAAAGGAAATACCTTGATACATTTTGGAGCAATTTTGGTGTCTTCTATTATTGCTATTTTGATTGGTTTTTCTAGATTCATGCTGGTTCCAGGCCTTGTAAGATCATATGAGGCCTGGAAACAATGTAATATAGTAATGGATAGATAGAAATATGAATCCTATTTCTAATTATTTTGGTTTGGTTCATTTTTATAAAGAAATGAATAAGTTATGCACATTTTGGTGAAAGTTGGTATTTGCAGATTTGAGGATTTCAGAAAATAGTCATGTTGCAGTATTAGGTACGGACAAATTTTGATGAATATTGACCTCCAATAATATTCATTGGAAATATATGTGAATTATATTTCTTTCCCTTTTGGTTTGAGTCATATTTATGCAGATTTGTGAAAGTTATCAGCATTTTAGTGGAAACTGGTTTTTGAAGATCTGCATTGGAGTTGCAGGCAGTGATTTGTGCTTGAAAAATTATTTATGATTGGGAAAAATAAATGGCTTATATATTATGAAACTATATTCATGATATTTTCACATGGAATTGGTTTGGTGTCATTTGGAGTTGTTTTGAGAAAGATATTTGATGCCCTAGGAAGGGTTTGGTATTTTAATTCTGAATTATGACAGGGATATGGATTAAAGTTTCAGTCTGAAACAATAATTGTTTGAGAAATAAAATGGAGTCATAAGACCTTGTAATTTTGGGAAATTTTATTTCTTGTTGTTGGCTAAAAACTTTATTCTTTCCAGAAAAATTGATATTGTGATTTGACGGGTCAAATGAATCAATCTTTAAAGATTGTCTTGAAGACATCAATGTTATCAAATCAAGAGAAAGGTTGATGTTTTTGTTATGGTTTACCTCATTAGATGCCTCTATATAAAGAAATTACTGAATGAATGTTGAAAGGATAAGAAAGGATCCTATTGATTATTTGGTTAGTAAGATGCTCTGCATCAAAGTTGTTCAGGAATCCTAGTCCTTTCCATAGTCTTTTCCTTGAACTCAAGGAAGTAAGCATACATAACAGACTCAAAATTGTCTCCTAGTGGCTTAATCAGTTCACTAATCTATTGGGTTACTGGTTTTGTAGTGTCCCATTTTACTTTTCCTACTAAAGGAAAGTATTCTTGAAAATATAAAAAGACACACATGATAAGTGAGCTGAACTTACATGTGTTGGTCTTTGTAGACTTGATTGTGTTCTTGTTCTCATCAAGTTGTTTTAATAGGATCTCACACAGATCCATCTGAATTCCTTTGGTCACTATATTGTAAGTTGTGCTTACTAATTTTGTAGAAATGATGTTCAATCTTCTAGCTTGAAAAATTTTATACCCAACTACGCATGCACCAAATTTTAGTTCTTCGTCGGTGATTATGTTCACTTTGAGGCTATGTTGTCTCCTTCTGCATTGGTGAGTTTTTCAACTTATTTCATGGATGGATGCTTCTGTTCCCTAGGTTTGTTGGTTATTGGATAACCAGTGATAGCATGAAGAACATCCTTGGTTATTTTCTTGGGTTGGTCTAGCCATAGCTTCTTTCATGCATTCTGCTCAAGAATAACCTTATCTAGTCTGTTTTGAATTCCCTTAGGAAATGTAGGGCATTTGTTAACCCTTCAACTTCCAAGTGTTTGTGCTCTTCCTTTATTTTCTCTTCAACATCACAAACCTTCTTAAAAGCTTCATCCATTTCAAGATCACCTATCTCTGTGATCTTGCAGTGAATATAAGGCCTAACGTCTTTTATGAGCAAAACCCTAGGTGAGATTTTCAAAAATGTGGTGGTTTCATCAGGTTTCAATGCAATTTATGGGTAGATCTTATACTTGGGCTCTACACATGTAATATTCTTGATTAGCTTAACCACATTCCTCTTATCATTCTTGATTTTAGTAGTTCTTGAGGTGGTTGCCATCATTTTTCAAGTTTTAGGGTATTCTAGAAATTTAGGGCTTTCTTGAAAAATAATGACAGAGATCTTTCGATGCCTTCTATACTTACTTCAATTTGCAATAGTGTCAAAAGATCTATTGGCTATGTGCTTAGATTCATCTAAGGATGCTCTTCTTTCTTCTCTTTAATTTCTCTATCTTTCACTCTGCTTTCTCTTCAAATCGTGGGTAAAAAATGAAGTTGTCCTGTCAACTTTTTATAGACCTTTTGCCCCAAGTCTTTGTAATAAATTCTCAACAACTCATCAGGACATGAAGATGGGTTTTGTCAGGAAGAATTTTCAAAACATCATCAGTGAATTTGAGTTGCCCAAGACAATTGTTTAATAATGTTGCTTGTACCGATGGATATTGGTATTCTATAGTGACAACTTTTAACTTTCCTTTCTTACCGACGAGTGTCAGGTTATATTGGCAACTTAGTCACTTTGTGTGTTGACCAACAATCTTTGGTAAGTGTAGAAAAAATTATCTACTTTGTTCACTGATGATTTTTGGTATGCGTATACTGATGGGGTTCATTCCTCAGAATTGTAACAAGTAACATAATATGCATCTTTATTCATGCAAATTTTGAATATCTATCAATTTTATAATGGAACTGATGCAAAATATGACTTGGTATAGTGCAGTTCCATACTTACTTGTTCAGCTTAAGTGGGGGTGGTGATGTCACCAAATCCATTAGATGGGGTGTCACCATTTTCATTGCTTGGCCCTGCTTCATCATTGCTTGAAGCTTTTATCCATATTTTGTCTCTTGCCCTCTGGATATCTTCAATGGTGTTTTCATTCGGATATGTGCTTGTCTTTGTCAATCGGTCCTTTCAATATTTCTTGAGGTGACCAACTTTATGATAGTGCAAGCATGACATTCCATGGTTTGACTAGCCTCTAGACCTTTTAGTCCATGCTCTCATGCAGTTTTTAGCAATGTGACCATATCTACCACATGCTGTACAGTTTTCCCATGTATTGTAATCCCATGTATATTGATTACCTATTCTCTTTGGTTTATAAGGAATCTTTTGACCTTTAGGCTTCCATCCTTGCCTTTTCTTTTTCCAGCATTCTTCAGATGTGTGCCCATTCATCTTGCATGTAGGAAAATATTTTTACATGTAGGTTTCCTTCTTTGGCTATTCTATCTTAGTCTTGCATTCATAAGTCTTATGTCCTTTCTTGTTACATTTATAACAGAATCTTATGAATGTAGGTGTAGATTTAGGAATACCTTGTTAGAATACTTCAGGGATAACTAAGAGGGGGGAGTGAATCAGTTATCAACAACTTTAAATCTTTTGTACCTATTAATCCAGATTGATATAAATTAAATGCGCATTTAGATAACACATTACAAAACACATCAATTTGGTTATGGGGAAACCAAATGGTAAAAACCCCGGTGGCAATTAGTACCCACAAAGAACTATACTGTTTATAGTAATCCCTATTAAAATATCTTTCAACCTTGTTAGGAGTTGTTCATTACAATGAAGTAGTATAGTGACCTCGCTAAGTGTCTGACCCTATTAGGAGTCTTTTAAAATAACCCTGTTAGGGGTGGTGGACTCACTGTCCAAGTAGTGAAGGCTACAACCTTTTGGTTATTTGATACACATTGTATCAACAAGGTGAACTGCTGTTTGTGACACTACTTGTTTGATCAGTTCCTTTTGTGCACCGATGCTTTAACCTCTTGTAAAGCACTAAAACAATCTTCTCTGTGTTCTGAAAGCTTCTACTTCAATATCTATATTATCAACATATGATAAATATAGCTCTGCTGCTTTAACACTCTGCTCTGCTTTTCTTATCTATGGCTTTTGCAACTCTTCTCTTCTCAAATGACCTTCTATAAGTACATTCTCAAAGTATGAGATCATGGGACCTGTAAGAAAACTCTTCATAACATCCTTGTTAGTTCTACTAAGCGTGCAAGTATAATTACAACCACGCATGTATAAACTAAATAGACGCGTCGCTTCACTAAGTCGGCTTCACCAATTTAACCATAACTTTGCAATCTTCTTGAAATACATTTGGCACCTTTAGAGTAATATCAAAAACTCATAACTAATCATGAATATACACACGCATATGTTGATGATAAGTGCAACTCAAAAAACATGTTACATATGTCGACCTTAAACCGTCAATAAAAAAATTACATATCTTTACTAAAACATCATATCTGGGTCTGCATGTATGAACATAGCATAATAAACATGTCAAAAACATGTATCTATCCATGCAAGTATTCATGTAATCATATGGATTAGTACATATAGAAGTACTGCTATGTATTATATGTTGTCATTAATGACAAACATACAATCAATCAACTGTTCAAAATCAGATCTCCAACAATCTCCCCCTTTGGTATTGATGGCAACATATGATAAAAACAACTTCTGTTCATGGTGTCTTCTTTCTTTTACAATCTTCTCAATATCCTCATCAAAGATTCATCTACACTGCTGTAGTTACATGGACTGTGTTTTATATGTATACTCCCCCAAGTATAAGCTCCTTGTATGTGTTCCTTGTTTTCCTTGTTTTTAGTACATACTCCCCCATTGACATCAATGGCAAAGGGCGCCATAAACCATTATGCACAGGTACTACTCCAGAAGTAGAGTAGTCAACCATTCATCAGTCACATAGGACTAATGTACTTGCTACTTTCTTTAATCAGACTTAGAAGAGGGAATGACTCCCAACTTTTCCCTTAGATACTCAAAAGTATCCTTTGCTAAAGGCTTCGTGAAAATGTTTGCAAACTGATCTTTTGTGCTTACATAGTCCAATTTCACTTCCTTGTCTGCAATTTTTTCTCTCAAAAAATGGTACTTGATGTCTATGTGTTTTATCTTTGCGTGCATCACAGGGTTCTTAGACATGTTAATAGTACTAGTGTTATCACAATGAATAACAATAGGATAATCAACCTGAATACCAAAGTCTTTAACCATCTTCTTGATCCATACAATTGTTGTACAATTCAGTGCTGCTGCAACATATTCTGCTTCTGTTGTTGACTGAGAAATACAATTTTTCTTCTTGCTTGTCCAAGATACCAACCTTTCTCCAATAAATACTACTCCTCCTGAAGTTCTCTTTCTGTCATTAATACAACCTGCCCAATCTGCATTAGTATACACACGAAGTTGTGTATTCTCTGATTTAGGATACCATAAACCATAGTCTATAGTTCCCTTAAGATATCTGAATATCATCTTGATTTCCATTAGGTGATTATGCTTGGGTTTAGCTACAAATCTTCCAACAATGCCAACTGCATTAGATACATCAGGTCTTGATTGAGTTAGATAAATAAGCTTTCCAATCATAGATTTGTACAATGTTTTATCAACTGCTGTGGAGTCATCATTTTTTGAAAGTTTACTCCCTGTGATCATAGGAGTGCATACTAGCTTGCAATCCTCCATCTTGAAAGATTTCAATATTTCCTTCACATATTTTGACTGATTAATGAATATTCCTTTATCTGTCTATTTTACATTCAGTCCTTAAAAGTATTTTATTAGACCAATCATGCTCATTTCAAATTCATTTTGTATTTCTTTTGTAAATGTTGTACTAAGCTTGTCATTTCCTCCAAAGATAATGTCATCAACAAATATGGCAACTAATAGTAATCCATTAGGTGTTTCTCTTGTGAACAAGTTGCAATCTGCTGCTCCTTTCTTGAATCCAATCTTGGTGAGATAACCATCTAGTCTCTCATACCAAGCTCTTGGGGCCTGTTTAAGTCCATAGAGTGCTTTCTTTAGTTTTCATACCATGTCTGGTCTATCTAAAAGGTTAAATATTTTAGGCTATTCTATGTAGACTTCTTCTTTTAACTCACCATTCAAAAAGGATGATTTGACATCCATTTGATAAAATTTAAAGTCTTTTAATGTTGCATATGCCAAAAACAATTTTATGGCTTCCAATCTGCTCACAGGGGAAAATGTATCAGTGTAGTCTATTCCTTCTCTCTGTGCATATCCTTTACATACGAATCTTTCTTTGTTTCTTATTGCTGTACCTTCTTCATTCATTTTGTTTCTGAAAATCCACTTTGTTCCAATCACATTTTTATCACTTGGTCTAGGAACCAATTCCCATGTGTCATTCTTGATTATCTGATCTAGTTCTTATTTCATTGCATTTTTCCAATCAAAATCATTATAGGAATCTTCAACACTTAACGATTCAATTTGTAAAAGTAAACATACCGCTTAATCCACTGTTAGATTCTTTGCTTTTGATCTGGTCAAAACACTGCTGCTCTGATCTCCAATGATATCATTTTTAGAGTGGTATATGGATGTAAACTTAGGAACCTTAGGTGTGACTTCTTCCTCTATAATTTGTTGTTCTTCATTGCTTGAATCAGGGTCATTACATGAGACATCAATGCAATCAAATATTTCTTCAATCATAGTATCTTTATTATTAGGTTTGGGTTCTTCTTGAATCAAAGGTGCATATTCATAGTACCTCTCTTGAATCATAAACTTCTCATCAATCTTAACATGCATGCTTTCAATTATCTTCTTTAATCTCAAATTGAAACATCTATAACCTTTTCTTTTTGTAGAGTAACCAAGAAAAATACCTTCATCACTTCAAGCATCAAACTTACCAATACTGTCATCTCTTTTGATGTACCACTTTCTGCCAGATATTCTATAGTATTTTACTGTGGGTACATTACCAAACCAAAGTTCATAGGGTGTCTTTTCCATGCCTAGTCTCAATTGGGTTTTATTGATAGTATACACTACAGTGTTCACTGCATCTCTCCAATAGGTGTGCGCCACTTTTCCTTCAATCATCATGGTGCACGCTGTATCAAGTATAATCATGTTTCTCCTTTCAACAATTCCATTTTGCTGAGGTGTTCTAGGGGCACTCAACTATCTTTTTATTCCATGTTCTTCATAGTAGTCATAAAACTGGTCAGAGGTGAATTCTCCTCCTCTATTTGATCTTAAGCATTTCATTTTTAGTCCAGATTCATTCTCAACCTTAGCTTTGAATATTTTGAACTTCTCAAAGGCTTCTGACTTCTCCTTTAAGAATGCAACCCACATCATCCTAGAAAAATCATCAACAAACAAAATAAAGT
>MU225610.1:1163136-1174631 GCA_018584345.1 Thuja plicata | reverse complement strand
TACCCGATGACCAAACTGGTCATTTATTTAGTCATCTATTTTCCAAATATGATCAGTTTTGGTCATTTATTTAGTCATTTTAGTTGTGATTTTACCCGATGACCAAACTGGTCATTTATTTAGTCATATATTTTCCAAATATGATCAGTTTTGGTCATGTGACTAAAACTTTCAGTCACGTGACCAAATTTTTTAGTCACTTAGTCATTTATTTGCCAAATTCTACTAGTGTCTACAATGTCCATATCTTCAAGCAACCTTTTCATGTCTTTAAGGGCACTGAATCCAATTTCATCTTCTCCTGAATCTTCATCAGTTACACCTTCTTCAGCATGGTAACATTCCTTCCTATATTTAGGTTTGTAATCAGATCTAAACTTCTTGACTCTTGTGGGACACTTAGATGCAAAGTGACCAATCTTATTACATGAAAAAAACTTGAATGGAAGCTGTCCTTCATACTTTCCTTTTCCTTTCTTTTCTCTTTTAGCAATCATGGTAGTTATCTCTTCTAGATCTTAATCAGTTTCTTCATTCTCATTATGACTAGAGGTGTGTGAGGATTTCTTATTGTGGATTGAAGCTTTGAAGGCTGTTTCATTCTTAGGTTTAGTCTTCAATCTTGATATCTCAAATGCAGAGATTTTTCTGATCAAAGTCTCTCTCTTGAAGTCTTTAAAAAATTGTATGGTTTCATCTAGAATGTTGATTTTGCTTTCATAGTCTGCTGTCAATGTAGTCATTAACTTGTCTATTATGTCTTCTTCTAAAATTTCTCCTCTATTTTTTTCTAATTCCAGATACTGCTTCATTTATCCTCTCATTATAAGCTCTAATGTTTTCTTCTGGTAACATTTCAAGACTATTATATTTCTTTTTCCATGTTTTCCTGTGCACATTCTTGGCTTGTATATCTCCTTCAAAAATGTTTTCCAGATACTTCCATATGGTATAAGCTTGGTCAACTTTCTTGATCTCAGAAAATTCACTATCTGATAGGGCATTAATAAGGGATTCTTTGGCAATAGAATTTTTTGTGAATACCTCCTTCTATTTGTTTGTAGCATCATCCTTTGTAAGGTCTTTTAAAGATGGAATATCAACTTCTTGTGTATCAATCTCAAAGATCTTGAAGCCAACACATTGTAGATGTGTTATCATTTTGTTCTTCCAATCCAGATAGTTCTCTCCATCAAACTTAGGGCTCGCTTTTCTGAAGTATGCCATTTGATCTACCTTAAGCTGTTACGCTTTCTCTCCAAGGCACTTGGCTCTGATACCAATTGTTAGAATACTTCAGGGATAACTGAGAGGGGGGGGTGAATCAGTTATCAGCAACATTAAATCTTTTGTACCTATTAATCCAGATTGATATAAATTAAATGCGCATTCAGATAACACATTACAAAACACATCAATTTGGTTACAGGGAAACCAAATGATAAAAACCCCGGTGGGAATTAGTACCCACAAAGAACTATACTATTTATAGTAATCCCTGCTAAAAGATCTTTCAACCCTGTTAGGAGTTGTTCATTACAATGCAGTAGTATAGTGACCTAGTTAAGGGTCTGACCCTATTAGGATTCTTTTATAATAACCCTGTTAGGGGTGGTGGACTCACTATCCAAGTGGTGAAGGCTACAACCTTCTGGTTATTTGATACACACTGTATCAACAAGGTGAACGACTATTTGTGAAACTGCTTATCTGATCAGTTCCTTTTGTGCACCGATGCTTTAACCTCTTGTAAAGCACTACAACAATCTTCTCTGTGTTCTAAAAGATTCTACTTCAATATCTATATTATCAACATATGATAAATATAGCTCTGCTGCTTTAACACTCTGCTCTGCTTTTCTTATCTCTGGCTTTCGCAACTCTTCTCTTCTCAAATGACCTTCTATAAGTACATTCTCAAAGTATGAGATCATGGGACCTGTAAGACAACTCTTCATAATATCCTTGTCAGCTCTACTAAGCGCGCAAGCATAATTACAAATGTGCAAGTATAAACTAAATAGACGTGTTGCTTCACTAAGTTGGCTTCACCAATTTAACCATAATTTTGCAATCTTCTTGAAATACATTTGGCGCCTTTAGAGTAATATCAAAAACTCATAACTAATCATGAATATACACATGAATATTGTGATGATAAGAATAACTCCAGAAACACATTACATACGTCGGCCTTAAATCATTATTCATCTAGAACTGTAACCGTCAATAACAGAATTACATATCTTTACTGAAACATCATATTTGGGTCTGTGTGTATGAACATAGAATAATAAACATGTCAACAACATGTATCTATCCATGCAAGTCTCCATGTCATCATATGGATAAGTACATATAGAAGTACTATTGTGTATTATATGTTGTCATCAATGACAAACATACAATCAATCAATTTCTCAGAATCAAATCTCCAACATACCTTTCATTTTACCTCAACATACATTTGATGTGTGCCCTTGCTTTCCACAGTGTTTGCATGTTAGCTTTCTTGGTCTTGGATTTTCATAGACATTCTTTGAGTTTTCTTTATTGGATGATTCTCCATCTTTGGAAAAGGCTATACCATTTTTTTTGTTGACTCTTCGTTGTCCTTCAAGAAAGTCATCCATTATTTTATTTCTCTCTTTAGACTTTCTGATAATCTCATTATGTTGTTGCTGAATTCTAACCTCATGTTTTAGCTTTTCATTTTCTTCTCTTATTTCACTGATAATCTATATTCTCTCAATGAGTTCCACATTTATTCTATTTGTTTCTTGACTCATAAGAATAATCTCATTTGTGAGATCATGGTTATGCTCAGCATGTCTTTGAATTTCCAATTCCTTTTCTTTTAGTTTCTCTATAATCTTCCTTCTTTCATCAATAGCAAGTGTTCTTTATGTTTCAACTTGTCTAGCAAAACTCATCACATAAATCATTCTTACCATTTGGATCTCTTGACTGATTTGCAGCGTCTTTATTTTCTCTGTTAGATGTTGATTGATCTCCTTTAGATTTGTGATGTTCTCTTCTGATGCATCTAATGTATTACTTGTATTTGATCCTGAAGATTCAAAGAAATCTAGAATCTCTTCTTCTTGATAATATTTTTCACTCTTTTGGGTGACCATACCTTTCCTTTCATCTAGTAGCTCTCTCATCTTGATTCTAGTTTCTTTATACTGTTCATAGAACATCTGTATCTCAAGTTTTTTGTTCTCAATGTTCTTATCAAGTTTGTACTTCTCCATTGTATGATCTTTACTCTTTAAGCCTTTAAGCTTTCCAAGAAGAGACTGAGCTCTGATACCAATTGCTAGAATTAATGGGAAGTAGTACTCAGAGGGGAGGCATGGATTAGTACCTCTAAAACTTTTATCACCTTTCTTAATTCATCATTAGTAATCATACATTACTGCATTATGAACCATTACTATTTTTCTTTCTTATGTATGTATTTGTTCATTTATAATCTTTAATGGTTTGCAACATTCATAGAAACATTCATGAAAATGATAAACACATAACACAAGATATGGTATGATAGAAAACTCATGTTAGGAAGTAAAAACTGTGGTGGGGATGGGACCCACAAAACTTCACTATTTTTAGAATGGAAGGGAGCCGGTTAAGGCTTACAATTTGATCACTTCTGATGATCTACCCTATCAGGAGTATTAAGGTGGAGGCCTGTTAAGATCTACTCTGTTAAGAGCTTTAGCAACACTAATTTAAGTGTGCACTCAGTTATGAGATTTTACAATAGGACGGTTAAGCCCACATTTCTTGAAAGGATTTCATTAGTATACTATACTTGTTAGAATGAGTACAAATGTTGACCTAACTGCATACAATCTACAATTTTTGATTACAAATCTATGAAAGCTCTCAGAATAATTATATCACCTTAAGTGATTGATGAATACCTTTTCTCTGTTCATCGGTAGCCTCTATTTTGTTCTTGAAACTGATTTGATTCTATTTGTGTCAGTCTACATGAGTTATCTTGTCTGGTCTCTAGTTTCTCTCTGTGGCTACTATGTTCATTGAACAATAACTATTCTTAATAGATTGAGAAGCTATTTATACAAGTATTTGACCTATCTTGGAATCATGCATTACAATGTTAACTCTTTGATCCAAGGTTTACAACTTAACCTTGATCTTTAGTTTGCATGTTTTAAATTAGTAAAACTAATTAAAACAATAATAAATACATTGCTTCCTCTACATATAATGGATTTAAAAGTAAATCAAGAAGCTATAAATACAACTTCAGTAATTTATCTAATGTGGAAAGTCAGATCCCTTTTTGTGGGATGTAACTGACTGTCAGTTCTTAGTCATTGGGTTGAACTTGAAGTCTGTCGATGTTCCTTTGTTTGAACTATTTGTTAGATTCCCTTTGTCTATTGGGTTCCTCTATTTTCTATTCAGTCGAGTTTCAATGTTGTTACTCATTGGGTTTTCTTTAACCTTTTTGTCATTGGATAACACTTAATAGTGTTTATCGGGTAACCTTATCATCGGGTGGTGTTGTGCCCTATATGTCGATGTGGAGTAAACTGATGGTTTAGATCATGTTTTTCCTTAAGTATACTAATGGAAAAATATAATTCCTTCACAGATATAGAGTTTCATACAGAAGGATAGAAAAAGATGAGATCCATTACAAAGAACAAGATTCAAGGCTACCGAGCAGAACAAAGGTATTAATCAATCACTATAGGTTATACATCATATTGTAAACTGTAATGGATTTGTACTCAGTAATTCAGGATTGCATATACTTAGGTCAATAAGTATCTTTGACTACATTCTAACAAGTGTAGCAAATAGAAGAAATCCTTTGAGAAGGTGGATTTAACAATCCTTTTATAAATCTCTTAACCGAGTCCACACTAAATAGTGTTGCTAAATCTCTCAATAGAGTAGACCTTAAATAGTCTAAACATGTTACTCCTAACAGGGTAAGATCATTAGAAGTGATCAAAATTGTAAGCCTTAATCGACCCCTTCCATTATGAAAATAGTGAAGTTTTATGGGTTTCATCTCCACCATAGTTTTTACCTTCTAATAGGGGTTTTCTACATTACCAAATCTTGTGTCATGTGTCATTACATTTCATGAATGTTTCTATGAATGTTAACATGCAATTAAGTGTATGAATTGATATTGCATGCATAAAGATAGAATAGCACATATGGCTGGTAATGCAAGGAATTGATTACTAAAGGAAGAAAGGTTAATTGATAAAATGTTTTAAGGGTATTGATTCACCCCTCCACTCTTAGTACCCACCATTCCATTATTCCAACAATTGGTATCAGAGCTAGATATATTATTTGGAAAAGTTTAAATTACTTGAGAGAAAAGATCATACAATGGAAAGGTATAAGCTAGACAAGAGTATTGAGAATCAGAATTTGGAGATACAGATCTTCTATGAGCAATAAAAAGAAGCTAGAATCAAGATGAGAGAACTACTAGGTGAAAGAAAGGTAATGGAATCTTATTGTAATGAAAAAGGCTATCATGAAGAAGAGATAACTGATTTGTTTGAGTCATCAGGATCTACATCTTGCAATACATCAGACACATCTGAAGGAAGCATTACAAGTTTGAATGAAATCAATCAACATCTGGATGGACAAGTAAAATCACTGCAAATCGGTCAAGAGACACAGATGGTAAGAATGATTGAGGTTATGAATAATGATAGACAAGCTGAGAAAGAAAGAACACTAGCTATTGATGATAGGAGGAAGATCACTGAAAAGCTACAAGAGAGAGAATAATAAATACAAAGACTTACTGCACATCATCATGAGATCACCAATCAAATTGTTCTTGAGTCATGAGGAAAAATGAGTAAACATAGAACATAATAGGAAATTGGAAGCTATTGGTGAGCTAAGAGAAGAAAATGAAAAACTAAAGCATAAAGTAAGGATTCAACAACAACACAATGATATGATCAAGAGAGCTGAAGAAAGTACAAAAAAAATGGATGATTTTCTAGATGGACAAAGAAGATTCAACAACAATAACACACTAGGGTATACCAAGAATGAAGAATCACCATACCAAGCTAATCAAAAATATGTATACACAAATCCAAGACCAAGGAATTAGTCATGCAATCACTGTGAAAAAATAGGCCACACTTCAAATGTTTGCAGAAGTAGAATTAAAGGTATTCCTAAATACACATCTTCATTCATAGGAAATTGTTATAACTATAACAAGAAAGGACACAAAGCACATGAATGCAGATCCAAGGTGAAACAACCAAAGAAGGAAACCTACATGGAAAAATATTTTCCTACTTGCAAAATGCGTGGGAACACATCTCTTGAATGCAGGAAAAAGAAAAAGCAAGCATGGAAGCCAAAAGAACAAGAAAATGCTTATTAACCGAAAAGAGTCGGTAACATATATGTTTGGGATTACAATACATGGACTAACTACACAACATGTGGTAGATATGAACACATAGCTAAAAAATGCATGATAAAATGGATGAGAAGGTCTAGAAGCTAGACTAACCCCGGAATGGCATGCTTACACTATCATAGGTTGATCATCTAAGCAAGGACTGCAAAGATTGAGTGACAAAGACAAGCACTTTTTCCAATGGAAATACCATTGAAGACATCAAGAAGATGAGAAAAAAATGTGGAGGAAAGCTACAAAAACTGATGATGTTGGAACAATCAATACAATTGGTGACACCTTATCCAATGGATCTAGTGATATCACCACCCCCACCTAAGAAGAACAAGTAAGTATGGAACTGCACTATACCAAGTTATACTTTACAACAGTTCCTTTATACATTGATAAAATGCCAAACTAGAATGAATAAAGATGCACTATGGTATTAATTGTTATAAATTTGTGAATCCAATCTCGTTGGTCAATACATACCAAAAATCCTTGGTGTACATATAAAAGCTAAGTTATAAATGTAAATTGGGCATCGTCGGTAATCATGTAAAAGACAATTAGTCTTCACCCAATACTGAGCACCGTCGGTAAACATGTGAAAGGTCAATTGTGTTGACACTTACCCCAAACATCGCATTCTCACTGAGAATGAAGTTAGCATGTTCCCTAAGCGACTCCATCTTCAAACACTAAGAAGTCGGTAAAATAATTTATTACACCACTTAGGGCATCGTCTATAAAAAGGTGATAAAATATCTCATTCACTCACCATGTGATTAAGAGAAAAGAAGAAGAGAGAAGAGAAGAGCACAAAGAAAAGAGCAGTGACTAGAATGCAGAGTGACTCACAAGAAAATTCATAGCATTCAGATGGATCAATGAAAACTATAGCAGATCAAGTGATTATCTAAGACTCACCGAGCTCATAGTTATTTATGGGAAAAGCCCTAATTTTTAAGAAACCATGGCAAACACATCTCGTGTTTCCAAGATCAAGAATGCCAAGGATAAAAATGTTAACCTAATCAAGAACACTACCTGTGAAAAACCTAAATACAAGTTTTTTCCATAGGTTGCTTCGCAACCTGATGATGATAGAGCATTTAATAGCATACCACCTAGGGTTTTTCTGATCAAGGATGTCCGAGCATATATCCACTGCAAAGTTGCAAAAATTGGAGATTTGGAAGTTGAGAAAGCTTACAAGAAGCCTTGCACAAAAGGAACCATCAAGGATGAAATTAAACATATAGATTAGAAAGGGCTGACAAATTCCCTAATGTTCCCAAATTAGTATAAAACTAAGTGGATCAAGATAGTACTAAGTAGGGTACATGACCAAAAGATGTGGTTGGACAAGCCAAAATAGATCACTAGGGATGTAATACACATAGTGACCAGTTATCCAATAATTGGCAAGGCCAAGGCACTTAAACACCCTTCTCACCCTGAGATTAAAAACATGACATGTGCAAAATGGGATGGCAGAGGATTGAAGGTAAACTCCATCAATGATCTAGAACTGAAATTTGGTGAATGTGTATTGTGATACAAGATATTTCAAGCCAGAATAACAAATAGCATTGCATGCAGAGCAGTAGACACTACTCAAAAGATTGTAAAGAAGGGTCTACAGTATGATCTATCCAAGCTTCTACTGAAGTAATTGGAGGAGAACATGAGGACCATTAGATTAGAGAAATCTAACTCATGTAAGTTTGGTTCACTCCTCATGTGAATATTTTAATACTTTCAAGACTTTTCCCATATGTTGGTAATGTCAATTGGGACACTACCCAACCAATGACAATTCAAATTAGTGAATTCATTAAGTCACTAGGGGAAAAATTTACATCAATCATGGATGAATATTTCACAAGATTCAAGGAAAGAATGCAAAAAAGGATGAGGATAATAGAACAATTGGTGGATCAATATAAAATTGATATTTGTTTTATGGTAGACACTGATATAACTTTGATCAAACTAGTTGTACTGAGGATAGCATGGTTAGCCCCACTCGACTATGAGATCAACATAGATCAGGCCACCAATGCTATTGAATCATTATTAAATGAACCATTAGAAAAATCATTACCAAGGTTTGGAACCTATGAAGAGGCTAAGGAAAGAATAAAAACTGGCCTAGTTGTGAAGAAAAATGATAGAAAGAAGGATAAAATGGTAAAGACACTTAAGAAAAAGTTGTCGGTAAATGATGAATAGACATAACAACAATAAAACACCAAGGGACAGTCACCCATCGGTGAAGGTGAACAAGTGAGTGTCTCTGAATCAATAGAGTCTAATGCACCACCCCAAAAGAAGCCAAGAACTACTATTGCATCTCAGACAAGGAGTCAGACAACAAAAGATGCAAGTTCATCACTGGTTAAAAAGTGACAAGTGAGAACTTATAAAAGGAAACCTCAAACTGGGAAAACCTCAGAACCAAAGAGGAGAAGGAGATTAATCCAAATAAAGGAAGATAAGGAAGACACTGAACAAGATGAACAACCTGTAAAGAAAAAAATTCCTACCATGATTGATGAGGTTGCCGCATCAATCATCAAGTCAAGTAGAATATCTAATCCTAAGATTAGGCAATGGCTAACTCTGAATCCCGAGGATCAGAATAAAATAAAAGAAGCCATCATCATGAAAATGTGTGTATTCAAATACATACCTATACAATTTTAAAAGATGACGCCACAAGAACTTCTAGATAGGTTATCAGCAAGGTGGACATTTACATTGAATTCTAAAAGATAGATAAGGGAAAGATCCCTAGTTTCATTTATGCTACCCGAGTCAAAGCTGGAAGAAATCAATGAAATGATGAAGTTGCACTCAAAGAAGTTCTCAGCAAAATTGAGAGCCTACAAAGTACTATAGGGAAACCTAATTGAGCTTGAAAAAAAAAGTGAGATTCTTGGAGAAAAATACTCAATGTACCTAAAGAGGATACAAACCCAGAGAGAGTATTAGCACTCACCGATAAACCTCACAATGAAGAAAAAGAGGCAACACCAAGCCTCAAACACATCTTAATAAATGACATTGAGGATGTCAATTTAGTTAAATTGAACATAGAAGAAAGCAAAGCAATGGATGACATACCTCAAATTTTGCAGTCATTAGGAGACACAACAGATGTCACAATCCAAGATGTGACAATAATAGATATCACTGAAGATCCTGCCAATGAAGTAAAGGCAAATGAGTATGTCATTGTTACCTCTAAGTAGACCAAGGAAAAGGACACATCAATAAATGCTACATAGGTTAATATACCAAGACAAATGCCATTATTGATACAGGCTATCAATATCATCTCGCAAAAGGATAATTCACTCGAGCATGATGCAAGCATACCTGAGGATAAGGGTGAAGAGGAATAGAAAAACACAACTAATGAATAGAAAGAAACAGATGGAGAGAAGAAAAATACAGGTGAAGAAGAGAAGAAAGGTGATGCCACTCCAAAGGATATCAAAGGAGAAGTTGCATATAAAGCTAAGATTGATGTGGAGACATCTACACCCAACCGATAGGTAAATACTGAGCAATAGGTAAAAGGAAGAACACCTCCAAAGCCTTCATCAAGTACATCAAACCAAGAAAAGGAACTTGCTATGGTACTGCATATAGGTTCCTCCACTACACTTTCAAAGAAGAAGAAGAAAATGAATAAAAATCCAGTTACACTAGATGAGATAATTGAAATACCAGACTGCAATCCTAGGACATTGGATCCAGAGTCACTTACAATGTATGTGGAACTTTGTAAAAGGAAAGTTATCCAAGATAAACTCAAAAAGGAGACCAAGGACACACAAGTACTAGAAACAACAAAGGATATCTTATTATAGATAGTACTTGATATCGGCATTGATCAAAATGCTTCTATAATTGATCAATTAGCAGTTCTTACCGAAGCCATCACATCACATAATGTGGATGTAGAAAAGGCAATAGAAGAACATGCACAGTAGAAGTACCAATACAAATTAATAGAGAAAATCAGCCAAGAAGTGACAGAGAAAAAAGTAAAACTATCTGAATTGGTCAACACATTAGAACCCATTATTTATGAATTTATAACCTTAGTTTAGAAGTTATGCACTACAAAGAAATCTACTAAGGAGAGTAGTGAAAAGATTGCAAAGATAGATGCAGATCTAAATGCTAGTGCACAAGGTCTTACAACCAATGACAATGCAATCAAGTTGCATTATTACAAGATTATGAAAGCTAAAAGGTTGAGACTTGAGATTTTAGAGGTAGAATCAAAATTTAGAGATGAGGTAACTGAGCTTCAAGCTCTACTTCTACTAAATCTCACATTACTGCAACAACATATGACTTCGGTAAGACAATTGATTGCCACCCTGGTGATGTCTATCACCAACAATATTTATGATATGCATGCAAGAATAACATTGGATCACATGGCCCTAGAACACCTTAAGGAGAAGTGGGAGAAAATGATGGAAGACATGCAAAACTCCCATTCCCACATCTTTGGAAAGTTGTAAGTATTACACCTTTGTCCTTAATATCAAAAAAAGGGGGAAATAATTTGTGACAAATAGAGAAATAATAAACGGGGAATTGATAAGGTAAAAAGGGGGAAATAATGAAAGGAGGAAATATATGTATAAAGGAAAGAATATATACATGTACATATACTATACCGAGGCATACACATAGAAGGAGTCATATTGACAAAGTGAACACATGGTGTATATACTAAACATTTTAGTTTTTTTCACATATTAGTTTTTGATACTAATGCAAAAGGGGGAAATTGATGATCATATTTTTCCATTAGTATGCAAAGGAAATAGTTTTTGAACTATCGGTACATGATCACTGACAGACATGATTATAGTGTAACCTGAAAGAATAGGTTATTGTTAGAGTAATCATTAGTTTGCTTATTAATTAAATCATGTTGATTTAATTAATTAAGTTATTACTCTTTAGTGCTTAAGCTTTCTCTTAGGTGCATTAATAATTAATTCTTTTATTAATT
>MU225610.1:1135155-1160938 GCA_018584345.1 Thuja plicata | reverse complement strand
GTGCATTAATAATTAATTCTTTTATTAATTATTAATGTGCAACCTAGCTTTTTTAGGCTTTAGGGTTTTGTTCACCTTTATAGGTTAAACCTTGTAATTCTTTTTTCATTAATTCAGATTATAATTTCGCTCTCACATTTTGAGCAACTTTTGAGTTCTTCTTTTTCCCTCTTTCTGCTTCTCTCCTGTAACAGGTTATTTGCATGCAGGTATTCTTGGAGTTCTGTAGATTTGTATTTCTCAAATCCTACAATTACAATATAAACTGATGACACAACCTACAGTGTAACCTACCAGAATAGGTTACAATGTAAACTGACAACACAACCTACAAAGTAACCTGTCAGAGTAGTCAACAGTATAAACTAAAAGAGCAGACAACAAAGGAATCCGATAGAAAAGTTCACAAAGGAACCTGACAGACAAGTTTACAGTGAACACTGACATGTAGACTAAAGAGCAACCCAAGCACCAGTCTACTAAGAGACAACTTTATTCCAATAAATGTGGATCTGAGTTACACATCAGATAAAACATGTTTTATATTTAGCTTAAATCTTAGCTTTAAATACATTTCTTGAGGGACAAGTAAATTAACTGTAATTGTTTTAATCAGTCTAACTGATTGAAAATATGCAAACTAGGAGATCAAGTTCAAGTTGTAAACCTTTGATCATAGAGTTATAATCAAAAGCGTGAAATTTATTTAGGTCAAATTCATTATATAAATAGATGTGTAATCAATCAGAACAAGTAGATATGATGATAATTGTATCCACAAAGACATCTATCGATCAAATATAGAGTTTCATGCAGAAGGACAACAGAAGATGAAATTAGTTACAAAGAACAAGATTCAAGGCTACCGAGAAGAACAAGGGGTATTAATCAATCACTATAGGTGATACATCATATTGTAAAATTTAATGGATCTATACTCATCAATTTAGGATTGCATATACTCAGGTCAATAAGTATTTTTGACTACATTCTAACAAGTGTAGAAAATAGACGAAATCCTTTGAGAAGGTGGATTTAACAATCCTTTTGTAAATCTCTTAACCGAGTGCACACTAAATAGCATTGCTAAAGCTATTAATAGAGTAGACCTTAACCAGTCTAAACATGTTACTCCTAACAAGGTAAGATCATCAAAAGTGATCAAACTTGTCAGCCTTAATCGACCCCTTCCATTCTGCAGATAGTGAAGTTTTGTGGGTTTCATCCCCACCATAGTTTTTACCTTCTAATAGGATTTTTTTGCGTTATCGAATCATGTGTCATTTGTCATTACATTTCATGAATGTTTCTATGAATTTTAACATACAATTAAGTTTATGAATTGATATTATATGCATAAAGATAGAATATCACATATGGTCGGTAATGCAAGGAATTGATTACTAAAGGAAGAAAGGTTAATTGATAAAAAAATTTAAGGGTACTTATTCACCCCTACCCTCTGAGTACACACCATTTCATTATTCCAACATAGTTTATCAAATAAATGAGTTTATATAAGAATTGGGAGATAATTTTGAAAGCATTATGGATGCTTACTTTGAAAGTTTCAGAGATAAAATGCAGAATAGATTCATAATTCCCAAAAAATTGGTAGAAGACTATAAGGATGATATATATTTCCTAGTTGATTGTGACAAAGTGCACATCCAAGTAGTCAAACCTAGGGTTGCGTTGGTGAAACCTCTTGCATATTATAAGAAATCATTAAGGCTCTTATTAATGAGCTTGTTGATCCTAAAGAAGATTATTTTGGTACTTATTAAGAAGCTAAGGGAAGAATAACATTGGAAATAGAGATTCCCAAAATCTTGAAGAGATGAAGGAAAAGAATTGAGAAGTTTGGAAAGAAATATGGAAAGCCATAAGATTCTCCTCCTTCGATCATTGAAACCAAAGAGGATGACATAAAGGGAGAAGAAGAAGAACATGAGAAGAAGAGGAAGAGGCATAAGTAGAGCCTCCTAAGAAGAAGAGGCTAGCCCCCAAGAAAATACCAAAGGCCTCTAATCTTGCCTCCACTACAAACAAACTGAGGAGATCTAGAAGAAAACTGGTATTGCTTAAAAAAGATGATGAAGAAGATACACTTATATTCAAGAAGCCACCACTTACCTTTGAGTAGAAGGTTGAAGAATTTAAGGAAGGTAGTGGTATGTCATGTCTCAGATCACTTAAGTATGCTTCTAGAACCAAGAATGAGTAGAAGTTGATTGAGGATGCATTAGTAATGAAGATGGAAAGATGGAAGTATGATCCATCTGAATGGAAAAGAAATATGACTGACTACCTTCTCAAGGCAATCACCATTCATTGGAACAATGCAGTCCAAATTGAAAAGGACATTAGAAAACAAACCTTGAATCAAGTCATGCCTACTATGATTGATAAAGAGGTAAAATACGCTATGTCTAAGTATGAGAGTAATCAAACTCCAAGGTTTAGAACTTTTTAAATTTTGGGCAAGAAAATAGAGGATGTTGTGTAGACCCCAACTAAGTTGTGGAAGTCCATTTTTGAAGACAAGGTAGATGATAAGACAGAGGAACAGATTAAAAACCCTTATGTATAGGTTAAAGATGAAGAAATACCTGAGGTTCAAACCATTGAGGAATCTAATGCAGAGTAGATAGCAGTGGAAGTGATGGCATCACTACCCCAATCACCTAGTCTAATTATATTATCTCCGAGCAAGGAAAATATCACAAAGTATACATCAAGTTTAGTAGGAACTGAGCATCAGGCTCTACCTACTACTGGGTAGGGCTAGACCGATTCATAGAAGGACATTGTGAATGTTTCTATAGGTTGTACTGATTCTATAGTTGGTGCAAAGATGGTTAATGACCTATTTCAACTGAACATTGAGGACAAGTATGATGATGGAAAAGGTAATCCAAAGGTCAAGGCTAAAGAAAAGGAAACAATTAATGATGAATTTGACCTTGAGTAAGACATTGTGATTCCTAATTGGGATCTTTCTATCCTGACAATCGAGCAGATGGACATCCTTGGGGAGCTATGGAAGAAAAGAGAAAAATAACAGAAGCTCCAAGATGAGAAGAAAAGGAGCAAAGTACTAGAGGACATCAAAGGTATATTCCTTGATTCACTAGAGATTGAAGTCAATGAGAAAGAATCCATAATGGACCAACTTGTTGACATAGTTCACAAGTTTAACAAAGATCTTAGTGGTCAGGAGAAATTACTGCAAAAGGTAGAGAGAAAATTTGAGAGTAAGGTTCTAGAGAATGTTGCAGGTAAGATTGCAATAGATCAAGTGAAGCTATCCACTACTATTAGCTCTCTATAAAAAATCATGAATAATGTTGTAGAATTATTGGTAAAGGTGAGTGACACATCCAATTTTACCATGGAAATAAAGGACAAGCTGACAAAGATTGACAATGATTTGAAGGAAAGTGAAAACCAGTTGGCACTTGATCCAAGTTCAAGTTCAACACACTTTGTTAAGATCAGGTATCTGACTGATTTGTAGGAAGAGCTACTGAGGGAAGAAGGAAGAACAAGGGAATCCATATCAAATATACAGAGTCAACTCCTTCCTCATATGGATGTCATGCAAAAACATATTTCTCACTCTAAGACACTCATTCAGGATAACAATTTTTTATTTTTAGATCTTATGATGGAGTTGTCTATAGAAATTTAAATCAAGTTGCACATCTTGAAGGTGTTGCAAGATAATTGGGACAAGACTTTGTCTCAAATTTTGAAGGTACATAGTGATTTCCTTTCATATTTTGGCTCTCAACTTGACAGGTGCATTGAATTCTCAATGATAAATAGGTGTAGATTTTGTGCATTTTAGTTTACCAAAGTTTTTGGAGTACAGAGACAAGAGATTGTATAACTTTTAGAGCTTTCAGAAGTGAAGGACTTCCTAAATTTTTGAGTGAATTGCAAGAAAGAGCTTGTATCTGAGAGAAGAATTATTTAGATGAGTATCCAGAGCCAGCAAAATGAGTCAAGCAGAACCAAGTGGGCCCTTGACCATTAGAAAAAGTGAAGATGCTGAGGACCAAAATGCAAATGGAACTAATCTAAAGAATTAGTAGCTCTAGTATGTAGGAAAAACTAGGTAAAAAAGGTATATGATGAATTCCTCTCTGATGATATGGAAAATTGTAGAGATCCTAGGACTCCCGGGGTTTCTAGTTATCATCTTTTTAATTACTTTTACAGTAATAAGGATAAGTCAATTCCTATCTCAAACCCTTGGACATCAGGGTTAGCAAAGTTGATTGTCCTAGACATATTCGTAGATACATAATTTTAATTGAGTTATCTAGAAGGCATGATACTCTTTCCAAGACTATCAAGAAGAGTGATGGAATAGCCCTAGTTACTTTGGATAGGGCTTCTTGTTGGAAACACTGAGAGAGGGGGGGGGGGGGTAAATCAGTGTTTAGCTAATTACTTAATTTCAACACTTTAACCATAAATCAATTAGATATCACTTGAAGCTTAACAAAATATTACATAACACATAATATGATTACGGGGAAACCTTGATTAGAGGAAAACCCCGATGGGACTTAGTACCCACAAATATTTCACTAGTATAATGAACCTGTTAAAGTTCTTTTTCCCTGTTAAGAGCAGTCTTTACAATGAAAGTACAATGACCTGTTAAAGGCCTGACCCTATTAGGAGTCTTTTACAAAAAACCCTATTAGGGGTGAGGACTCACTATCCAAGAGCTCACTGCTCAATGAGAAAGAAGGCTACAACCTCCTGAGAATAGATATGCACTATATCCAAGAGTGAACTCTTGTATGTCACATAGATGTCTGATCAGTTCCAGTTATGCACTTATGCTCTTATATTCTTTAAGGGCTTTATCTCATACTGATATATTCATACTAATTTTCTATATAAATTCTCTTACTATTTCTTCAACACTTCCACTATATCTTTACATTGCATATATATATGTTTATGCCTGAATAGACGCGACTATAAACAAGACCTTAGTCGACCCAAAATAAAAATTCACAATGCTTCCAAACAAATTGGCTTAAGAATGTTTACAACAATATTTAATATATGATTACAAACTTATTACAATAGGCACTTATCCTTTACATAACAAAAGATCACACGCTAATCAAAATCTGGAAGTCGCCTTCATACTCTGTATTCTAAAATTCTAGTGTACTTGTTCTTTCTATAACTTGTTTGTACTTCCATTCCATACCATGTGTTCATAGGGTAAGCATAAAAACATACTATAGAGCTTAAGTCTAAATGCACATATCCTGATGTGATCGTACGCACGTGAGCTAATGCTCTGATCAACTGCAAGTCACTGTTTTGTTCTATCTTCTACACTTAGTCAATTTTCACTTCATAGTTTACTGTCAAAACTTCATATGACTTTTTTGCCATAATGACAACACAAAATAAGCCATATACTCCCTGAGAGTCAACTTTCCAACAATCTCCCCCTTTTTCATTAATGGCAACAAAGGAATGTGGCCAAGTTACTCAAAATTAACTAACACCCAAAAACTGTATATTATCATCTTTTTAACATATACATACACTACTCCCCATATATACTTTATTCATTATATACATTACTCCCCCTTTGACATTAATGACAAAGGTGTAAAAATTGTAAGTCTTTAAATACTTAGTCCATGTATACATCTAGATATCCAATCTGAAGAGACTTGATCTCTTTCTGCCAAAATGCCTTCATTGCATCAACTATCTGGAGATGGGCGCATAGAGCATATGTGGGCTTCTCTATTTTTATTAGATCCATGTAGGGACCTTGATCATATGTGACAATAGTGGCATCAATCTATTTTATTTTCTCATCCAAAACTGCTAAGGAGGGCGCAAGTGCATTTCTCAACTGAGTCTGCCTGATCCTTACCTTACTGAACTCCATTTTAGCTTTTTCTATCTTGTCTATCTAACCTTGATAGATATTTTTGTGGATGTTTATATCTTGGGATGGTGTTTCAACTGTTTGTCTTATGTTTTCAACCAATATATCGACCTCCTCTATCTTTTTGATATGTTCAGAGGTGAGTTTGCCTTTGTCCATGCAATTTTCTATAACCTTTCTACCTTTTGATGCCAACTCTTTCAACATTGTCTAACCAATCTTCAATGACTTTTAATGTAAGGAAAAATTCTTTACCAGTTCATTCAATCTTTCCTTTTTGTATTCATCTTCTGCAATTCTAGTAGCTGAGTCGACTAAACTTATAAAATGTGTTTTGAAGCTTGTTAGGATGCTGTCTACATCATCAACTGATTGAATCTTTGCTACTTTCTTGTCCACAGGCACTAGGTCATTTAGAATGTTTATTGATTCCAAGAAGAGAGAGTTTCTCATAACCTATTTCTCTTTGGATTTTTCCATGGCTAGGACACTGATCTTGATCAGGTCTTCTTCTCCCCATGCATCCAAACTTGCTGAGTCAGGAGTTAAACTTGAGAACAATGAGTTTGATGGTTGAATGGATGGTGTGAGTGTAGTATTCTAAATAGTATCCATGCATTCACTTTTTACTGGGATTTCCATAGTTGGTATCTCATTAGTTTGATTGTCTCATTCTTTGTTCAAATCTATTGAATCCTTAATAGGGACTTCATCTTGCTATAAAGACGTGTCATCAGTGCATACCTCCTTTGTTTCTTCAGTGCTTAAAAATGCTTTATCAACTTTGTCCATATCATTATCAGAAGTTGTCATGGATATCTTGATATTATCAATCACTATAGTATCCCCTAAATCTTTTGTTGTATTAGAAGTTATTGAAATTGAGGGCGCTGACACCTATGGACCTGTCTTAGGTGTATTCTGAATTACTGGTTCTGTAACCTGTTTGGGAGGAACTAGAGTTACCTTTGTTGTAGGTGTCATTGAAGGATACATATGTCTATCCATAGACACTTGTGCAAAATATTTTTCAGTATCTTTCCCAACTAAATCATACTCTTTGTTCATAATATGCAGAGTCCTTGTCTTTGTTCTGAGATGAGGCTTTACCAAATCTAATAGAATTTCCTTCTCATCATGTGTGCAAATAGGAAGAATATTATCCAATGTTTCTTCTCTAATCCTCATATCTTCCTCAATTTCATACCTTTTCATTATCTCTAGAATGTTCCATAGCTTGTCTGGTATCACTATTTTGAGTTCTAGAACAGACTTTTTAAACTTGATCATGTGAGAGATGAGCATAGAGTGTATCTCAGATTTATCTATCTCCTGATACTTGTCATAAACCTTTGTAATTGTATCTAGTCTCCCTTCATTGACAATCCTATTCCTTAAGACATTAAGACTAGGTCTAAAACCTACCTCAGGAGGAGCTTGTGTGTTCTTTACCTTGCTCCTTATAGTTCTTGAGGATGGATGAATAGTGGGCACTTGCTTCCTTCCTCTAGATTTCTTGCTTGGTACAGAAGGTGGAGAGGATTCTAGATCAATGGTGGTTGATGGTGCAGATGTATCTACATTTGATTTCTTCTTTTTCCTTATAGGAATATTATCAGTCTTTTTCATTTTCACTTTTGTAGGAGTTTTCTCTAGTTCTTTGGCTATTTTAGCTTCTCTATCTCTATCAAGATATTCTTGTGTAACACCATGAACTTTTAGGATATTTGAGGTAATCCTTGATGCCTTCCTTTTGTTGTCAGCACTGTATAAGACATAATCAACTTGATTTTTCTTTTCTATGTAAGTACCCCATCTAGGTTCATTGGGATCCTTGGGTGCAGATAAGAGGACTTGTGCATAACCTTCTAAAACATGTTCTTCAACTTCATAACCAAGAGGGTGAATCCATTTTTTTCTAGGCTCAACTACCTCCATGCAAGTACAGTCAGTCTCCACCATGAAGCATATGGTGTCTTTGTACTTCTCATCATTTTTCTCAGGTATCCTGAACCTCTTCTACATCTTGATCCTAAAAGTTTTTATATCCATGTCCATAGAATCCTTTTTACTACTCTCTGATGCAGCTTTTAGTGATATCTAAGACATAGTGGGCTTGATCCTATCTAGGTAAATATTTGCAACTTTACCAACAATGTGGAAGTATAAATAGATGATCAAAGAGCCAAACCTGAATATCTTTCTCTTATCATGCTTAATGGATTTGATATTCTCTATCAGTTGTGCACACAATAATTCATAGAGATTGTACTAAGTGTTATCTCTAACTATCCTTATTACTTCCAGAACTGTTGTTGCAAACACACTATTCAGTCTACTTGCTTGCTGAAACTTGTATCCAAGTATCATAGTGAGTTGTTTGATGTCTTTCTCCTTAATGAGATCAACATTCATGCCACACCTATCACTTCTAGATAAGCAAACTTGTTCAACCTGCTTCTTAACATCCTTGCTAGTAGGAAGAGCTAGTCCAGTCTTAGGAAGTCCAGTCGTCTCATGAATTAGATCTGCAGTGATGCGGACAGGAACCTCACCTATCCAGTATAGATCATCATGTATCTTGCCTAGTAATATCTTCAACCATTCTAGCTCATAGAACTCGTGCACATTGGAATACTCAAAGATAGGTTTATCAGTGAGATGCATGTTTTCATCCTTGAATGTATAGTTTGGTTTCATCATAGAACCCATGAGAGATGCAATGTTTTTGTCTCTAACTATTTCCTTCTTGCAATAAACATATGTGTGGATTTATTCTATATGTATGACTCCAAGAGGAGTCCTAGAGAATGCTCCTTCGACATCATCTAGTATGGACTTGAATGGATGCTTCTTAAATACAAATCTCTTCCTTTAAGCATTGTCAAATATAACAGGGGTTGCCATACTTACTTTCAACTTGGTTAAGTAGGGTTTCATGATGATTCTGAAATGATGCGACTGCTAGGGTTCCGATCCAAAAGTTAATCTGTTCACAAACCAACTAATCCTTTAAGCTGTAATGCTTTGATTCTTGATGCGTATCTACTTTCTGAATGCTTCAATCTCAAATGCAAAGTGAGGTTTTTAAGATCTTTTGCCAATTTATATAAATATCAATTGCATTTAATGCTCATTGTCGTAAAGTGGTTTACAAAGAGAATTTGAAACTTTGTTCTAAACAAAGTAAAGGCAATGCATGAATGCATACAACCTTAATTTGTGATCACATGCATGAATCTAGAGGTGCATACTTAGAGGTGATTATACCAACCATGTAGGGGTTCAAAGCTAGAATAGCTCCCCCTAAGACCATGAGGGTCAATTATCTAGAAGTAGAAGGTGCGTCCATTGAGGATGCTTCTACTACCTTGTTCTCTTCATTATCCTTCTTTACTTTGACCCATATTTTTTCTAAGTTAGCTTTAGCTTCCACAAACTTAACTTCTCCTGATTCTTCAAACAAGGACTTCTTAGGATTCTCTTGTCCTTTTTTTCTTAATCTGCAAGACCTTGAGATGTGTCCAACCTTTCCACATGAGTGAAAAATGATAGGAGGTCTGATGTTGTTATTCATCATGCTACATTGCTTGGTTGTGTGTCCATTGTAATTACATATTTGACATGTAATGTTCTACAAGTTTCTTTGAGGTTGATTTCTCTGATTGAATTGAGTTTGATTCCTTTGATTCAGTTGTGGCTGATTTCTTTGATTTGTTCTGCAATGAATAGCCCTATGACCAAACTTATTGTAGGAGTAACAGTAACCATTGAAGGGTCTTACATTATTACAATCTCTTGCCAAGTGTCCATGCTTGTTATAGGCATAGAAAGTATGGTTGACAACCTTATGCTTATCTTTTGGTGGTTTTGCTTTGGTCTCTTCATGATTCTTAGTTTTCTTTTCTTCTGAAGATTCTGTTTGAGCTTTCTTTCTTTCTTTCAATGAGTTGATCTCAATTTGTGCTAGACTATATCCCATACCAGTGGTATCGCCATTTATTTTTTGTGCATAAAGCTATGATTGAATTAGATAAGAACTTGTGTGTAGTTTTTCAATCTTGTCTTTTTCTCCTGATAATTTAGATTCAATCTTATTCTTGATGTTTTCCAATTCCAAGATTTTCATATTGGCTTGAATGAGTTCTTCATCTAACTATTTATTTTATTTGTCCTTCTCTTCAATAGATGTTAGGCTATTAGTTAGCTGATCATTCAATTCTTCTATCTTATCTTTCAAAGACATGTTCTCTTCATTCAGCTTCTTGACCATTTTTCCCAAATCATTTGTAGAGCAATCTTTCAGAACTTTCCTTAGTTTCTTGATAAGCATTTGAGGGCCATCAACCTTTAGTTTTAGTTCTTCATTTTCTTTCTCAGATCTATCTAGATCTTCAAGGGCTACTTCAAGATTATTTTTCAAATGTTTTACTTATGCCAAGTCCATGATATCCTCAAGTGGTTAAACTTTCTTTCAGAGGACCAGAGCTCTGATACCAATTGTTGGAAACACTGAGAGGGGGGGGGGGTGAGTCAGTGTTTAGCTAATTACTTAATTTTAGCACTTTAAACATAAATCAATTAGATATCACTTGAAGCTTAACACAAGATTACATAACACATAATATGATTATGGGGAAACCTTGATTAGAGGAAAACCCCAGTGTGAATTAGTACCCTCAAATATTGCAGTACTATAATGAACCTGTTAAAGTTCCTTTGCCCTGTTAGGAGCAGTCTTTATAATGCAAGTAAAATGACCTAGTTAAAGGCCTAACCCTATTAGGAGACATTTACAAACAATCCTGTTAGAGGTGAGGACTCATTGTCCAAGAGCTCAATGCTCAATGAGAAAGAAGGCTACAACCTCCTGAGAATACATATGCACTATATCCAAGAGTGAACTGTTGTATGTGACACAGATGTATGATCAGTTCCAGTTATGTGCTTATGCTCTTATCTTCTTTAAGGGATTTATCTCATACTAATATATTCATACTTCTCTTCTATATATCTTCTCTTACTATTTCTTGAACACTTCCAATATATCTTTACATTGCATATATATATGTTTATGCCTGAATAGACGCGACTATAAACAAGACCTTAGTCAGCCCAAAAAAAACATTCACAATGCTTCCAAACAAATTGGATTAAGAATGTTTAAAAAAATATTTAATATATGATTACAAACTTATTAAAATAGGTGCTTAGCCTTTACATAAAAAAATATTACACACTAATCAAAATCATGAAGTCGGCTTCATACTTTGTATTCTGAACTGCTAGTGTACTTGTTCTTTCTGTAACTTGTCCATACTACCATTTTGTACCATGCCTGTATAGGGTAAGCATAAAAACATACCATAGATCTTAATTTTTAATGTGCATATCTTGATGTGATCGTATGCATGTGCACTAATTCTCTGATCGACTGCAAGTCACTGTTCTGTTCTGTCTTCTACACTTAGTCAATTTTCACTTCATAGTTTAATGTCAAAACTTCATATGAATTTGTTTCCATAATGACAGCACAAAATAATCCATATACTCCCTAGGAGTCAACTTTCCAACACTTCTTTCATGAAGGAATTTGATATTTATCATCCTTGTGCCATAGAGATAGATTTAACAAATTTACAGAGTAGGTATGTACGAGAGGCCACCATTGTCAGCAGACTAATCCAAGGTCATGTGCCTAAATCAAATAGAAATTACATAGTTGCCATACCAAATTCTACTACGCCCTATTTTCACAATGACTTGAGCTTCTATATGAAGTATATTTCTTATGGATTGTGTAGGGTTTTGGGAGTAGATGGGGGTAGTGAAAGGTTGTCTACAGATATTTTGATGATTATTTTGGACCTCCATAATTAACATGCCAACACTAACTTTGACTACATTCAGTATGTCATTGACCAGATGCACCAAGGGTTTATAGATATCCAAAAGAAATCCAACCCCAAACTCTTGGATTACTCTGTCTTGATGCATTTAATTTTGTATTTCAATATCAATAGCATGGACATCCAAAATTTAAGACCAAGGATGCAGTTCTGTGATCAACCAAACCCTGTTCAACTCTTTCTTAGGGGTTCGAATTATACTTCCAATGAAAATGAGTTTTGCGGTTTTCAAAACTAGATTGCATGTCCAATTTTAGGTCTTCTAGGTGTGAATATGACAAGATTGCCCATCAAGGTGTTACAACTTCTCAGGCATTGTCAAGTTGTGGAAAAATGGATAGGAGAACATAACTGGGAATTTTTTTACTATGATAAGACCTTTAATTTAAGGAGGGTTTATGGATGCTCCCATCCACCACACATACTTCCACAATATGTGCCACCAAGAATAGCTATGATTGAATTTATCTGGTAGTTAATGTGGACTCATAAAGGGCACTTGGCTCCCCATCAAAAGGGTACATTCACACCCAGGCATTTTAATGTTTACAACTTCACCATTGGGAAGAGAGCCATAGATTCAATGAATAAATTATTGGGATAGTATAGAATGAGTGAGGCCTTGTATAGGTACATAGATCCAGAAGGTTTCATCAAAAAGTGCAAAGAAATTGTTGACTCCAAGAATAACCACCATCAAGGAGCATGAGGAGTCTGTAGAGGAGGACCTCATAAGAAATATCTTGGAAGATGAAGAAGTAGTAAGAAGGTTTGATCAATACCAAGAGTTAATAAGCCTGCAGTAACAAATGAAGACAAAATGGATCCCCTTTGGAGGTTTCTTTCCATGGGTACCTTACTTACAGAGACTCAAAAAAATTTATGGAGTCTTTCAATACACTATATAATCAGCTTGAGGGGTTGATGGAAGAAAAAGAAAGAGTCCCTGAGAAGCAGTCTTCCTCAGAATATGAAGAAGATAGTGATAGAGGTTATTCAGTTCATATCCCTCCTCCGATGGATCAGCCACCTGTAATAGAGAAGACTATAGAGGTAGACCTTATAGACGTGCCTGATACTAAGGTGGCTAATGAGCTCCCAAAGAAGAAATAGAGAATAGAATTAGGGGAGCCTTCACATGATAGGATATAGGAAAAGAAGAAAGATAAAATTAGTGCCCTGATTGCTGGTAATATTTCATATGACCACCAACTCAGAAAGACAATCAGGGAAGGAAAGAAGGTAAAGAAGGATGCATAGGAAGAAGTTTAATTTCCTCTTCTACTCTATCAAGATGAAAGAGAGCTACACCAAGAAGAGTTCTTAAATTAAGATTCTTTCATCAAGATAGAGGAGTTCAAGAACTTCTTAATTTGGAGGAAGCAGCAAGAGGTAGGATCACAACTGCAGTTGACAGAGGATGACCCAGTGCCAAATGAAGCTTTTCAATCTCTACAAGCATATGATCCTGAAATAAAGAAGATAACACCTGAGGAGGCTAGGAAACTAGTCAAGTCTAGTGGAAGGCTACTTGTACCTAGCTGGGATCTTTCTTTAGTATTCATAATTGATTAAGTTAGGAGGAAACTATATCTAAATCTTTCTTCTGAGACACAAGTGGGGGAGATGACCATGGGATGTGGATATGATCCATGATCCCAAAATTTAGCAATGTGGTCTCTAGCACCAAAGACATAAAATCCATCATTAATTAGATTCCAAGAGAAGATGGATGAGGATAAGATCATATGGTCCATCCATAATACTGGTGACTTGGAAATATCCTAAGCTCTTACCCACTTTGCACATCTAAATGAGGCTAAAATAGAGAAAATTTCTAAGAGATACCAGAAAATTTTTGATGAATCAAGTGTTGAGATGAAAGATAGAGAAAAGTGCTTGATTAAGATCAAGTCACTAGAAGAGAAAGTGGAGGAATTGAAAAATAAGCTACAAGAGGCCCCCAAGGCTATCCTTTCTCCACCCAAAAAAGTTGTGGATGCTCAAACTGAGACCAAAAAATATTTTTCACTTAGGACATATCAAGTGGACAAAGATCAAAATAAAGTGGCTTTAGAAGCCCTATGAAATATCTTTCAACATAGGATAGATATCCTAAAAAGTAAAGTTGGCTTGGTACATAATGCTTATAGAAAGCTAGTTGGTCTAGAGATAGAGGTAAATAGACATATTACAACCCTGAATCCTTATTTTGGCACTTGGTAAGGAAGGGCATCACTGTTTGAAAGGTGGGGATCCTTGCAGCCATATAGGATAGATCTTCTTGAGATTGTATGTCAAGTGGGGGAAGAAATTGAACAAATTGGAGCAACCTTGTCTTTCATCAAAGGCAAGGAAAATCATATATAGGCAAGGATAAACATGTTTGGCCTAGATTATAATAGATTCATTTCTCCAATTAAGGGAGAAGATGACAAGATTAAAGAAATAGAAGAATGAAGAATTGATTTTGACACTCTGTTGCCTATTAAAGATGCATTTATAATAGATAACATTGCCTTGGATATGGATAGGTTTAATAAGACCTTGGATGAGGCTTGCAAAGCAGAGACATACTTTATTAAGTTTGTCACAGATGTCAAGGTCATAAAAAATGATAGATGGGACAGGAAGAAGGTACATCTACAAAGTATTCAGAGCTTTAATTATTCTTTAGAGGTAGAGGTTTCACAATGGGATGTCATCAAAAAGCCCAAGAATAAAAATCCTGCAACCATTGACTTAGATGTATTGGATGAGGAGTAAAGTAAAACTTGGCACCTGGTCAATGAACATAGGGAGGATAATCATCAACAAGAATAGTGTAAGTTAGCATGTATTGGCAGTCACTAGGTCTCACAATAAATTTTATAGGTTATCTAGAATATTGACGGACAAAGGTGCCAGCTATTAAAGATTTGGAATCATATAATATCTTCTCCTCAAGTGTTTTTTCCACCGACTAAAAGTGTAAATGTATTTTTGTCTTCTAGCACTTTTAGGTCTAGCCTAGCCATATGAAGCTTGTTGCATCCTTAATCTTTAAGGATTCCAAGGTGGCTAGTGCTCTATATATATTAAGATATAAAATATTGTTAAGAATGGTGAATTTACAACTGTGAGGCAGAATTCTTATTTTGTCTAGTTTTTCAAGATTTTAGTCTTTTTGAATGTATTGAAGCAGAAGCATATTAATAAAATACAGTGGATTTTTTGGTTCCATATCGTTGATGTCTTCTTATATTTATATTTATGCTCTTGTATGTTTAATTTGTAATGCATCTTAAATATACCAGTTATAAGGTAACTGTGCGATTATTTATAAGTTTCTTTCAAGGAGGGAGTAAATATTATTAGTTCTAGAGGGTTAGATATTAGAAAGAGAATTTGATATTTGGGTGTGGGAATGAGAAGATATTTTGTAAGGCACTCTGTCTAGGATTCATATGTGTGTTTCCATTAATTATTTTCTATGGATTTATATCTCTATTGACTCTTTTCCCGAGATTGGGCTCTGGTCTAGGTTTTGATAAGAAGTTATTCATCATCAATCTCAAATACAATCAATCATTTACTTTCCTGTTATTAAAAACATACATTCTTAATCAGTTGTATTGAAGGATATAATTTAATTTTTTGATTCCTTGGAGAGAGAATCATTAGGTTAACCTTCCTGAGTCAATAAATCTAAAAAGAAGAAGGATGAAAATCCTTGTATCACTGTTCTTTGCTATTGTAAAGTTCATGGTTTGTCTTATTAAGCTCTGTACTAAACCGATCATAGTCACTTTCAAGATGTGCTATCAGTTGTTGCATTAAAAGGAAATAGGAAAATTAGTGTAACCCTTAATCCACTATTATAATTACTGAGAAGCAGTAATCTATAGAAGGTACACCCGCCTGAGCCTGTGGAGCTCAAAGAAGGAGGATTAATCCTCATTAATTAGACTTTTACTTGCATGAGTTAAGAATTGTGAATCTAAGAGTCAAGCATTAATGTTGTATTGAAATTCTGCAAGAAAAAACTCTTAAAAATTGGTGACTCTACTAGGGAAGGTTGAAGTATACAAAGTTTAGTCTGTCCTATATTTTCTGGTGCAGTATCATTCTAGATACTTTGATCCAGTTTTGAGTTAACAAAACATCTCTAGAGAGAAGTGGATTTTCGTAAAGTCCATACTGACTAATTTTTTATTGTCCATTTCTTGATCAGTTTATTGATATTTTCCCATACTAGTTGTGGGTGGTGACTCTAACTCTATGTATTCCAGTGTGATTACCATATTATAACCTTGAAATTTTTTGTCTAATTTTAAAATGAGTAGGAAAATAAACACCAAGTCATATTTAAGAGCTAACCCTAAAAAGGATATAGGAGAAGATCTACATATGCCTAGAAGGAGATAATGGTCCAAAAGAGGTGGATCAAATCAAGAATCCCCAAGAACTTCAAAGGGGAGAATGGAGGCCCCTATCCCTAAGACAAGGTCATCCTCATATGAAATTGTAGAGCCACCAAGGCCAGTAAATCCTTATAGGGTTGATGCAACTTTTGACCCTTTCAGAGAGGGAGAGATGACAAATGTTAGTTTTTTCCCTGTAGAAGAAAATCTGGAACAACCAGGGGAAACCTCTACTACTAAGACCACATCTTATGATTCTGAAAAGTTGAGAGAGAAAGTCTTAGCTCTAAGAAGGAGAAAGCCAGAGAAAGAATTATAAATTTCTCAAGATAGGAAGAGGCATGAACAAGATCTCTATGACTTGATAAATGAGAGAGAAGAACTCTTGGCAGAGATAAGAAAGAATGAGCAAAAGGATAAGAGCCTGAATGAAGAGGGTAAAGGTATAGACAAATATTTTTTTGGTTATTTTGAAGACTTGAGGAAACAAGCTACAAATAAGAAAGCAAACTATAGCAAAGATGAGCTTTTAGAAGAAGGACCTATCATGAGGAAATTGCACCCTTATGAGATTGAGCAGAATGCAAAGCTCAAAACAAGCAATAAAGATGTCTTTGAAAAAGGTAAGAAAAAGGCTATTAACATTAGTATTAATGAGCCTAAGAAAAGTAAAGTTACCCCTGTAGGAATGTCTCAATTTGACATAGAACTTGAGCAAGCCAGAAAAGCCAAATAAGATCTATTCAAGCAACTAGAGAAGATGGAGCTAGAGGTTGTTGTTGCTGACATGAAAATGAGGATAGATTTCTTTCATGCTAATACTAATACTACTGCAAGTAGTTCTATGCCTATCAATACTAGGACACAACAAAAAAATCAAAGTGGAGCTGGTCCTAGTGTCCAAACTACTGGTCCTAATGTTCAAAACCCACCAAGTGGTGTTGGTGCAGCTACCCAACAGTCTAGTGTTGGTCCAAATGTTCAACATGTTGGTCCTGGTCCAAATGCTCAAAGCTTTGGTCTAAAGCAAGGAGGTCCTTAGCATACCCAAAATCAAGGAGGTGCAACTAGACCAAGTGGAAATAATGCTTTGGGAAACTTTCAAAGAAGACCTGTTCATCTAGACAGATATAGAGCTCTTTTCTTTGATGGTATCCCTGGTCATCCCAATGTGATTCCTAACAAGGTAAGAGATAAAATACCTAGGTTCATAGGAAATAATGTCATAACCTATGAAGAATAATTAAAATATATTATAGATATGATAGCTGATTTTGAAATAGAAAATGAAGATGTTATCATGAAGCTTTTTGTTCAGTATTTAATTGAAGATGTTAGGGATTGGTTTAGAAATATACCTAATGATAGCATAGCCTCTTGGGATGAATTTGTAAAATATTTTAGGGAACAATATAGATAACATGTGAACTCTGGTTATATGCTAAATGAATTTAACAACATTAAAAAATTTCCTAATGAGAGCATGGCAGACTTTAACAATATGTTTCAAAGGGCCATGAAAAAATTGTTCCAAGTGCTGAGGTTGGATGAGGAAGTATGCCTAACCACTTACTTTAATGTTTTTATGGTAATATGTCTTACCTACTTAGGGAAAAAAACCCATGTACCCTAAGAGATGCCTATAAAGTAGCTATTGACATTGAAAGTAATAGGAAAGCATTAGGAAAGATGGGGAAGAGGGATGACAGTAAAATTTGGAAAGAAAAGGGACAAGCAAGAAAAATTGTCAAAGAAGATGACATGGTTGATAAATTGGTGAGTGCACTGAAGGATCTCACTGCTAAAATGGATAAAAATGATAGAGGCTACCGTGATAACAAGTATCAAATCCAAAGATTTGATAAATAGCCTAATTTGAGGGATTTCCCATACAAAACCAATTAGAACAATGGTAATCCAATCCATGAAAACCAAGAGAACCAAAAGTCCAAGGAAACCCCTAATCCTTTGAAGAGGAATAGCACAAATTATGTAGAAAACACTCCTTGGTGTGCTTCTTGCAACATGCCTCATTCTCCCTACCAATCTGCAGTAGCTCAAGCCCAAGCTGATCAAATGGGTGAGGAAGATGAGCAATCAGGTCTTGAACAAGAAGGTCCTACTATGAACATGTTTACTATTAAGAAGCCTTATCCATGGTCTCCTTAAAAGGGTGAGCCCATTGAAGATGTGAGCAGAAAAAGGAACAAGTACCTAGAATATATGCCTCAACTTGTCTCTGATTCTAAAGATAAATCTAGTATTATATCTCAAATAACTATCAATGCAGTGGGTGATGAAAAGAAGCACCCCCATTTAAGACTACCAAGTGATGAAGAGGAAAGATCCCTAGCTATAGCAACAATAAAATAGGCTAGGGGTGTGTATAATCTAATAAATAGAATAGTTGAGCCTAATCAAGGCAAATTGGCCTCTATTTTTATCAAAGAAGATGCCCCACAAAATGTTTCATAATCCCATCACAAGGGTAACAAAGGAAAGAAATCTACAAAGAAAGCAAAATATTCTTCTAATCAGAAGGAGAAAGAAGAAACATAAGAACCAATGGTTGTTGATAAGGCCAAGAAAGGTAGGAAAGGTAGGTGATAACTCTTCTAAACTGCCTATGTTTGACATGAAACATGCTCTTACCCAAATGAAATTTTTAGTCCTACTAATGGAGATGCTGAAGATAAAAGAGCATAAGGAAGCTGCACTTTCACTTGTAAGAGGGATAGAGGATATCCCTATGTCAAACCAAGAAGAAGTGTCCTTGACATTGAAGAATGATAAAAAGGAAGTTACAGCAGTCAAGGAAAAGGAAAAACAGGTAAAAGGATTAGAAAAAAGAAAAGAAATCTCTAATATCTGCATTGGAAATGTCATTACTACAGAACCATTGTCAGTTGATCTCTTTTATGTGACTTTGATGATAAATCATTTTCTAGTCAAGAATTGCATGATAGACTCTAGTGTTGCAGATAGTGTAATGTCACATCATGTCATGAAAGAATTAGGCCTTTGAGTCACTACTCCTACTAGAAGTTGTTATGAAATGGAAAATAGAGAGGTTCCTATGATAGGAACACTGAAGGACATTGAGGTCAAGATTGGTGCATTCCCTAAGGCTACCTACATAATGTATATAGTTGTTGTAGATACAAAACCCCATTATGGTATGCAACAATCCATGTAAATGGTACTAATGTCAAGTTGTATAGAGAGCCTCGTTCATCTGTCATGGTGGAGATGGTTATGCCTCACCAATTAAATTTTTGTGTAGATATATAGATATGAAAAACTTCGTTGTTGAGGGGATCAAGTCTTAATTAATAAATATTGATCCAATTATTGATGAATTGTTATTACAACAAGATGAACTATGGAAGATGTACTTTGATGGAGGATTCTCTAAAGAAGGATCAGTAGCTAGTGTTTTATTCATCTCACCATTAGGTATTACTTTTAAATTTTCCTTCTCACTAGATATTCATTGTACAAATAACACAGTTGAATATGAAGCATTAATCTTGGGAATGGATATTTACATCAAGCATGGTATTAAATGTTTAAAAATTCATGGAGATTTCCAACTTATTATAGCTCAAGTAAGGTCACAATATGCTGCCAAGGATGACAGACTGAAATTGTACAAATATGTTGTCTGGGATAGGATTGATTTTGTTTATGCTTTCAATATAATTGTGGGTGGAAAGATCCAATAATATCATGGCATACTTTTTAGCAAATGTTGCTCTAAAGAATGATGATATCACTCTTGTTGGAGTATTTGTGGTTGAAGTCAAGTACAGGCCTACAGTACCTGACTATATTCATAACTGGCAATTTTTTGAGGATGATGAAGATATCCTCAAATTTATTCAATGTATGGATCATTATGAGGGCCAAAAAATTGATTGTAATTCTTTGATTGCAATTGTAAATGACAAGGAGTACATTTTTTAGAATGAGATTGTCTAATTAGCATCTAACCATATTCACAAAGGGTTAGTGGAACTGGAAGGAATGTTCAACATTAATGATAATTACATGTCACAAAAATCCAATGTCAATATGGAGGACTCAAAAGTAGTCAATTTGGGCTCAGAGACATCCCCTTAGCTAGTCTATATTGGAAAAAATATGGATAGGGATGTGAGGGTCAATCTGATAAAATTTATGAGAAGGTACAAGCATGTATTTTCCTGGTCTTATGAAGATCTAAAAGCCTATAAAGTGGACCTTTTCCAACATGATATTCCTTTGAAAGAGGATGTCAATGTTGGCAAGTTGACTTCCTAAGGATGCATGACCTATTTTGTGTTGTCATCATGGCAACAAAGTCATAGTAAGTTTCTGTCAAAGATAACTTAGAAGATAAAATGACTATGGAAAAAGGATAGACAGAGATATACATCGATCTACACATTAGCGCACATGCAAGACATCAAATTAGAGTATGTGCATTTAGATATATGTTCTATGAGATCTCTACATACTAAGTATAGACATGCATAGTATGGAATGATTGTACAGAGAAGTTACAGACAGATCAGTACACCAGTAGTCCAGAAGACAGAGCATGAAAGTCGACTAGTGTTTTGATCAGCGTGAATGATTTTGTTGTGTAACGGCCAAGCGCCTTTGATTATATGTTTGTAATGATGTAATTCATATTTTTGTAAACACACTTAAGCCAACTTGCTCAGAAGCATTGTGTATTATGTTTTAGGGCCGACCATAAGTCTTTTTTGGGTCGCGTCTATTCAGGTATGAACATATAAGTATGTAATGTAAAGTTATGTTACAAGTGTCAAATAATATGTATGAGAAAGATATAGAAGAGTAGTACGATGAAGTCAGTATGAGATAAAGCTCTTTAAGAGAGTAAGATCATTTGCGCATACATGGAACTGCTCAGACAGTAGTGTCATCACAGTAGTTCACTTTTGATATAGTGCATATCAACTATCATAAGGTTGTAGCCTTCATCTTATTGGGTAGTGAACCTAGGCAGTGAGCCATATACCTTTAACAAGGTTTTGTAAAAGACTCCTAACAGGGTTAGACCTTTAACCAGGTCATTGTACTTGCATTGTAAAGACTGCTTCTAACAGGGCAAAGGAACTTTAACAAGTTCATTATACTAGTACAATATTTGTGGGTACTAATTCCCACCGGGGTTTTCCTCTGATCAAGGTTTCCCTGTAATCATATCATGTGTTATGAGTTCTTATGTTAAGCTTCATTAAATTTATGTTTTGTTTATGTTTAAGTTGTTCAAAAGTAATAAATAGACAAACACTGATTCACCCTCCCTCTCAGTGTTCCTAACAATTGGTATCAGAGCTCTGGTCCTCTAAAAGAAAGTTTAACCACTTGAGGAGATCATGGACTCGGTAGAAGAAAAACATTTGGAAAAGAATCTTCAAGCAGCTCTTGAAGATCTTGATAGATCTAAAAAAGAAAAAGAAGAACTTAGATTGAAATTTGATGGCTCACAAATGCTTATCGAGAAATTGAGAAAAGATTTGAAAGATTGTTCTACAAGTGATTTAGGGAAAATGGTCAAAAATATCAATGAAGAGAATATGTCTCTAAAAGATAAAATTGAAAATCTGGATGAACAACTAACAAACAGTCAAATTTTTATTGAAGAAAAGATCAAAGAAAGAAAACAATTAGAAGATGAACTCTTGCAATAAAATATGAAAGTCTTGGAATTGGAGAACAAAAAGAAGAAGATGGAATCTGAATTAACAAAAGTAAAGGATAAGATTGATAAACTCCACACATGTTCTGATTCACTTCAATCTCAGCTCAATGTACAAAATCTAGGAGGTGACACTACTGGTCTTGGATACAGTGTAGCACAAGTTGAAGTAAATTCATTAGAAGAAATAAAGAAAGCACATGAAGCATCTTTAGAAGAAAAGAAAATTGAAAATGTTGCAGAGATTAAAATAGATCCACCTAAAGGGGAAATCAATCAAGTTAACATAACTTGTTATGCATGTAACAAGCATGATCATTTGGCAAGAGATTGCAAAGAGGTAAGACCTTTCAATGGTTATTGTTTCTCCTATAATAAGTTAGGTCATAGGGCTATACATTGCAAAACAAATCAAAGAAATTAGTCACAGCAGAATCAGAGAAGAATGAATCAAAACAATCAAAGAAATCAACCTCAAATAAATTTGCAGAACATTACATGTTAGATATGTAACTACAATGGACACACAGCAAAGCAGTGCAACATGATGAACAAGAACATCAGACCTCCTATCAGTTTTCACACATGTGGAAAGGCTGGACACATCTCAAGTATCTGTAGATCCAGAACTCAAAAGCAAGAGGATCCTAAGAAATCACTATTTGAAGAAGAAGGAGAAGTCAAGTTTGTTCAAGAAAATGAATATTCAAGAAAAATTTGTGTTGAAGTAAAGAAGGACAATGATGTTGAAAAATTATTTAATGCATCCACAGTGGACGCATCCTCTATTTCTGGTTGAATAGACCTTCTTGGTCTTAGGGGAAGCTATTCTAGCTCAGAACCCCTATGCGGCTGGTATACTCACCTTTGAGTATGCACCTATGAAATTATGTTTATGATCATAGATGGATGAAGTATGCATACACACATTATCTATAATGCATTCAGAACAAAGTTTGAGATTCACTATGAAAAAATGTGTATGGTTGCAAACATTAAATGTAGTAACTTTTATAAAAGGATGTAAGTCTTCAATTGTCTTCACATTTGCATTCGAGATCATAGAATTTAGAGAGAATAGGAGCATTGAGCATCAAATCATGGAAGCATAACAAATTTGGTGGTTAAGAAGCATGGTTAAGAAGTTTGGAACAAAACCCTAGCAGACACACCATTTCAGAATTTCATAAAACCCTATTTAATCAATCATCGAGTAAGTATGACAACTCTAGTTGTATTTGATATTGCAGAGAGGAAGAGATTTGTATTTAAGAATCATCCATTCAAATCCATACTGGATGATGTGGAAGGAGATTTCTCCAAAAATTTGTTAGGTGTTGTTCACATAGAAGACATCTGCGCGTACATTTATTGTAAGAAGGAAATAATTGGAGATAATAGTATAGCCACTCTCATGGCTTCAATGATGAAACTAGACTATTCATTCAAGGATGAATACGTACACCTCATAGACAACCCTATCTTCGAGTATTCAAATGCACACAAATTCTATGAACTAGAATGGGTTAAAATCTTGTTGAGAAGAATTCATGATGATCTTTTCTGGATTGGTGAAGTCCCCATCTGTATCACTGCAAACCTAATCCACAACATGACTAGACTTCCTAATACTGGACCAGTTCTTCCTACTGGGAAGGCTGTCAAGAAATAGGTTGAGCAAGCATGCCTATCTAGAAGTGACAGACATGGTATGATGGTTGATCCTATCAAGGAAGAAGACATAAGCTTCTAACAATGATCCTTGGTCACAAGTTCTAGCATGCAAGCATATTAAATAGTGTGTCAGCATCCACAGTTCTAGCAACTATCAGAATGGTGAAGGATAACACTCATTTCAATCTATGTGAGATATTGCGTGGTCAATTTATGGACAACATTTGAGTTATCAAGCATGACAAGAACAAAACATTTAGGTTTGGGTCTCTAATCATCTACTTGTACTTCCACATTGTTGGTAAGGTTGCAATCTATACCTAGATAGATGCAAACCTACAATGTCTCAAATTTCACTAAAAGCTACATTAGAAAGTAGTGCAAAGGATGCTATGGACATGGACATGGACATCAAATCTTTCAGGATCAAGATGAAGAAAAAGTTCAGGATACCTAAGAAAATTGTTGAAAAGTATAAGGAAACCATATGCTTCATGGTAGAAACTGACTGCACTTGCATGGAGGAAGTTGAGCCTAGAACTAAATGGATTCATCCACTTGGGTATGAAGTGGAGGAACATGTATTGGAAGGATATGCATAGGTCCTTTTTTCTGCGCCCAAAGATCCCAATGAGCCTAGATGGGGCACTTATAGAGAGAAGACTAACACAGTTGATTCTATATTATATAGTGCTGATAACAAAAGAAAAGCATCTAAGATTACATCTAGCATTCTAAAATTTCATGGAGTCACTCAAGAAGATCTTGACAAAGCTAGAGAAGCCAAGATAGCCAAAGAACTTGAGAAGACTGATGAGATCCAGAAGAAGAAGAAAGTAGAGAGCACCTCTGTGCCCTCTACCACCATTGATCTAGACTCATCTCCACCTTCTATACCAAGCAAGAAGTCTAGATGAAGGAAGGAAGCACCCAAAAATCACCCATCCTCAAGGAACACATGGAGCAAAGCAAGGAATACTCAAGATCCTCCTGAGGTAGGATTCAGACCTAGTCTAAATGTCTTGAAGAGCAGGATTGTAAATGAAGGGAGACTAGACACACTTGCTAAGGTCTATGACAAGTATCAAGAGATTGATAAAACTAAGATACACTCTATGATCATATCTCATATGATTAAGTTTAAGAAGTCAATTCTTGAACTCAAAACAATGATACCTAATAAGTTATGGAACATATTGAAGATCATTAAGAGACATGCAATTGAGAAAGACATGAGGATAAGAGGAGAAACATTGGATAATCTTCTCCATGTATGCTCACATGATGAGAAGGCAATTCTATTAGATCTGGTGAAGCCTCATCTCAGAACCAAGACAAGGACTCTTCAGATTATGAACAAAGAGTATGAGAAGATAGGAAAAGAAACTAAAAAGGCATTTGCACAAGTGCTTATGGATAGACACATGTATCCATCAATGACACCTACAAAAAAGGTAACTCCAACTCCTCCCAAACAAGTTACAAAACCAGTTATTCAGATAGAACCAATGACAGGTCCACAGGTTTCAACACCCTCTGTGACAATAACTTTTGATATAGCAAAAGACTCAGAAGATACTATAGTGGTTGATAATATCAAGATATCCATGAAAACATCTGACAAAGACATGGACAAAATTGATGAAGCATTTGTAAGCACTGAAGAGATGTGCACTAATGATACATCTGTACTATAGGATTAAGTTCCCTCCAATGATCCAATAGAATTGAATGAAGAAAAATATACTCAAGAAAATGAGACACCAATCAAGGAGAAATGAGACAGAGTAAATGCATGGATACTAGTCAAAACACCATATTCACTCCATCCACTTTACCATCTACTTCATTGTTGTCAAGGTTAACTCCTGATTTAGCAAGTCTAGATGCATGGGGAGAAGAGGAATTAATGAAGATCAGCGTGCTAGCTATGCCAAAGGAAAAATAAAAATAGGTTATGAGGAACCCTCTTTTCTTGGAGTCAGTTAACATTCTGAATGATTTAGTACCTATAGATAAGAAAGTAGCCAAGATTCAATCAGTTGAAGATGTTGACAGTATTCTAACAAGCTTCAAAGCTCACTTTACAGATCTAGTAGACTCTGCTACTAGAATTGTAGAAGATGAATATAAAAAGGAG